>UESW01001767.1:228006-361608 GCA_900491605.1 Calamus simplicifolius | reverse complement strand
GGATTGGTGACGCGTGCACAGGAGGTTTCTACCAGCTATGCCGGGAGGATCGCCAGGGAGCTAGGCAGTTGGAGGCCAGTCCCCTCACTCCCCAGTCCAGCGTCCCTGCACGATCACTGCCACTGCCAGCGCAGCAGGATGATCGAATCGCCGCCCTAACCATGCAAGTCCAGTCACTTGTGGCGGCGGTTTAGGTGCTGTAGCAACAGCCGGCGACCACGCAACGACACCCAGAACCGCCCTCATCGGTCCCGGGGGTGGTCCAGCCCAGCCAGCAATCCACCCGGGGAGATCTCCTCTCTGGGAGGCCCGTCGTCACCGCGCCTTGCCCAGGCATCATTGCCAGGAGGCCTCCAAGAGGCCCCGGTCTCCTTCTGCCTTCCTCAATTTGACCCATATGATGGCACCACCAATCCCATGGACCATCTGAAGAGTTACAAAGTCCTCATGCAAGTCCAGGGGGCAACCGACTCCCTTCTCTGCATTGCCTTCCCCGCTACCTTAAGGAAGGTGGCTCGAGCTTGGTACTCCTATTACCGCCGCGCAGCATCAACTCCTTCCGGCAGCTAGAGAGGGCCTTCCTGGCACACTTCGATGTATGCTGAAAGACCCCATGGGTGGCAGACAGTTTGTTCGCCGTCCAGCAGAGGAGTGGCAAGTCATTGAGGGACTTCATAGCCTAGTTCAAGGAGGCCACACTCGAAGTTTACAATCTCGAAGACTCGGTGGCCACCCTGGCCTTAAAGCGAGGGCTCCACCCATCCCGCTTCGCCTACTCCCTCGACAAGAAGCCCCTGGTTTTTATACCGAGCTGCTGAGCCACATACAGAAGTACATCCATGCCAATGAGGCTGACTCTTTCTGGCGCGAGGCGAATGGGGGTTCCAGCAAGAAGCAAGCCCATCCCAAGCCTGCTTAGGTTCAACCCAGGAGGCCTGAGCCTCCCCACCGACCAGACAACCGACCGCGAGCGCTCGCCCCAGAGAGAGACCTTTTACCCCCTGCTCACCCGATATTCCACATCTTGATGGAAATTGAGGCTGAGTCATATCTCTAGCGCCCTCCTCCCATGAAGCCAGGGACCCCCGCAACAAAAATTTCTACTGTCGTTTCCATTGGGACCATGGCCATAACACAGAAGACTGTCACTAGCTGAAGGGCGATTAAAGACCTCATCCAGCGCGGCCACCTGGGGAAGTTCGTCTAAAGGGGGAACCCGAATGCGCTCGGCCCATCGGCACCTCCACCTCCCCAGGTCAGCATCGATAACACTCTGATTGAGAAGACTGTGGCCATGATTTTCTGGGGGGCAGGCAGCGCCTCCAAGAGGCCACAGGAGGATGAGGGGCTAGATTCTATAATTTCTTTCTTTAAAAGGGACCTAGAGGGGGTAGTTAATAACAACGATGACAGCGTCATTGTGTCAATGATGATCGCAAAGCACCCTATAAAGAGAATCTTGGTTGAGTGGAAGTTTGGTCGATGTTCTTAGTTATGATGCCTTTGTTCGAATGGACTTGTCCCCTAGCTCCCTTCGGCTTATGACCATGCCTCTAATGAGCTTCACTGGAGATTCCATGAGGGTTGAGGGAGAGATCACTCTCCCAGTCACAGCCGGGACGCCGCCGTGTCCAAGCACGGTCTTCATGAACTTTCTGGTTGTCCGAGTTCCCTTGGCCTACAACGCCATCTTCGGGAGACCCGGTTTGAACCTCCTGGATGCCATCTCCACCAAGAGGGCTGCTCATGAGATTTTCCACTAGTGAGGGAGTCGGAAAGATGCACGGAAAGCAGAACCCAATGCCGATCTGCTACCATACAGCCCCCAGCTCTCAGGGGGTGATGGCTACACTAGTACCTGAGTCGCTCGACCCCCGAGATTCAGAAAGAAGAGGGAGCTGGCCGAGCATCTGCTGACCTTTCCACTGGGGGAGGACTCGATGAGAATGGTCCAGATCGGGGCCCTTCTCCCTGAGGGGGCACGAGACCAACTTCTCGCTTTCCTGTGGGCCAATTCTGACATCTTCACTTGGTCGGCGTCTGACATGCCAGGTAAACCGAAGAGGTAATTATCCATCAACTCAACATCATCCCAAGATGCCAGCTTGTCTGGCAAAAGAAGAGAAGCTTTGCCCCCGATTGACAGAAGGCCATTGACGAGGAGGTCCGCAAGCTGGTGGCCACCGGCCACATCTGGGAGGTCCACTATTTCGACTGACTGGCCAATGTTATAATGGTTTGTAAAGCCAGTAGGAGCTGGAGGATGTGTGTCTATTTCACCGACCTTAACAAAATGTGCCCTAAAGACAGCTTCCTACTGCCTCGAATCGACTAGTTAGTGGATGCGACATCTGGCCATGAGACCCTCAGCTTTATGGATGCCTTCTCAGGGTATAACCAAATCAAGATAGACCCAGCGAATAAGGAAGCTACTTCGTTCATGACTAAGAAAGGCATATACTATTACAAGGTAATGCCCTTCGGACTAATGAATGCTGGAGCCACATACCAGAGATTGATGAATAAGGTCTTTGAGGACCAGATCGAGTGCAATATGGAGGTGTACATGGATGACATGTTGACCAAAAGTATCTGCACCGATGACCATGTTACTGACCTGGCGGAGACCTTTAGCAATCTTCACCGGTTCCAAATGAGGCTGAATCCCTGTAAGTGCACCTTTGGAGTTACAACGGGCAAGTTCCTAGGCTTCATGGTGACACAGTGGGCGATCGAGGCGAACCTCGATAAGATCCGAGCCATCTTTGACATGAGGCCTCCGGTCAACAAAAGGAGGTGGAGCCTTTGACCGAGAGTGGCAGCTCTGAACCATTTTCTGTCCAAGTCGGCAGAGAGATGCCTGCCTTTCTTCAAGGTACTGCGCAAGGTTAATGGCTTCGAGTGGACAAAGGAGTGTCAGAAAGCCTTCGAGGAGCTGAAGAGTTCCTGTCCACTCCGCCATTGCTGTCCAAACTGCGTAGTGGGAGGAGCTCTTCCTCTACCTCGCGGCTTCCCCCGAGGCAGTCAACTCCGTGCTCGTTCGCATAGATGCCGATGGGATGCAGAGGCCGGTTTATTACACCAGTAAGATGCTTCATGATGCGAAGACCAGGTATTTCAAAACCAAAAAGATTATTTTTGCCTTGATCGTCTCTGCTCACTATTTTAGGCCTTACTTCCAAGCCCACCCTATTATGGTGCTTATGGGCCAACCACTCAGAATGATCTTGTCCCATCTTGATACCTCTGGCCGGCTGGCAAAGTGAACCATCAAGTTGGGGGAATTCGACATGTCCTTTCAACCAAGGTCAGTGATGAAGTCCCATGTGTTAGCTGATTCCTGGTCGAGTGCACATAGGCTGAGGAGCAGCCGGAAGAACCCCACTTGATGTTCTCAGACATGATGGCCAAGGCAGGAGGAGAGGACTGGATCCTCCATGTGGACGGCGCGTCTAATTCCTAAGGGAGTGGAGCCGGGCTCATCGTAGCAAGCCCAGATGGAGAGGCAGTGGAGTACGCCCTCCATTTCCTCTTTCCCACCACCAACAACCAAGTGGAGTATGAAGCCTTGTTAGCGGGAATGAAGCTGGCCAAGGAGCTCAGAGTACAACATTTTAGAGCCTTCACTGGCTCTCAACTTGTCTTTGGACAGGTTGCTGGAGAGTACGAAGCCCAACTTGTCTTTTTGCTTATTTCGTGTCAGTTACATTCCCAGAGGTGAGAACGCCAGAGCTAATGCATTATCCCGTTTGGCCACTTCGGCCGACAAGGCCCTGGGAAGGACATACGTAGAGCATCTGGAGGTCCCGAGCATCAAAGCCACCGAGGAGGCCCTGTCGATCACCTAGGAGCCCACCTAGATGGATGCTTACATCCGGTACCTTACCAATGGTGCCCTTCCCGAGGACCTGATGGAGGCCAGACTACTCAAGCAGCAAGCTCCCAAATTCCTGATACCGGAACAAGCAGCTGTACCGAAGGTCTTTCTCATACCCAATTCTCAAGTGCGTTAGCCCTACGGAAGCTGATTATATCCTCCGTGAGACCCATGAGGGCATCTGTGGGAGTCACTTGGGGGGCAGAGCGGTGGCGTACAAGGCTCTGCGCCAGGGATATTACTGGCTCACAAGAAGGAGGATGCCTCTGAGCTAGTTCGAAGATGCAACAGCTGCCAGTGATATGCCACATCTAGCGACAGTCGACCTCTAGCTGAACCCCCAGGCCGCCCCGTGGCCCTTTGCTCAGTGGGGAATGGACATCCTGGGACTATTTTCCCCGACCTCTGGCCAGCGTAGGTTCCTATTAGTTGCCGTCAACCACTTCACCAAATGGGTTGAGGCTAAGGTGCCAGCCAAGATCACCAAGAGCAAGGTGAGATCCTTCTTCTAGAATTTCATAATCTATTGATTTGGATTGCCGCATACCCTCATCACCGACAATGGCCGGCAATTCAATAATGCTCCTTCAGAGGATTTAGCACGGAGTTGGGCATCCATCAACGGTTTACCTTCGTCGGTCATCTTCAAACCAACGAGGCGGCCGAGGTGATGAACCG
The DNA here is from genome assembly GCA_900491605.1 of Calamus simplicifolius. Classification (NCBI taxonomy): domain Eukaryota; kingdom Viridiplantae; phylum Streptophyta; class Magnoliopsida; order Arecales; family Arecaceae; genus Calamus; species Calamus simplicifolius. The sequence goes on along the minus strand of UESW01001767.1, from coordinate 357,053 downwards.
CACTATCCTCCAGGGGCTTAGATTGCGATTAGATGACTTCAAAGGAAGATGGATGAAGGAACTCCCTAACGTGCTATGGGCTTATCACACGACGTCATGGGCTCCCACCGGGGAGACCCCCTTCAGCCTCGTGTTCGATCTGAGGCTATCATCCCTGTGGAGATTGGCATCTCGAGTGCTGGGTAGAGTCATATGATGGGGAGGATAACTCAAGCCAGCTGCAAGCCTACCTTAACCTCATGGAGGAGGTGTGCAATTGGGCGTGCCTCAGCATGGCTGCCTACCGCCAGCGAATCGCCAGGTACTACAATGCTTATGTTTGCCCCAGGGCATTCCTGCTAGGGGACCTAGTCCTCAGGCGGGCCGAGGTCTCGAAGCTGATAGAAGGAGGCAAGCTGTCACCGAACTAGGAAGGACCCTACCGAGTCACCGAGGCCCTCCACCATGGGCATATCGAATCAAAGGACTTGATGGGAAGTCGCTCCCTTGAACTTGAAATTCTGACAACCTCCATCGGTATTACCAGTAGTGTACACTAACATTGGGTCATGAAGTGTTTCTATTCTTTTGGATTTGCATGTCGCATCCTCTCGACTAATAAAAATATGTTCAAGTTACTTGTCTTTTCGGCACCAAAGTCTGACTCCGATTGGCACTGAAAGCCCGAGGCCAGCTTGGCACCAAAGCACGACTCCAATTGGCACTGAAAAGCCCAACTCCGATCGTCACTGAAAGCCTGAGGCTAGCTCGCATCATATCTTGAGACGGCTCGGCATCAAAGGACTGACTCCGACCAGCCCTGAAGCCTTGGTGATCGATCGGCGTTAAAACCTATTAAGAGACCAACACCTCAAGGCTGACCATGAGTTTTCACGAAGGAAAGTTTCGAAGCCAGCTCAACATTCCCCCAGGGACCTGATCCCACTCAGCAACGAAGTCATGGACTTGCTCAGGGCGAGTAGACAAATACAATTACCCCACTGGGGCCAATACAGCCCTATCGGGAGTCCTACAAAGACAGGCTAAGTAGGAGACTACTTTGAGCCAGGTATTCAAAGCAAAGTGTTCAGAGTTTTCAAAGAATCATTTTCATTACATGGTAAAGTTTACAAAATGCTGACCAAGTTAGACTTTATATAAAAAAGAGAGATACAGAAGTAGGAGTGATCAGTGCTCGACCAACGCGGACTCGTCGTTAGCTGCCCTCGGCGCCGCGGATGACCCCTTAGGCTTCTCATCTGGCTCGATGCCCTCGAGGCTCGAGAGGCCGAAAACCTTGGCTACCTTCTCCTTACTATCCTAGAAGCCCTGAAGGTAAAGGTCTGCGGAGGCCTCAGCCAACTTGTCCGCAAAGCTGGTGGACTTTCGAAAGTCATCCACCGCCTTGATGGACCTCCTCTCGGCAACCGCTGCCCTCGCCTCAGCGGCTGCTGCCCTTTCTTCGGCAGCGGCAACTGCTTCCTTCGCCCTTCGAACTACGGCCTCGCTCTTCGCTGCCCGGGTGTTGGCCATCCTCGCCACCTCTTTCACATTTTTGGCCCTCTCCTCGGCTGCTTTCACCTTGATGGAGAGGGCGTAGATTCGGAAGTCTCTAACGGTGATGACCCTCATGGCAGCTCTCAGCTGCTCCATAGCCACCCTTGCGTGCTCGACCTCAGCAGCCCCCCGCGCGGCCTCCTTGAGCTTCTCAGCCCGTTCGGTCTGTGCTGCCTCCAGGGCTTCCTCTGCCCTCTCGACTCGGGTTCGGGCATCGACAGCCTCCTGCTAAGTCTGGCAGAGAATGGCCTCACCCTAATTGAGAACTTCCCTCATGGCAACCAGGGAGTTCACTGACTGCATCAAAGATAAGTCAGCACAAGACAGTAAAAAAAAAACATAAATTCTTGTAAGGTAGAGCACTTACCTAAATGTGGGCCACAAAGGCTTCTCTAAAGAAGGCTGAGGCCCCCTGCCAGTGAAGCTCCCCCTAGAACTCGGGCAAGTAGATCTAGGAGATCAGCCGCTTTGCCCGACAACCGTGGTTCATCATCAAGGGCTGAGAAGGGATTGCCTCTGCCTCGCCTTCCTCCGTAGTCTTGGCCGGTTCGGGTGCTGCAGGTGCCGTGTCATGAGCTAATGGCATCTCCTTCGATGGTCCCGCTGCCATCGGGTGGTCCCCACTCATCGCTCCCCCATGGATGGGCCCTCATCTGGCTTGGCCCCACCTCTGTATGCATCGGTTCAGCAGCCGAGGTGGTAGGCTCCGCGGGCATGGTGACCGCCTCAACTCTCGCTCCCTCCGGAGGAGTGTCAATCGTAAGATTGATGGCAGGGTTGGGCACTTGGTCCCCCTGGGACTTGTGCTCTAAGGGAGGTGGGGACCGTGCTGGAGACTGGCTCGAAGTTTGGATCTGCTGCCTCCCCCTTGGCCCCTCGATGCCTTGAGGGCCCTCTTCCTCTTAACTGCCGTTCTCCTTGCAACATGAATCGGTATCTTCATAACTGCAAGTCAAGGGCCAAGGTATGAGCGCCAAAAAAAAAAAAAAAAGAAGGGGAAAAGAAATAGATCAAGGATCGGGAGGGGCCTGCAGCTGCTCACTGCCGCTCGAGATGCCCGCGAGCCGGAGATTCTCCTTCGACAGGAATTGGTTGCAATGAGGGACCATGGCAGTAAGCAGCTGCCTGAGTGCCTCCTTGTCCCTCGGGGCCACTGACTGATCCCTGTTCGGCCTTGTGTCCGGGTCTTCCCACCTCGGCCTCACCCCCTCTAGGTCAGCAAAAAAAAGCGGGTCTTCCACCCCTTGATAGATGAAGGCAGGCCTAGTTTAAGGGTTCAGCCGGGCCTAGGCTAGAACAGCCACCAGCCCGACTCTTGGCGGAGGGTGTAGAGGCAGCAGAAAAGTGAAACCCTATCTTCTATGCCTTGGAGGTGACATAGTACTATGAAGCCACAAATGGTCTCAATGAAATTTGGAACCAACTGCGTGGGCGTTAGGGAGTATCGATCAAGAAGATTGTTGAAAAAGGGGTGATAAGACAGATGAAGACCTATCCTAAGGGACACTTCGTAGACTACGATTTTACTAGGCCGAGAGGAGATTACCCTATCGTTGGGGGTAAGGAGTAGCCGGACGCTGCTCGGAATTGGTAGCGGGCCCGAATATTCGCTAATTCTTGGCCTGTTATGGTAGAAGCGGTCCCTTTCGAGGATTACGTCCCCACCCTCGACAAGGGACCGGTGGCTGCCGAGTGACCCCTAGCGGGGGCCCGATCGACGATCCATCGCCAGGACAAAGGAACAAGGTCCTCAGAGGAAGGAGAGGAAGAGGACCAAGAAGGTGGAGGAGAGGGGGAAGTTTGTTGTTGCGAGGAAAAATGATCCTTAGGAGGGATGGAAGAAGACCAGATGGAGAGGAAGCCATGGGAGAAGCTCAGGATGATCGGAGGGACTAACCTGGATGAGGGGCGAAGAGCAGTGAGAATGATGGGATTCAGAGAAGTCTCGGATAGGGTGAGAGCTCAAGGAGGAAGACAAAGAACTCAGAAGCAGAATGTCAAGTTCAGAGCTTTCCCTCGGCTATACACCAGTTTCGAATCATCTCGCCTAGTCCAGCCAGCCACGTGGACGCCCACCATAGGCGGTGTCACCTAGACAAGCGCCCAGCGCACGGAGTGCTCCATCTTCAGCTAATAGTGGGGCATCGGTAACATCAGCATCATGATAGCGATAATGTCGGTTGCTTTTTCATGGGTTCTGAAAGGAGATCCCTGTTTCGAGAAGGATCCCCATGGATCTGATGGTTGATAGGGGCGGTGGTACTACAATGCCCCATATCACCTGCTCCAAGGAACCACAGTCACTAAGGACACATGTCCCTCCATGATTGGTGATGCACCGAGATCAGCCACTTGGAGGTTTTTTTGCCCCTTTCACTGGGCAGGGAGTGGGTCTGCATTGTCTTAGAGGCGAGGGGCATCTATGTGGCTGATCGGACCCCGTTAAGATTGACGGGAGAAGCAACTGATGAACCTCTAGCCTCAGACTCCGAGACCCCCTCGGCCTCGTAAGCCAGGCCCCCTCGGCCTCGAACTCCGGATCCCCTCGGCCTCGGACTCCCAGTCCCCTCGGCCTCGGACCCCGGGTCCCCTCAGCCTCGGATCCCGAGTTCCCTCGGTCTAGGTCCCCACTACCTTGAGCCGTCTGACACTGCCACATGGCCCACCAACCAACTACAACTGCTATGTGGCCCACTAACTACCTGCAACTACGCATGGCCACTTTCTATTACGGCACGTGCTTGATGCGACTAGGCCCACCTGCCACCTATGGGGCTAGCAGGGTGGGACACCTCTGACATGCTTAGTGTCAGTTGCGACTCGTCTCTGTCAATCTTGCCACCTGTCTACTACCAAACAACGACGTCTCAGGGTTAACCACCTTCCAAAAGTGGGAAGGAGGGATCTTCGAAGAGGTATAAGAACCTTCGCTCACAACGAGGGAGGGGATCTAAACTCAAGCACTCTAGCTATTTTCCATTAGCTCTTTCTTCACTATTCCCGAGTTCCTTACTCAAGCATCAAAGGATCCCCACCAGTGCAACAGGTCTCCAAAAACTTTTTGCCAGAACTCCATTGAGAAGGAGGCTCTCCGTTTCCCGACGTTAGAGGAACACAACTTGGCGGCAGCATATATATTCTTAATTTTTTACATGAAAATTAAAGTGATACAATATTGTTTTATTAGCTGTATTTCATGAAAGTTTACTTCTTTCAGGATGGATTTGATTTGATGGTGAAAAATTTTCCTTCCAGCTCACCTCCCTATCTTTTATACAATTACTAAGTTGGCCCAAATGATTAGAATAGAGTAAAACCAACGGGTGAAACATTGGAAGACCTTTTTCAAACGGGTGTCGTTTGGCATCGATTTTACGTGAGCTCTTTTTTAAATCAGTGTCATTTGACATCGATTTTATGTGAATAGTGCAAAAAAAAATCTTTTTTACAAAGATGGTGTTAAAGGGAAAAGCACCACGAAGTGAAGCTTTTTTCATCCATCATGGCAGATAAAAAATACTAATTGAAATGGTGCTTTTAAAAGCGCCACTTGAAGTGGCCCTTTTAAGAAGCACATTTTACCATGAAAAATGAGACTTTGCATGAAAGTGAGAAGTAAAAATAGCTTCTTAAAAGGCCACTTGAAGCGGTACTTTAAAAAGTGCACCTGTTGGCCCAGATGACAACCCAAGAGGGGGGGGGGTGAATTGGGTTCTTTAAAAATTTAGCCTTTTAAAATGTTTGCTTAAGATGAATGAAGGCAAATGCAATGTAAATACAAAGTGCAGTGAATAAAAGAGATAGAGATAGAGACAATGAAGCACGGCAAACACAAAGATTTTATAGTGGTTCGGTGTATCCAACACCTACGTCCACTCCCAAGATTCACTTGGGTCCACACTATAATCTCCTAGATTACAGCCGAGTTGTTTTACAAGCTCACAACTCAAACTTGTTGTTTTCCCGGGATCACAACGAACCCAGCTGGTTTTCCGGGCTCACCAGCACAAAAACCCTAACACAAGCTAACCAAGCTTGACCGAGGTAAGACTACCTCCACTAGTTCAATCCCCCAGATTGAACTAGAACAAACAATAGAAATATGTTTTTCAATACAAGCTCCTTAATGAGCAGATAATCAAATAAAAGAATAAAGTTTAGAAAAGCCTGATTTGCAGTTGGTTGGCTTTGAGCTTTTCTTCTTTTCTTCTTCTCCTTTGATTGAATCAAGCCTCAGCTCCGATTCTTCACAGTTGAAGCAGTTGGAGTTTTGAGCTTTTCTCTTTCTTTGAGTTGAAAATCTTGATTTGCTCTTGAAAGCTCTTGGATTTTCTTGAAGCTTTTTGGATTCTTTTCCTTTGATTTCACACTTTTTCTTTCACTCTATTTTGAATGGATTTTTTCAAATGAAGCTCTGTTTTTCCTCTTTTTTTTTTTTCTCTCTTGATTTGAAAAGGCTTCTCTATTTATAGATTCTGCAAAAATATAGCCGTTAGAGACAAAGAAAAATAGCCGTTAAAAAAATCTTACCGTTGCTGAGTTGGCATCGAAAAATTCGCCCAGATTTGCTGGAGTCGACTCATGCTTTTCCGAGTCGGCTCGTACCAAAAATAGAAATGAAAGTGGGTCGACTCACAAAAGTAAGTGTCGACTCCTGAAGTCGGGAGTCGACTCATGAAAGTTGGGGTCGACTCGCGAAGTGCTCAGAAAAACACTCTCTGGTGTCTGAGCGGAGTCGACTCGCACAGTCATGGAGTCGGCTCGACAGAATCGGGGGTCGACTCGAAATGGGGTCGACTCGACTCTGTACTGAGTGGAGTCGACTCTGAAACTCTAGTCGGCTCCGGAACGTATCAAAAATCAGAAATTTTCTGATTGACTTAAAATCGTTCCAGATTCATTTTAATCATTTTTTGACTTGAATCAATAAAATTGACATTAAGAATCAATTCAAGAAATATTCCAAAAACTCATTGATTTATGAATATAAAATTTCTTTTTGAAAGCTTAAACATTGAGCTTAAAGTTACTTTCAAATTGATTAAAGTCAACTTTAACATTCTCATTGATTGTTCAAATAAATTCATTGCTTTTAAATAAACTCATTATCTTTTAATATACTCAATGGCTTTTGGTAATCATCAAAATCAAAATTGGGTTTTTCAACAATCTCCCAACAATCTCCCCCTTTTTGATGATGACAAAAACATTGAGTTATGCATGATTGATTAGTGAATTTATTTTGTTTTCATAGTTAGGCTTAGGCTCCCCCTGAATGAGGTAGCTCCCCCTATGAAACTGCATAAAATTATAAAACTCTCCCCCTTTTTTGTTATCAACAAAAAGGTAGAGAATAAACATTCATTCATTCAAGATAAGATTTAACAAAATTTTCATCATTCAAATTACATTACATTCAAAATCACATCAACAAAAAAACATCTTCATTACATAAATAAATCTAATACATCAAAAGTGAGTTCTTACAATCCTAGTTAAATGATCTAATATTTTTCATTCCATCAGATTGAATTTACATAATCTTTAGTCTCTCATCAAAAAGTGCAAGCAGTCAAATTTTGTCTTGAAGCTCGCATTGCACTTTGCATAAGTTTCACCATCTCCACAATCTTTAAGTTCTTCAAATATATTCTTTAGATCTCCACTTAAAGAGAAGAAGTGCTGAGAGTAGATTCATCTTTGATATCATCAATAAAGAGTTTCTTTAAATTCATAACTTTTTTCAAACTCTGATTTAATTTTCTGATGATCATCAAAAGACCTTTAAGTTGCCTTAACTGAAGATCTGAAACCCAGAAAGATGATGACTTGATCAAATGGAGCAGGGGCAGGAGCAGAACAGGAGGCTCGGAGGTGCAGGTGAAGAATGTCTACTGATGGTCCTGGTGCCTCAATTCTAGCTCTTCTTCATCCCTTTCCTTCCCATTTCCATTCTTCTTACAAAACCCATCTATGAATAGTGGCCAAGCTATAAAATCAGTGTGTCTTAATTCCTCATTGGCTCATATCTGAAATACAATCCCTTGGCTTTGAAAATTTGTAAGAATCATGCCATAGGGCAGACTAGATTTTCTTTTCCTCCACAGTCTGCAATGTACCATAAATCATGCTGGAAGATTAATGGGTTTCCAGTTACAATGCATCCATCACAAAATATCTCTTTCCGAACATAGTCAAATCTCCAATCTTTGGGAAAGGATCCTACTGCAAATATTGTGTAAAATCTCAATTCTAAGGAAATTGATTGCAAAACCTCTTCAAAACCGACAATCTCCCTTTAACAATCTAGAAGAGCTGGGCTTCTATCTTCAGAAGAAAAGTCCAGAGGAAGATCCAACAATCTAGAAAGCGTCACTGAAATTCTATTTCCTCTCACATGCTTACAAGCCATTTCTCCTCTAGACAATTCTTGTAAAATTCTTTACTAGGCTGGGTAGGTAGGGCAATCTAAAGAACAAATCTTTTCCCAACCCATCTCAATCAATGTCTCCCAAAGAAATCCCTCAGCCTCAAATAATTCAAAATCACTTTCCTCCCGTTGTATTCTATCGGCTAAGTCTATCTACCTGAGGAAGAGGGAGAAGCAGGAGTCGAAGAAGATGAGGTTGAATCCGCTGGTGAAGGCTCACGGGACGCCTCACGGTCTTCCTCACGTCTTCCTCTTTACCCGGCCGCACCAAGGTTGATCCACGGTTTTGGGGCCATTGATCTATTGGAAGGGTTAATCAGGGATTTTGAGGATTTGGAAGGTTTGGAAAATTTTGGAGAGAGTATTTGGAGATTGAGAGGAAATGAACGGCGAGTCGACTCTGCCCTAGATAAATCAACCTGGGACCACTTCGAGTCGGCTCCCGCAAAGCGGGGTCGACTCCGGAGTCACAGAAAGTCCCGAATGGAGTCGACTCGCGCAGAGAAGGGGTCGACTCCAGAGTTTCAGTAGAAACAGGAGTCGACTCCGATACTCACCGAGTCGGCTCCGAGACCATTTCAGAGCAAAAACATAAATTTCTGAAATGTGTCCGGAATTGATCATAAAAATTGATAAAATAATCATTGGAGATCAATTAGATATGAATTCTAGATAAGATTTCCTTAAAGATCAAGGATTTGAAAGAATTTTAGATAAATTTCCTTAGGGGTTTCAAATTCATTCTAATGGATCACAAATCCCTAACTCTCCTCTAAGATAACAGAATCTTTCTTCACTTAAGGGTTTTGTAAATATGTCAGCTAATTGTTCTTCAGTATTAACATAATCAAGACAAATTTCATTATTGCTACATGTTCTCTTATAAAATGATATCTAATTTCTATGTGTTTGTTCTTGAATGTTGAATTGGATTTTTAGTTAGATTAATTGCACTTGTGTTATCACATCTTATAGGTGTTTTATCAAGTGTGATACCATAGTCTTCAAGTTGTCGCTTAATCCATAGGATTTGAGCACAGCAACTTCCAGCTGCAACATATTCAGCTTCAGTAGTTGATAATGCAACTGAATTTTGCTTTTTGCTAAACCATGAGATTAAGTTACTTCCTAAGAATTGGCATGCACCACTTGTGCTTTTTCTATCTAACTTACATCCAGCATAATCAGAATCAGAATATGCAATCAGATTTAATGTTGAGTCTCTAGAATACCATAAACCTACATTTTTTGTTCCACTTAATATCTTAGTATTCTTTTAACAGCAATTAAATGTGATTCTTTAGGTTCAGACTGAAATCTAGCACATAAGCAAACAGCAAACATTATCTGGTCTACTTGCAGTTAAGTAAAGTAGGGATCCGATTATACCTCGATAATATTTTGATCAACCTTCTTACCTTCTTCATCTTTGTCCAGCTTGCATGAAGGACTCATTGGTGTTCCGAGGGGTTTGATTGATTCCATACCAAACTTCTTTAGAATTTCTCTTGTGTATTTGTTTGGTTGATAAAGATTCCCTCTTTGCTTTGTTTGATTTGGAGTCCAAGGAAGAAGTTGAGTTCTCCCATCATGCTCATTTCAAATTCTCCCTGCATCAACTTAGCAAATTCTTGACATAGAAGATTGTTAGTAGCACCAAAAATAATGTCATCAACATATATTTGAACTACTAAATCTTTACTTTTTCTTTTCAAAAATAATGTTTTATCAACATTTCCTCTTATAAAATCATTTTCAATTAAGAATTTACTTAATCTATCATACCAAGCTCTAGGTGCTTGTTTCAAACCATATAAAGCTTTGTGCAATTTAAAAACGTGATTTGAAAATTCATGATCTTCAAAACCTGGTGGTTGTTCTACATAACTTCTTCATTTATAAATCCATTTAAAAATGCACTTTTACATCCATTTGAAATAAGTTAAAATTCATATGACATGCAAATGCAAGTAATAGCTAATGGCTTCTAATCTAGCTACAGGTGCAAAGGTTTCATCAAAATCAATACCTTCTTCTTGATTATATCCTTTTGCAACTAATCTAGCTTTGTTTCTAATTACTATGCCATTTTCATCTAGTTTATTTCTAAATATCCCATTTTGATCCTATAACAGAATGATTTTTAGGTCTTTCACTAATGTCCATACATTATTTCTAGTGAATTGATTTAATTCTTCTTGCATTGCTAACATCCAATTATTATCTTTTTCAGCTTCTTCAATAGTTTTAGGTTCAATTTGTGATACAAATGCAAGATGATTACTAATATTTCTCATAGATGATCTAGTTCTTATTCCTTGAGATGGATCACCTATAATCAATTCCTTGGGATGACTATAAGCATATCTCCAATCTCTAGGTAGATCTATCATTATGATTAGTATTAGTATCATCATCCTTAGGTGAATCATTATCTTTAGCTTCTTGTCATGATCTGAAGATACATCAATATTAAGTTTTTCAAGATCTTTTTCAATTATGTTGTATCTTCCTCATCATCAATCTTTTCAGAACTTGAGTTGCTAAAGATTCATCAAAAACTACATGAATGGATTCTTCAACAACTAAGTTTTCTTGTTAAATACTCTATATGCTTTACTAGTTGTTGAATATCCTAAGAATATTCCTTCATCAGATTTAGCATCAAATTTGCCTAAATTATTTTTACCATTATTATGAATAAAACATTTACAACCAAATGCATGAAAATATTTAATGTTGGGTTTTCTATCATTCCATAATTCATAAGGTGTTTTCTTTAAATTGGTCTTATTAAAGCTCTATTTAAGATGTAACATGCTGTGTTAATAGCTTCCGCCCAAAAGTATTTGGTAGTTTACTTTCACATAGCATGGTACGGGCCATGTCTTCTAGAGTCCTATTTTTCCTTTCAACTACACCATTTTGTTGTGGGTCCTAGGTGCAGAAAAATTATGATTAATACCATTTTCATTGCAAAAACTTTCAAATAAGTGATTTTCAAATTCAGTTCCATGATCACTTCTTAGAGACACTATGGTAGTGTTTTTCTCATTTGTGACTTTCTTGAAGAATTTCAGGAATATCGAGAAAGTCTCATCTTTGTGAGCTAAAAACATTACCCAAGTGAATCTAGAGTAATCATCTACAATCACAAGACCATATTTCTTTCCTCCTAGACTTGTGGTTCTAGTTGGTCCAAAAAGGTCCATGTGAAGTAGCTCTAATGGCCTAGAAGTTGAAACAATATTTTTAGATTTAAAAGAACTTCTAGTTTGTTTTCCAAATTGACATGCATCACATATTTTGTTATTTTCAAAATCTAATTTAGGTAACCTTTTACTAAATCCATTCTAATTAGTTTTGAAATAAGGTGTGTGCTTGCATGACCTAATCTACGATGCCACAACCAACCAATCTCATTCATATTAGCATTATTAGCAACTAAGCAATGATTATTAGTAGACAATTGTCTAAGTCAATCAAGTATACATTGCCATTTCTATTTCCAATAAAACAATGCTATTATCAATGGGATTAGTACAGTGCATATAGAAGATTCAAATGATACTTTAAAACCTTTGTCACATAATTGACTTATACTAATTAATTATGCTTTAAACCATCAACATAAAGTACATTTTCAATATATGTGGAGGGAGTTATTTGAATGTTACCAAACCCCAAGATTTGGCCTTTGCCATTATCGCCAAATGTAACAACTCCTCCTTTCTTTTCTTCAAGGGTGATGAATTCATCTTTGTCACCCGTCATATGTCTTGAGCAGCCACTATCAAGATACCACTTTCTCTTTGATCTTTTGGCCACAAGACATTCCTGCAATAAATCAAACTTTATGTTTAGGTACCCAAGCTTTCTTGGGTCCTTCATGGTTAGTAGCAACAAAATTGTTCCTTTCGGAACCCATATTTTCTTTCCTTTAACATTTAAGTTTTTATTAGGTTTTAAATTTTACATTCAAAGATTTATGTCCTTTTTGATTACATTTAAAGCATGTAAAATTACTTTGGCCAGCACACAAAAATATTTTTCAGTGATTTTTGTTTTCTTAAAGTGTTATACCCTAATCCGGCTTTGTCAAAAACTGCTTTTTGACTATTTAATAACATGTAATTTAGTTGAGCTTAAGGTAAATTATCAACTATGTTTTATATTTTTCAACCTCTTTCTTAGTTTATCATTTTCATTAGAAATTGATTCTTTTTCTTTTAAAATTTCATTTTCAGATTTAAGTTTCTTAACTTCATTATTAAGATTTCCTTTTCTTTAATGAAAGTTAAATTTTCATTTTTCAAAAACTTGTATTTCTTTTTCAAAACCTTGAAATCACCAAGTTCATTAAAAGCATCAAATAATTCATCAAATGCAAATCATCGCAAGGGTTTCGGAACTTACCTCATCGTTGTCGTCCGCCATAAAGCATACATTTGCAACTTCCTTTTGTTCTTCTTCTTCGGAAGAAGATTCTCGCTGTCACTCCAAGTTGCCACATAAGCCTTCTTTTTCTTTTTGTAGGCTTTCTTCAATTTAGGACATTCATTCTAAAGTGCCCCGGTTTTTACATCATAGCAAGTCAAGGGGTCTTTCTCTTTTTCTTTGTCCTTGTCCTTTTCTTATCCTTTTCTCCTTCCACTTTGCTCCAAATTTCTTCTTGTGGAAGGGTTTCTTTCTCCTCATAATCTTTTAAATTTCTTGCTAAGAGAGCAGTCTCATCATCATCATCATCATCATCACTGCTGCTCTCTTCTTCTTTTGCAGCTTTGAGGGCAATTTTCTTCTTCTTTGTTCCTCCTCTACATGCTGCTTCATTTCAGCTCATGGGTCATAAGGATCCTAGAAGCTCCTCTAAGGGTAAGTGTTGAGGTCCTTTGCTTCTTGGATTGCTGTCATTTTGCTTCCCATGATCTTGGTAAGTGACCTAAGAATTTTTCGAACAAGTTCAGAGTTAGTATATGTCTTACCAAGACTTTTCAAACCATTTACAATATCAGTAAATCTAGTGTACATGCATGCAATGGTTTCAGATTGTTCCATGCTAAACAATTCATATTTATGAACAAGAATATTTATTTTGATTCTTTTACTTGGTTGGTACCCTCATGGGTAACCTCTAATCTATCCCAAATCTCCTTTGCGGAATTACATGTGGAGATTCTATTAAATTCATTAGCATCTAAGAGCAATATAAAACATTCATGGCTTTAGCATTAAGCTGTGCCATTTCCTATCATTATCATTCCAATCCCTTTCGGGCTTAGGAACAATAGTGCCATCAATAACATGTGTGGGTACTAGGTCCATTAATTATAACACCCCATAATTCATAATCAGAAGCTTGAATGAATATCCTCATTCTAGCTTTCCAATAAGAATAGTTTGAACCATTAAATAAGTGGAGGTCTATTCGTAGAATGACCTTCAGCAAATGATCCAACTTGTGTTGCCATTTGGATCTTTAGCTCTTGATCGTGTGATCAAAATCTAATGAGCACTTGCTCTGATACCAATTGTTGGCCCAGATGACAACCCAAGAGGGGGGGGTGAATTGGGTTCTTTAAAAATTTAGCCTTTTAAAATGTTTGCTTAAGATGAATGAAGGCAAATGCAATGTAAATACAAAGTGCAGTGAATAAAAGAGATAGAGATAGAGACAATGGAAGCACGGCAAACACAAAGATTTTATAGTGGTTCGGTGTATCCAACACCTACGTCCACTCCCAAGATTCACTTGGGTCCACACTATAATCTCCTAGATTACAGCCGAGTTGTTTTACAAGCTCACAACTCAAACTTGTTGTTTTCCCGGGATCACAACGAACCCAGCTGGTTTTCCGGGCTCACCAGCACAAAAACCCTAACACAAGCTAACCAAGCTTGACCGAGGTAAGACTACCTCCACTAGTTCAATCCCCCAGATTGAACTAGATACAAACAATAGAAATATGTTTTTCAATACAAGCTCCTTAATGAGCAGATAATCAAAAAAGAATAAAGTTTAGAAAAGCCTGATTTGTAGTTGGTTGGCTTTTGAGCTTTTCTTCTTTTCTTCTTCTCCTTGCTGGTTGAATCAGCCTCAGCTCCGATTCTTCACAGTTGAAGCAGTTGGAGTTTTGAGCTTTTTCTCCCTTTCTTTGAGTTGAAAATCTTTTGATTTGCTCTTGAATAGCTCTTGGATTTTCTTCTGAAGCTTTTTGGATTGTTGAACTTGAGCACAGACGAAGCTTCCTTTGATTTCACACTTTTTCTTTCACTCTATTTTGAATCATGGATTTTTTCAAATGAAGCTCTGTTTTTCCTCTTTTTCTAAAAGATTTTTCTCTCTTGATTTGTATTCTATCTCTCTCTTTGATTTGAAAACAGCTTCTCTATTTATAGATTCTGCAAAATATAGCCGTTAGAAACAAAGAAAAATAGCCGTTAAAAAAATCTTACCGTTGAGCTGAGTTGGCATCAGAAAAATTCGCCCAGATTTGCTGGAGTCGACTCATGCTTTCCCGAGTCGGCTCGAGGACGCGATACCAAAAATAGAAATGTCAGAAAGTCAAAGGGTCGACTCATCAAAAATAAGGTGTCGACTCCTGACAGTCGGGGGTCGACTCATGAAAAGTTGGGGTCGACTCGCGAAGTGCTCAGAAAAATACTCCTCTGGTGTCTGAGCGGAGTCGACTCACACAGTCATGGAGTCGGCTCGACAGAATCGGGGGTCGACTCATGAAATCACAGGGGTCGACTCGAGAATATCAAGAAACTCTGTATTCTGAGTGGAGTCGACTCTGAAACTCTAGAGTCGGCTCCGGAACGTATCAAAAATCAGAGAATTTTCTGATTGACTTGAAATTCATTCCAGATTCATTTTAAATTAATTTTTTGACTTGAATACAATAAAATTATCATTAGGAATCAATTCAAGAAATATTCCAAAAACTCATTGATTGACATATGAAGTATAAAAATTTCTTTTTGAAAGCTTAAACATAGAGCTTGAAGTTACTTTCAAATTGATTAATGTCATACTTAATATACTCATTGATTGTTCTAAATAAATTCATTTCTTGTGTAAATAAGCTCATTGCATCTTTTAATATACTCATGGCTTTTGGTAATCATCAAAACCAATAAGATTGGAGCAACAATTACTCAACAATCTTCCCAACAACACCATTTCAAGTGGCATTTTTTTACCTACTACCATGGATGAAAAAAGTGCCACTTAAAGTGATGCTTTTCCTTTTAACACCATTTTTAGAAAAATTTTTCCTTCCGCACCATTCATGCAAAACCAGTGTCAAATGACACCGGTTTGAAAAAAGGCTCGATTTTATGTAATGGGTGCGGGAGAAAAACTTTTTACGGAATTGGTGTTAAAGAAAAAAGTGCCACTTCAAATGGTGCTTTTCTCATCCATCGTGGTAGGTAAAAAATGCCAGTGCTATTTCAAGTGGCACTTCTTAAAAGCGTCACTTCAAGTGATGCTTTTAAGAGGCACCATTTCTCCATGTAGAATGAGACTTTGCATGAAAATAAGGAGAAAAAATGACTTCTTAAAAGCACCACTTGAAATGACATTTTTTAAAAGTGCCATTTCAAGTGGCATTTTTATTTGCCATGGTGGATGAAAAAAGCGCCACTTGAAGTGGCCTTTTTTCCTTTAACACCAATCCCATAAAAACTTTGTCTTCTGCACCCATTACGTAAAACTGGTGTCAAACGACACCGGTATGAAAAAGGGCTCAACATATGGATATGTAACTTATAATATAAATTATGACGTCCTAAAAGCAGCTTCATGCAAAAGATATTGTATTTTGGTGATTTTTCACCAAATCACCTAACATTGCATTGTTTCATCAGAACTGCGCATCATAGGATTTCTTATAAGCATTTGAGAGGGTCTAATTGCTACATTCCAAAGCATAGTTTGGAATGTGCCTTGGAAACCCTGTACTAATAGTCGGTAGGCCAAGTCTTGGAACTATGAAACATCTTGGTGATGCTTAGCATCATTTACATTGGCATAATTGTAGAAGTTCGCACATCATTGACAATGTGAGATCATCAGAAATAAGACACCTCCAATTCAAATTGGCAAGAACATAATCTTTAGCCCTTCGCTTCCTAGTATAAAATAATCAAGATCACTTTGAACCTTCATGCCTTTTCATCTTCCTAATGCTGTGGAAGCATGTTTCCTTCCGTCTAAATAACTTTCTAATTATTGTTGTAGAAATCTATTCTCCAACTCGGTTATGGTCCAACTCTAGATCTGGATGCCAATCTCTCATCCGAATGGAATCTGCACCTAGTCCTCGCACAAAGAGTGCCCGGGGTGGCATTCTACGGAAGACCCTCCGATGCTCAAGTTAGTGAAGATTTATAGCAAGCAGATATGATGAGAAGGCTCTTGCAGAAGAGTCCCTCAAGAATGGCTTCTCTGGGAGCTCAAGGAGCTATGCTCGAGCTTCAATAGAGTTTTTCTCAGTGAAGGAGTGAGCGTACCTAGAAGATTTCAGGATAGAGCATATATAGGTTGCCAAGGTGATGTCAGACAACTACCTAACTCCTTAAGCATGTCACCGGGAATCCGAAACCATCATGATTCGAATCAAGTTTGTTACGAGATTGGTAGCTTTCGAATCTGGTTAGTTAGAGAATCAATGGTCAGAGAGGTTGGCTGGTGCTTTGAGATTCGGTGACTTATAGGCTCTAAGTCACATTTGGCATTATCTAGCTTTTTTCTTCACTTAGGGTAGTCAGAGACCCACGTGGTTAGAATCTTGCCGAATTATTATAGATTTAAATTTTTCTGCACTTGGTTCCACAAAAGTTCAGGGGTACCTCGGTCTAGCCGAAGTATGAGGATAGCTCGATCCTGTCAAGGTATGATAATAGCTCAGTCCTACCGAGGCACAAGAATAGTTTGGTCCTGCCAAGGTGCATCGGCTTTGTTCTTTTTCGGATGTAATAGCTGGAGGATCAAAAATCAAAGGTGATCTCGACCTTTTTGTCGTGTGTACGAATATTGATATGATGATGATTTTACCCCTTATCATATGCCCCTCACTTTCTAGTCTGAAGTGTAAGTTCGGGCATAGGGAGTTGGGTCTTAGATAGCTTCATTCGGACAGAAGGACTCGAAGAGGCGTGCAATGATGGTTTCATAAATACCGTGTCACCATTCCATCATTTTTCTCGGTGGATGAGGCGAAAAAACCCCTCGTTTCTTGTGAACGATAATTGGGGGAGTAACACATGGCAAATCCCAGTGTTTAAGGCATCTGAGCTAGCAATTCAAAGATTTGGGGATTCTCGACAACGGTGCGTTGCCCTTCCACCAAGGTAGTTTAAAAAGAGGGTTGAGGGGGATTATTCCCACCGCACTATCCTTTTTCTTCCTCTCCAAAGGTTTGTCTTTTTTGATTCTTGTGATTCCATTTGAAGCTTTCCCCTCTCAACTTAGAAATATGAAGGGCCCAAACGACATAGCTTCTGTAATGACCATGGAGGACTTGGACAGGGTTCACCGGAGGTACCGAGTTCCTCGGGACGTCGCTCTGTGGCTACCAAAATCTGAATAGAGAGTAGCGGAGCAGCCAGGATGTGGAGTCTTCCTTTATGAAGAGAGCTTGAGAGCAGATCTCTGGTTCCCCCTTCATCCATTGGTGAAGAAAATAATGAGATTTTACAATATATGTCCGACAATGGTGGCTCCGAACAATTGGTGCATCATCGTCGGGTTCATATTGATGTGCAGCCGTGCTGGGATGACAGTGACGCTCCCCATGTTTAGGGTCTACTACAGCTTGGTCTTTGGGAGGAGCTCTGAGTGGCCCTACATCAGGCCTCAAAAGTCGTTCAAGATGATAACGTACAATCCATCCTCCATAAAGGAATGAAAATTTTGATTCTTTATTGCTGAAGGGAATATTGGTTCTGATTTTCCTAAGATATGGATGGATTATGCAAAGGACTCGGAGGCTCACCTGGAGCTGTCCGAGCGAGAAAAGAAGGATTTGCTCATCCTTCGCAGTGGCCGGGTGCTTTCGGCCAGTGATCTCTTAGCAAAGGATGCCTTTTTTTCGTTGGACTTAGCTCGGTTGACCCTCAAGATAGGCTTTTGTCCCTTTTACACATTAGTTATATCTTGGCGATCTAGTCATAGACTAAATTATCCTCTGTTGGGTCTGCAGCCGAGAGGTCGGAGTTTATGAGCCAAATGAAGGGAGAGCTAGTCAAGCATCGGAGGGGATCTGGTTCCGAAAGGCGCAAGTTTGAGAAGAAGCCTCACATTTTTAAATCGCACTCAAAGGAGACGAAATGAGTCGAGATTGGCTGACAATCCTCTACGTCGAAGAAGAAGGGTATAGCATTGCCGGTAGCAATGGAGATGGCGGTGCTGGCGGTAGTGGAGATGGCGGTGCCGGTAGTAGTGGAGACAACAGAGGATAAGTCTCCCTCATGAGAGAGGAAACCAATGATAGAAAAGGGATAGATGATTGAAGGTGAGTTGGCAGTCGAGGGAGAAATCATCAAAGCACTCCGTTCACTAATAATGATGATTCTAGATGACTCGGATGGGTCACCACCAATCAGATCGATAGCCCCTCTGCCCGAAGATGGAGAATCACGCTCGAAGGGGCTAGCAGCCCTAAATCACCATTCGCTCACGTAGGAGTGCCCTCAGCTCTGATTGAGGAGGTGAGGGGAGCGGTCATAAATGCCGAGGCACAAGAGGAGCCTCCTATTGAAGGACATCCTCCCAAAGGACTGGAGGAGGTCAAGGGGAGGCCGAAGTATCGACGAGGATGGAAGAAGTGGAGCAGGAGCCTGTAGGTCAAGAAGGGCTTTTAGAGAAGGAAGAAACCCGAAGTGAGGATTCTCCAACCGAGGTATCAGAAGAAAAAAGCAAGCAAGTCAAGATTTCTCAAGCTGAAGCCTCCCACATCGAAGCCCTGGCCGAGGATGCAGGGCAGATTGGGGTTCCCCGAACCGAAACATCACAAGTCAACCCTCTGGCACTGAGTTCGCTTAACCCTGATGTTGATGAGACAGTGGATGCACTAATGCAGTCCATTTTGTACGAGAAGGATGACTCCTCTGCCGAAGAGAACATCATTTTTGCAGCATTTAGGCATGATGGCCTATCGAGCAACATCGAGTTTCTGCCTGAAATCGACAACATATGCTTACTAAGATAGCATCAGCATACACCTTTCGGGTAAGTAGGAGCCTTAAGGCATTCTATTTTTAAAGAGTGGTTTGATCTGACCTTACTACTGGAAGTTTACTTGTAGAGCACCATCATAACGAGGTCACGATGCCATTGTCTGAAAGTGGTCACGAGAGCCTGCGCCCAAGCTAGGAGGGAGGTCGCCGATCTTTGAAAAAGAGTGGGATCGATTGACAAACTTTCCAAAGCCTTGAGTATAGCTCAAGGGAACATAGAAAAATTAGAGCACGGCCAGTGAACTGCTTTGGAGTGAACGTCCAGATTCCAGACTGAGGCTAGTGAGCTCAGAGGGGCTCACAATCTAGCTGATAAGGCTCGATCGGAGTTATCGCAATGTAAATCCAAGCATGCTCAAGAGATGGAGTCCTTAGAGAAGCTTTTTAATGAGAAATGGAACGATGCTCATAGGTGTTTTGCTAACAAAAGAAGTAGCTTAAATAAAAGGCTCGATGAGGAGGAGAGTAGATATCAGTGGCAGTAAGATCAGATCACCGGCTTGAACCGAAGGCTTGCAGAGGAGGTGAACAGATCTAGGTGGCATCATGACCAAATTGCCAAACTCACCTCTGATCTCGCTCAGTCTCAATTAGAGGTTGAAGAGAGACAATCGAGGATCAATGACCTCAAGGAAGGATGCACTAGTATAAGGATGATAAACTGAAGGCCATCGACAAACTCCAGGAGCTAAACACGAGAATGTCTCGGCGAGAGGAGGAGGTATGGTATTCTCCTACTTCTTTTCACATCTTTTCTTTATTAATTTTTATTACTCTAATCAATTTTGTATTCCTAGGTGAGTATAATAGGTTTTGAAGTTCAGAAACAATTGAAGGCTTTGAAAGAGGAGCTAGCCTCGAGTCACCAGAGATGCTCTGAGCTGAAAGGTCATGTGGCCAAAGCCAAGGGATAGGCTACTTTGGCCGTAGAGGAATATAAAAATTCAACTCAGTTTTTGGATGAGCACAAGGCAGCTTGTGCCGATGTATTCTAGTATGGGAAGGAAGAAACATAGGAAAAAATCTCTCAAAAATATCCGGAGTTGGATCTCTCATTTCTAGAAGTTGATTATTATGATGCTCAGACACCAAGGACCAAGCTATCTGAGTATGAAGAGATTCCAGATGTTGATCTTGAAGCCATTTCTGGTACCAGCCGAGTCATGGATATGAAAGTGGGTAGCCGAGGGGAAGGAGGCCATCAGCATGTTACCGAGGAATCCGAAGCTCCACCTTCGGCTGTATTCAAAGTAGGTGAGCCATGTCGGCCATCCCTAAGTGCTGCTGGAGTTATCTCGAGGCTAATCCTGATCCTTGAAGACTGTCTTTATAATTTTTTTTCTTGTAATTGAAGGAGACTTAATAAATCATCATTGACTATGTCACTATGAATAAATCTTCATTTTCATACTTTCCTTTATCTAAGCTTTATGCTAAACAGTTCATTGAGTTTGCTCATAGCGTACTCGAACTTAGCTTATTATAAGGTTGGGCAAATGAACCAACTCTTAGAAAATTTTGCTGAAGTCAAAGGAGTTACTCAATCCTGTCGAGGCTAACCTGGCCTTGCCCATCGGGGTAGACCATTGCTCGACTTTGCCAAAGTAGGATAACAGCTCGGCTTCGGCTAAAGTAAAAGATGGTTTGGCTTTGCCGAAGCAAAAGATGGTTTGACTCTTGCCGAAGTAAAAGATAGTTCGGCTTTGTTGAAGTAAAATAATAGCTCGGCTCTTGTCGAAGTAAAAGATGGTTCGGCTTTGCCGAAGTAAAATAATAGCTCAGTTTTTGCCGAAGTAAAAGATGGTTCGGCTTTGCCGAAGTAAAAGATGGTTCACCTTGTCCTTTTCGATACAAGCTTGCTTTTTGTATACGCCAAGCATTCGATTGCTATTGGACCGCGTTATTTTCTGTGAAGAGTTTCTTAGACTTATTCGTACCTTAAGGATTCATAAGCAACTCTTTGCATTTAAAGCCTCTGATATGAGATTGAGAGAAAATCTTCTGCCTTTTATTGCGGCATGAGGAATATCTCTAGTATACTTTGGGAGGTATCGAGTCCCATTAAGGTATTGCCATGCGGTCTTGATTGTGGCGTGATTATGGCATCCTTGGTTCTGAAGTCCCTCCCTCCATTAATGATTGTTTCGCATCTAGTGTCTATAAAAAGGGGGAGAGTAGAGGGGGCCTGAGCATACCTGGGAAAGTCTTCTTGCTTTGTGAAAAGAAGCTTTCATGGCTTTTGTCATGTTGATGTTAAGTGTCACGAGGTTAAGCCTTCTTCTCGAAGCTTGGCTTAGCTCCAGTGGTTGATTTGATGAGGAAGTTGCTGGGGAGCCAGCCATCCTCAATGAAGATGTTATGGAGGTCATATGCAAAGCACAAAAGAAGGGTAGAGGTCATATGGAAAGTGTACGCCGATGCTTTCTATTTGGCTCTATCTGCTCGTCGAGGGGCCATGAAGATCACTGCAAATGCAATTTTTTACGGGTCATGGCTTCACCCAGCTTTCCTTCATCCTCGATCCTTAAATGGGTGCCATTTTGGATCTCTCAGTTCATCTGACTAAAGACTTGCTAGAGGGCTTCCAATAAGGAAGAAGGTAAGTAGCACCGAGCCGTTTTCTTTCATAACGTTGCCCAGCAACTTAGACAACTAGACGGAGTGGTCTTTTTCGATTTCTTCAAATCATGTGCAGCAGCTACATTAAAGCAGCGTCGTGTGCCAAGCTCACTTGTTTGAACATTTTCTTTTGTTCTTTGAGTATCTTCTATGCTGTAATGCACTTGTAAAGCCATGTAAGAGGCTGTAACTTTTTGTAATAAAGTATTATTGGAATAAAAGGATTTCTTTTTCCCTTCGTACATGTAGCGCTTTCTGTTGTTTTGCTTCTATTTCATGAAGTGCAAGTTTTCTCAATGTATCATTGTCTCTGTATTTTTCTCGACGTGCAAATCTCACATATACATTGGATCAGAGGATGCGGGGTGAACACTCGGTCTTACCGAGATATGCGAACAACCATTAGGGCATTCCTTTGCTAAGAAAAATGGTTGTATCTGATATTTACAAGTCAAGGGCACTTTAGAGATTTAACTCTTCATCAAATGGTTCAGTTTAAGCCTGCCGATGCGCATCAGAACACGTTGGCTCTTTAAGGGTAGAGCGTATGATTTATCTTAGGCTGAGGCAATGATTGGATGGCCTTGCTAGCTTTTGATGGGAGTTCGGTCATGCTGAGTATCTTCGAAAGCTCTTACTTAGTTTGTCGGTATAGCTTGGTCATGCGAAGCTTGGACAAGTCACTCGGTCTTACCGAGGCTTGAAAAAAAATTATATTTTACTTGGTGCTGCCAAGGTACGGAGAAATCGCTCAGCCCTCGGACCTGCCGAGGGTGCTCGGACATACCGAGTCTTTGTTGATATTTGGCTTGGCCCTTAGACCTGCCGAGGGTGCTCGGACATACCAAGTCTTTATTGATAATTAGCTCGGCCCTCGGACCTGTCGAGGGTACTCGGACATACTGAATCTTTGTTAATATTTAGCTTGGCCCTTGGACCTATCAAGGGTGCTCGGACATACCGAGTCTTTGTTGATAATTAGCTTGGTCCTCGGACCTACCGAGGGTGCTCGGACATACCGAGTCTTTGTTGATATTTAGCTCGGCCCTCAGACCTGTCAAGGGTGCTCGGACATACCGAGTCTTTATTGATAATTAGCTCAGCCCTCGGACCTACCAGGGTGCTCGAACATATCGAGTCTTTGTTGATATTTAGCTCGGCCCTCGGACTTGCCGAGGGTGCTCGGACATATCGAGTCTTTTTTGATATTTAGCTCGGCCCTCGGACTTGCCGAGGGTGCTCGGACATACCGAGTCTTTGTTGATAATTAGATCGGCCCTCGGACCTACCGAGGGTGCTCAGACATACCAAGTCTTTGTTGATAATTAGCTTGGCCCTCGGACCTACCGAGGGTGCTCGGACATACCGAGAATTTGTTGATAATTAACTTGGCCCTCGGACCTGCCGAGGGTGCTTGGACATACCGAGTCTTTATTGGGGGACTTGTAGGCTAATAGTCGGATGAAACCTGTCTCTTATCAAATACTTTGGAAAAGATTGTTTGAAGCATAAATAGTGTGAAATCTCATTACTGTAAATAGGATGGGTTTAGTGGGAGCGTACTTTATTGATGATATTTTCAAAGGTTGTCTGAATTCTACGTTTGAGGAATATATTTTTTGTCCAGATCCTTGAGCTTGTAAGTGCCGAGCCTGATGACCTCCGCAACTTGATAGGAGCCTTCCCAATTTGAAGATAGCTTTCCTTGCTCTAATGGTTTGGAGACAGATGCCTTGCGGAGAACAAGGTCACTAGAGAGGAAGATTTTCCTTTGACTTGAAAGAATGATAGCGAGCTACTCTTTGTTGATAGGCTGCAATCCGGATTCGGGCCTTCTCTCTGATTTCTTCTATCAAGTCGAGATTGGTTCGGAGCTGCTCATCGTTCGACTCCTTCAAATAACTCTCCACTCATGGTGACGGCAGCCCCATTTCCACGGGAATGACAACTTTCATGCCGAAGGCCATTTTGAAAGGAGTCTCGCCTGTGGGGATCCTCTGGATGGTCCGGTAGACCCATAAGACGTGATGAAGCTCCTCTGCCCATCTGCCTCGTGCCTGTTAAGATGAGCTTTAATTTCCTATAGCAAGGTTCGGTTGGTCACTTCGGCTTCTCCATTGGCTTGAGGATGCCCAATCGAAGTGAGACAGTGGCAGATGCCATGATACTCGCAGAACTATCAGAATTTGGGATTGTCAAACTATCTTCCATTGTCGGTGATGATGATGTGTGGGAGGCCAAATCGATAAATGATGGATCTCCATATAAAATCTCTAGCCCGAGCCTCAGTTATCTGAGCAACTGCCTCGGCCTCGACCCACTTGGTGAAATAATCAATTGCTATAAATAGAAACTTTCTCTGTCCCATGGCAAGAGGAAAAGGGCCAAGGATGTCCATTCCCCACTTGGCAAAAGGCCAAGCAAATAATACATGTGTTAAGTGAGTAGAGGGGAGTCTCTGTATGTTTGAATGCCGTTGGCATGAGTCACAGGCTCGGACGAGATCATCGGCATCCTTCTGCATAGTTGGCCAGTAGTATCCTTGGCACAACAATTTGTGACATAGAGCTTGACCGCCAAGATGGCTACCACAGATGCTCTCATGGACCTCCGAAGGGCATAATCAGCTTTCGATGGACGAAAGCATTTGAGAAATGGCATAGAGAAGGATCACTTGTACAGTTGGTTATCAAGTAGGACATAATATGATGCTTGCATCTTCAATTTCCTTGCATGCTTTTTGTTAGTTGGGAGTGACCCTTCTTTGAGATATTTAAGGATTGGGTCGAACCAGGACGGTTCGGTATCAATCTGCATCACCCGATTAACATCGACAATGCTGGACTCTTCTAGGACTTTCATATGAAATTTTCGTTCGAGATCCATCGAATTCATGGTTACTAGGCGGGATAAAAGGTCGGTGTGCGCATTCTCGGCCCTGGGAACCTGAATGACTTCAAATTGAAAAAAGCAAGAGGATATATCATGCACCTTTTGGAGATACTGAATCATTTCGGCTCTTGAGCTTTGAATTCTCCTCGCATGTGGCCAACCACCAATTGAGAGTCGGTATAGGCATTTAGTTTTTTGATTTCAAGATCATGGGCGATGTGGAGTCCTGCGAGCAAGGCCTCATACTCTGCTTCATTATTAAAGGTTGAAAAGAGAAATGGATGCCATAATCGAAAGTTGCACCCTTCGGACTGGTAAGAACCAAGCCGGCACCAGAGCCATTTGCGTTAGATGATCCGTCTACATGAAGTAGCCACAGAGCATTGGTCTTTGGTTGTTCGAAGGTATCCGGAGTGAAACCATCCTCAGGAATGGTGCACTCAAGGAGAAAATCTGCCAGAATTTGGGCTTTAATGACCGGGCATGGCTAATATCGAATATCATGCTCACTTAGTTCAACAGCCCATTAGTCATTCTTCCAGACATCTTCCGGTGATGAAGGATCGGCTTGATAGGTTGGTCGGTCAGGATCATCACAGTATGTGCTTGAAAGTAAGGTCGTATTTTTTGAACAGATGTTATAAGAGATAACACCACCTTTTCAATTCGAGCATACCTCGTCTCAGCATCCCAAAGTATTTTGCTAACATAATAAATTGGCTTTTGGATTTTGGCTTCCTCTCGGATTAGCATAGACCCGACAGCACCTTCTGATACTGCCAGATACAGGTATAGCATCTCTCTAGGCCTTAGACTGCTGAGGAGAGGTGGTGAACAAAGGTATCTTTTGAGATCTTCAAAGGATTTCTGATAGTCCAAAGTCTAACTGAATGTTTTTAGCCGATCGAAGTGCCTTGAAGAAGGGCAAACATCTCTTGGCTGACTGAGCAATAAAGCGGTTGAGGGCCGCTATCCTTTCGGTAAGGCACTGCACCTCCTTGACCGACCCTGACGGTGCCATTTGCTGCAGAGCTTGAATTTTTTGCGGATTTGCCTCAATGCCTCGTTTAGAGACCATGAAGCTAAGAATTTTTTGAGTTGACTCTGAAGGCACATTTGGTTGGATTAAGCTTCATTTAATACTTTCGAAGTGTGGCGAAGCTTTCTGTAAGATCATCAATAGGCTGGAATGCCTCCTTGCTTTTAACCAGCATGTCATCAACATAAACCTCCATGTTCCGACCAATTTGTTCTTTAAAGACTTTATTAACCAGCTTCTTGTATGTTGCACCTGCATTTTTTAAACCAAAAGGCATGACTCGGTAATAGTAGATACCTCAGTCGGTTATGAAGGCATCTTTTCTCGTCCTCGGGTGCCATGTGAATTTGATTATAGATGAATAGGCATCCATGAAGGTCAGTATCTGGTGGCCCAAAGTAGCATCCACAAGTTGGTCCATCCGAGGTAGAGAAAAGCCGTCCTTTGGGTAAGCCTTGTTAAGGTATATGAAGTCGATGCAGATTCTTCATTTGTCATTCGACTTCTTCACCATGATAACATTCGCCAGCCAGTCAGGATAGTTTACTTCTCGAATGAAGTTGGCTTTAATGAGCTTATCTATCTCCTCTTCAATAGCTTTCTAATGCTCGAGGGTGAAGCTTCTCTTCTTCTGCTTGATTGGCCAAAACGTCTTATCCACATTGAGGCGATGGACAAGGACATCTGGGCTGATTCCTGGCATGTTCGAAGCAGACCAAGTGAAGACGTTAGCATTTCTTCGAAGGAATTCGATCAAATCCTACCAAGGCTTTCCTTTCAGTTGTGATCCGATCCTTATGGTTCGATCGGGCCGAGCTTCATCAAGTGGCACCTCCTTAAGTTCCTCGGCTGGTTCTTCTTGTTGCTCGGTAAAGTCTCCTCGAGCATCCAGCCCATAAACCTTGGGCTTTCTAGACTGAAGGTCGGCAACGAAGTAGTATCGAGCCATAGCATGATTTTCTCGAATAACTCCCACTCCCCATTCGGTGGAGAACTTCATGGCAAGATGAGGAATAGAGATAACAGCTTTAAGAGATATCTGTTCTGGTCTGTCGAGGATGGCATTGTAGGGGGACCGAAGCTTGATCACCAGGAAGTCCATGTGAACAGTGGCTATGCTGGGCCAAGTGCCTGCTCGGACCACCAAGGTGACGACCCTCTCAGGGATAATGGCATCGCCAGTAAAACCCACTAGGATGGAGTCTATGGTTCGAAGGTTTTCCACTCGTAATTTCATCCTTACAAAGGTATCAAAGTATAAAACATTAACAGAGCTTCCACTATCAATCAAAATATGGTGTACATCATAGTCATTCATGTTAAGAGATACAACCAGAGCATCATCATGTGGATACTGTATCTCCCAAAAGTCTTTGTTAGAGAAAGAAAGCTCATTGGCCCGAGCCTTCTTTGATGATTTTCTTCTTCATCATGCCGAGCCGATGAGGAGCCGATTGTTGCTATCCTATTAACATTGCCAACAACCGACGGGTTCGGTGGAGGAGGTTGGCGAGGCTCCGGTTGATGGTCTCCTTAGTTGTTTGGCTTGGGGGCTCTTCTAAATCGGTCCAGTCTACCCCGTCGGATGAGTTGTTCAATCGCATTCCGAAGTTGCCCGTACTTCTTGGTGTCATGCTCGTGGTTCTGATGGAATCGATAATACTTGGCCATATCCTTCGAGCCCTGCTCCCTCGAAGAGGTGGCGGCCGAGGGATCTGGCACTCAATCTCCATTAGGATTTACGCCCTTGGTGCAGTGAGTGGGGTGTATTGATTGAACCTTCGGACCAAGCTTTGGGTACGATCTCTGGGTGGTTGCAGAAGAACTCTTTGACGGCAAGGCGAGCTGGCATGGCGGAGGGGTCGATTCTTCTCTAAACCCTTGGCCTCTTTTCTCCTTGATTGCTCAGCCCAAGCTGACCTCTGCGACTCCTCAACTCTGGCGTACTTGTCTTTCAAGGCCATCATGTCGGAGAGGCTCTTCAGATAATTGACCTCCAAGGCTAGATAGAAGTCACCCTCCTTCGACACTCCACCTGCCAAGGCGGACATTGCCACCTCATGATTGAGATAATCTACTTCTAGCATGGCCGTGTTGAATTGGCCGAGGTAATTCTTCAGGGATTCCCCCTCCCGCTGCTTGACCTTGAAGAGGAAATCAGATCTCTGTCGATGATAATGGCTGCTAACGAATTAGCTGATGAATAGGCCGCTCAGCTCATTAAAAGAATTGATGAAACTTGCTTCAGGCTGTTGAACCAAGTTCTGGCAGACCCCCTAAGTGTAGAGGGGAAAGCTCTGTATAGATCGCATCCGATGCTTTGTGGAACATCATGATGGATCGAAAGCTGCTTAGATGGTCATCGGGATTGGTGGACCCATGGTATGGTTCGATGGTGGGAAGCTTGACATGAGGAGGAATCACTTCCTGCATGATCTCTTCGGAGAAGGGATGCCTTGCTCCGCCTTCGATTGGGGAGGAGGGACCTATCTGATGACGTTTAGCTCCTGGCACCACTTCGATGCATCTGTCACCGGATCCCCTCATTTTGGGCGATAGGGGAGCTGGCGAGGAGAATACGGTAACGACGTCGAGTCATGGCGGGATGACACAGGAGAGAGAGAGCGAACTCATCGAAATCTAGGCGGGCTCTTCCTCTTGGCCTTCTATGGCGCTGGCTCAGTTCCCCTGGGTCGCTAAAGATGGCCGCGATCTCGGACAGGTTGGAAGAAGAGATTGTCGGTGGAGCGGGGGCGATATCTCCATCAAAGAGTTGCAGAGCAGGGGCGGCCGGACGGGAAGCCCCTGGAGCCCTTGGACCAGCAATGCAAGAGCTTGCACTTGCTATACCAACATAGCAAACTGATCCTGGGTCACTGTGGTCG
Source organism: Calamus simplicifolius (assembly GCA_900491605.1). Lineage (NCBI taxonomy): Eukaryota > Viridiplantae > Streptophyta > Magnoliopsida > Arecales > Arecaceae > Calamus > Calamus simplicifolius. Next base: position 328,408 of record UESW01001767.1, on the reverse strand, counting down.
CCGGTGGTGAGGGAGTCTCGGCTGGTGGCGATAGTAGAGGTGCCTCATTGTTTGAAGGATCAGGCCTTTAGAAAGTAGTTTGATCATGTGCATCAGAGGTGCTCTCCTCCGATTAGCCATTGAAGGGTTGTTCTTTTGGATCCAAGCCTTGTCTCCTTGATTACAAGTTTATGGGACTTAAGGCCCTTTCTCTAGCGCCATCTGTTGCTGCAGAAATCTTCTTCAACTCAGGTATGATCCAACTCTGGATCTGGATGCCAATCTCTTGCCCGATAGAACCTGCAAGACAGTCCTCGTGCAGAGAATGTTGGGGATGGCTCTATTCGGAAGTTCCTCCGATGCCCAAGTCAGTGGAGATTCATAGCAAGCAGATCTAAGGAGAAGGCTCTCATAGAAGAGTCCCTCATGAATGGCTTCTCTGGGAGCCCAAGGAGCTATGCTCGAGCTTCAATGGACTTTTTCTCAGCGAAGGAGTGAGCGTACCTGGAAGACTTCAAGATAGAGCATATATATAGGTTGCCAAGGTGATGGCGGACAACTACCTGATTCCTTGGGCATGTCATCGGGGCTCTGAAACCATCATGATTCAAATCTAAGTTTGTTAAGAGATTGATAGCTTTCGAATCTGGTTAGTTAGAGAATCAACGGTCAGAGAGGTTAGCTGGTGCTTTGAGATTCGGTGACTTATAGGCTCTAGGTCACGTTTGGCATTATCTGGTTTTTTCCTTCATTTAGGATAGTCGGAGTTCCATGTGGTTGGAATCTTGCTGAATTATCATGGATTTAAATTTTTCTACACTTGGTTCCACAGAGGTTCAGGGGTACCTCGGTTTGTCAGAGGTATGAGGATAGCTCGGTCCTGCTGAGGCACGAGAATAGCTCGGTCCTGCCGAGGTGTATCGTTTTTTTCTTTTTCGGACGTAACAGCTAGCGGATCAAAAATTAAAGGTGATCTCGATCTTTTTGCGTGTGTACGAATATTGAAGTGATAATGATTTTACCCTCATCACTAACTAATGGATGTACAGAAAAGAGTTTGAGATTACAAGGCATATGTAAGAATGCACTATTTTGATTCTTCCAACTACTGGAGCTGGCTGTAAATACCAAGTCGGGTGACTCATGCAACCAAAGTGCTCATTTGCAGGGGATGAATTTTATCTCAAGTTCTCACACTGGTGGCCTTGGTTTTTTTTTTTTGTTACAGGCTGGTGATCACACCACTCTGGCGCGAGTCAAACCCAAAATATTAGAGTACAAGATTTGATGCAAAATAATAGGGCAAGGGATACCAACATGCCAATCCCATTGACCGGGTTGGCGAGCAACAGAAGAAGCAACCCAGTCGGCCACTGCATTGGCTTCCCTATAGATATGACGAATCACAGTGGCACAAGTAGCCTGGAGAGAGACTCTAATATCTCTAATCAGGGGATTTAAAAGAGAATAAGAATCCCCATCCCGCCTCATCCACCTGATAACCGTAAGAGAGTCTCCCTCAATGATCAACCTGCGATAGCCCATATGTCGAACAACATGAGTGATGCCAGCCCATGCAGCCTGGAGCTCCGCCATAGAGACCGAAATATCAATAGAGCTATGACCACCATCCGCAAGTAACTGACCCTCATACCCCTGAATGACAAACCAGAACCAATAGAGTGATCAGAGACAGAACCATCAAGTTCACTTTGACGTAACCCGGGGGTGGGGGCTCCCAAGAGACAAAGACTGTAGAACGGTGCACTGTCGAAACAGCAGGGGAGTCCTAGTGACCAGGCCCATCAATGTGAATGCCAAAATGACAGTGAGTGTACTCCTGGGCATGAAAGAGAGCACAGATAACCACCTACGGTGGGCTGTCTCCTCAGCAAAGACAATCTGATTCCAGTTAGCCAAATATGATAAGCCAAATAGGCAGATAAAACACATGAGAGCGGGGACCACTCTGGGTAGCCAACCGGATAGCATGCAGAAAAGAAAGCCGGGTAGGTTCATCCTCCAGCAACCAAGGGGTAAAGTGAGTCAACTGCCAAATCTGAGCCGCACGAGAACACATGAATATGACATGATCAACCGATTCATTCTGCATCCCATATTGGGCAGAGAGGCGATATAGAGAGACCATGACCAGCCAAAAGGGTGTAGGTAGGTAGGCGATCCCACCTGAGCTTCCACAAAAAAAGCTGGACCCTAGGATGAACTGGCACACGCCAAATCCAAGCAACATCACCAAGGCCCGAGGTCGGAGATCGGAACCGAGCAACCAGATCCCTAGTGGGGCGCAAGGCAGATAGGAACGATGCCAAAGTCTAATATCCAGGCTAGCAGAAAGAGGAAGAGGCATGGCAAGGATCCTTTGTGCTAACTCAGTCCCACACAGTCGAGACAACATAGGGGCATTCCATCCAGCATTCTCCTGGCAAATCAAAGATGAAACATGTAGAGGGTTCAACTTCAGAGCTGATAAAAGTCAGCCATCGAGATAGAGGGAGATCAGCTATCCATGTATCATGAATAACATCAACTGAAGTCCCATCCCCAATCATACAATGGATATCAGTCATAACAGTAGGAGCATCCTGGCAGATCGCATGCCAGAAGAAGGAACATCCGTAGGGAAAGCTGAAAGCCGAGCCAGAAGTCCAGCCACCGTATCTTCCACGTATGACAGAACTCCAGAAACAATGAGGGTCCAACAAGAATCTGGAAGCATGCCTCGCAATAATAGCCTCACGACGGAGCACCAAGGACTGAATCCCAAGACCACCCTCGGAAATAGGCAAACAAACAATGTCCCAGGCCAAAAGATGAAGGCCATGGCCCCCTGCATAGACTCCAAAGAAAGTCTCGAATACGTCTCTCAATCAGTCGGAGACAGGTAGTCGGGATCATAGCATTGGATAACAGATAGAGAGGCAGCGAAGTAAGAATAGATCGGATTAGGATAATGTGCCCCATCATAGAAAGACCCAAAACCTGTCATCGATCCAATCGAGCAGAAATCCGACGATCAAGGTCTCCAAAATCCTGCTGACGAGGCCGCTGGCCCGAAATAGGGATTCCAAGGTAGTTTAGGCGATCAGAGAAAGTGGAGATCCCTAACAACTGAGAAATGGCAGCACGACAGTAGGGAGAGATTGATGGGCTGAAGCAAAGAATAGATTTCTGCAAGTTAACCTGCTGCCCTGAATTCCGACAGTAAGACTGAATGATAGTAGAACAAGTGATGCATTCTGAACAGAAGCTGGGCTAAGCAAAATGCAGTCATCAGCAAAGATAAGGTGGGTGAGAGGAGGTCCGTGGGGCCCAGGCATATAAGGCATCAGAAGGGATGCCCCAACCACCTGACGAAGAGCACAAGATAGATCATCAGCACACAGAACAAAAAGGAACGGAGAGCGAGGGCATCCTGTCAGAGACCAACAGCAGAGGGAAAAAACACTGTCGGACTGCCATTAATAATAATAGAAAAGTGGGCCCTTGAATACAAGCCATAACCCATTCGATGAAGAGATCAGCAAACCTAAACACCCTCAGCGTATGTTGGAGAAATATCCAACTCATCCTATCATAAGCTCTCTCCATGTCTAACTGGACAAGCATAAGAGACTGTCGACAAGTGGCGCATAAACTCCTGGGCAATAAGAGCATTTAGTGATGCTGCCCCCATGAATGAAAGCTCCCTGCTCCGGAGAGATAAGTCGGTGAATCACCCCCTGCAACCGAGTAACCAAGATACGAGCGCAGACTTTATATAGGGTGGTACACAAGCTGATCGGCTTAAAGTGCTGGGGAGCAGAGCATTAACTCTCTTTGGAACAAGGGCAAGAAAAGTCCTCTGCCAATCTGGAGGAATAGTTCTGGAAGAAAAAACATGCTGAATAGCCAAGATAACATCCTGCCCAATAATATCCCAGTAGTAGCGGAAGAAGAAAGGCGAAAAGCCATCTAGATCAGGAGCTTTGTCAGGTCCCAAAGCCCACACCGCAGAACGAATCTCCTCTGCCAGGACCTCCCAAATCAAAAGACCATTATCACTCTCAGAAACCCTGGCAGCCTGGGTAGCGGTGATCATGGGGGAGTCAGAGGCAGACACCTCCGACCAGCGAGACTGAAAGAAATGGAGAATTTGCTCCCGAATAGCCCCATCTTCTTTAAGGATATTACCATCCACATCACTAATACGCCGGATCCGATTAGCAGCACGCCGAGCCACAGTGGCCTGATGAAAGAACCTAGTATTCCGATCACCTTCCTGAATCCATTGAACTCGGGACCGCTGTCGCCAATAAATCTCCTGCTGCCGGAGCAAGGAATGATGCAATGCCAAACTACTCCTGAGAGATTGAAGATCAGTGTCAGATAATGACCCTCCTCATCCTCCTTCACCTAAAGGGTAGAAATATCAGCTTCCATAGCCTGGACTTGCTGCAATAGATCCCCCACCTCTCTTCTATGCCACCCTAAAAGCCTGCATTTAGTGAGCTCTAAGCGGCGAGTAAGACGGTAAGTAGAATTCCCTCTAATTGGCATATGCCACACCTGACTAATTAAGGACCGAGTCGAAGAATAACACGACCAATACTGCTCAAACGAAAAGGCCCCACCTGTGAGATGACACCTCAGTAGAGATGATGAGGGGACAATGGTCCGACACAATGCAAGGGAGATGAGTGGTAGTAGCGCAGGAGAAGGACTGCAACCAAGATGAGGAGGCCAAAGCCCGATCCAACCGCTCCCACACCCGAGCAGACTCACTAAGATTATTGCACCAAGTAAACTGCGGCCCCAAGAAGCCCAGATCAAAAAGACCTGAGGATATGAAGGAGCGAAACTCTATGGAATTCGGAGAATCCACAAATCAACGTCCCCCACGCTTCTCAGAGGCTTCCACAATACAATTGAAATCACCAGCGATGAGAGTGGGGAGGCCCTGGCCTAACAATGTAAGAATCTCCGACCAGAGACCGCACCGCTGGTGAAAATCTGTACTGGCATAGACACCCAGAAGCAGCAGGGCGGAGTGATTCCCTTCGAAATTACCAGGGCTACTGCTGATGACAATGGTGAAAAGCATCGACTCGGATAGCAGGGTTCCGCCAAAGAGCCATAATACCCCCAGAGAGACCATTACTTCCATAGCATAGGAAGACCAGTTACGGGAGACACGCCGCTGGAAACACTGAAGACTAAGTCCCGACAAATGAGTTTCTAACAAAACACATATATCAAAATGATGAATCTGCAAAAGCCTACCAAAGGAGGACCAAAAAGATGGTTTCAGTGCTCCTCGAATATTCCAAATAAGGATCTTCATTAAAAAGAAGAAACAAGGTAACCTTAGGCCCCACCCTGAGCCCCCGTCATTACCATGTCTGGATTATCTCCCGAATCAGGCCCTGATCAGGCAATTGACACACTTGCTGGTCAAGGAGAGCCGGCTGCTGAGCTGACTCCATGGGAGCAACACCACTCTGATCCTTAGGATAAGATCCACTCCCCGAGAGACAGAGGGGGAAATAGCTAAGGCATCTTTCAGAGCTGTAATGGCAATCTCATGATCATCTTTACCCTGGAGAGGGCCAGATGTCAGAGGAGGAACAACTACCACAGATGGGCCTTTGCCTAAGAAGGCACCCGACCCTTACCTTTCGAAGCCTTAGGGGACATTCTAGGCCCATTGAACTCAATAGCCCGGGCCCGTTTCAGGGAGGCCGGATTGGCATCCTCCGGACCTTAAACATCCGGCCCAGCGATCCGATCCAATAAGAGTAAAAGGATTAACAACCACTTTCCCTCCCACTGGCAACTGAGATCCAATTTGAGAAGAAGGATCGGCACTTTGAGACACAGAGGGAATCTAAGTTTGAGCAGCAGAAATCTTAGCCTTAAATTGGAAAACTGAATCAAAGGAACATTGCTTCTCAATCTGAATAATAGTGGGAGTATTCCTCCTCCTTCCCTTGGAGGCCTTCTAGGTATTGGAGTGAGGAGCTTCAGTCAGAGAACCCCCAGAACAGGCCACGGGAGTAGATAAATCGTAGCTTCAGAACGAACAGTGACCGGTAACGGAAGGAGTCTCCCGGCACGGTCCATTCTCCTCCATATTCTCAGAATGGATGATTGCCACATTTGGAAGAGAGGACGACGACATAGTCCTTCTTCAGAAACCTTCCCCGGCTTCCTCCAGCCCTCCTGATCTCCCAGAGAAGCAGCTTTGCCCTTGCATGTCGACTCCTCAGCCATGGCCTGACTCGGTAAGACCCATCTTTCAGCTGAACAGGGGATGGCTTCCGATGACGGAGCGGCCATCCAAGGCCCAAACAGTGGAGTTGCTGCAGAGGACCCCGGCTCCAGAAAAGATGAACACGGACCAGACAAATGGAGAGATCCACAACTGAAGCAAATGCAATCGATGTGCTCATACGCAAATTGCTGCCAAAGGGGGATCTGTGAGCTCTGAATCTTGCTCCCGGCCGGAGAGGCTTGCTCAAATCAACCCTGACACAGGCTTGAGCGAAGCTTCCCCGACGCCTCTCCTTCGTGAAAGCATCGACCTCCACAAATTGACCAGCCACCGATAATATGCTTCGGAGTGTCTCCTCGTTCCAGTACTCAATCGGAGGTTAGGAAGGTGAATCCAAAGCAGCGCTGATCGCAGGGCATCTTCCGCAGGGACAAAGTCAGGCCGCCATGGCTCACGCGAGTGGTTGGCCATTCACAATCCATGGTTGCAACAGAGCAGCACAATGAGCAGCCGAGAGCTCAAACTTCACCATAAGAGTACGGTGGGCCAGATAGATTGGATCAATCCGGCCAGCAAGGCTTGCCCGATGAAACTCCTTGAGCACATCTTCCGGGGGAACCCATCTCGACAGCGACCGAACAATCACGCTGGTAGAAGACCAATCCTCTGACTCTCGGTCAATTGCCGCCGTGGGAAGTTGGATAACCTCCGAAAACAACCGTTCCAACCCAGCAACTTTTGTAGGGGACGGCGACGGAGCCGACCAGGAAAACAAGCTTCCAGATTTCTGACGAGGCGGTGCTCCGTGAGCGGAAAGACAATCCTCACCGAGGGGAGGACAGAGCAATCGTCAGCCATCAACAGGGGAGCAGAGGTCACATGAGACAGCAGAACTGCCGAAGATCGGATGATGGATCGAGGCACCAATCTTAAAGCAGACCCACGGATGAAACCCAAAACACCCGCACTCGCGATTCTTAAAGCACATGCTAATTCATGTTTCGCTAGGGCCCTCTTTTGGTGGCCTTGTTCATTGTAACAATAGATGGCCTCTCAAAATTAGGAGATAAGTTAAAAATAAACTTATGGCACTAGCGGGGTTAGTTGAACCATCTCAAACTAAACGGTTCAAGCTAAATCAAGCTAAATTGGTCTGAAATTGAGCCTCTCAATCTAGTATGAAAGGCAGATCATTCTGAATCGAATTAAACCATCTAGTTTAGTTTGGTATAGTAATGAATGCGATGGAAAGTCCTATAGTCTCTGGTCTCAATATTGTTTATTAACGCTCAGCCACAAAATCTACTTACTTGTGGACAATTAATCAGCTTTTAGAACCCTATTTAGGTAGTGTTTGAAATAGAGGATAAGAGGGATATCCAGAAAATATCCCCTCTTATTCCCAAAAGCCATAACTATAAAGGATAGCTGGGAATAAAGTTAACCAAAGAGATAATCCATGGTTAACCATGGGATATCCCCTCAATTTATTCCCTAGAAAATGCAGGAATAGCTGGTTATCCCTTCAAATAAGAGTAAAAAAAAGTTATCCTATGGATTTACCTTTTTGCATTTGATATGATCAATGGGATAGCCAAGGGATATCCCTAGGATAGCCAGGGGATAAACTCTATCATGTACACTTATCCATGGATAATATTTTTTCTATCAAACAGTACCTTAGAGTCCAAAAAAAATAGAGCATTTTTCTGCTAAAAAAACTTTTTGCACAGTGGATGTAGAAACACACGGTCGTGTGAATGCGCATACGATGTGAAAGAAAGAAAAATGCTCTCAGCGCACGCATGCACAGTGCGCAAAAACTTTTCCTTTACTGCTGAGGAAAAGACTTTGTACACCGCCTCCGATGCAGCAAGTCTACGTGGGCTGCACCATTTTTTTTATTGGTCCACATACGCACGACACCCATTAAAAGATGTTAAGACATCCCAAGGAAAAAACTTACGACACCCTAGTTTTAAGCTTACGACATCGTAGTTAAAAAGTGAAGACACCCGTTCAGAAAGAAAAAAAAACTCACGACATCCTAGTTTTAAACTGACGATACCCTAGTTTTAAGCTTAAGACACCCGTTCAAAAAGGTGTCTGTACATATTCCAAAAAAAACTGAACGGGTATTAATGCATGTCACTTCAAAATTAAATAGTTATTAAGAAAGCAAAAAAAACCTTACGACACCTTAGTTTTAAACTTACGACACCGTAGTTATAAAATTAAGACACCCGTTAAAAAGCAAAAAATACTTACAACACCCTAGTTATAAAGCAACGACACTGTAGTTATAAAGCCACGACACCCACTCATCTGTACACAAATTCCAAAAAACTAGTATTAATGCACGTCATGTCAAAATAAAGACACCTATTTATCTGTACAAAGCACGTCATGTCAAAATAAAGACACCTATTTAAAAAGCAAAAAAATACTTACGATACCCTAGTTATAAAGTCACGACACCGTAGTTATAAAGCTCGTCTGTACACAAATTCAAAAAAAGCTGGTATTAATGCACGTCATGTCAAAATAAAGACACCTATTAAAAAAATAAAAAAAACTTACGACACCCTAGTTTTAAGCTTACGACACCGTAATTATAAAGTCAAGACGCCCGTTCAAAAAGCAAAAAAAACTCACGACATCCTAATTTTAAACTCACGATACCCTAATTTTAAGCTTAAGACACCCGTTTAGAAAAAGTGTCTACATATTCAAAAAAAAGCTGAACGGGTATTAATGCACATCAGACAGCTTTTCTGAACGTGTACATATACCTTTTCTGAACGGGTGTCTTAAGCTTAAAACTAGGGTGTCGGGAGTTTAAAACTAGATGTCGTGAGCTTTTTTTTACTTTCTAAATGGGTGTCTTGACTTTATAACTACGGTGTCATAAGCTTAAAACTAGGATGTCGTAAGTTTTTCTCTCGGGATGTCTTAACATTTTTTAATAAGTGGACCAATAAAAAGGAACGGTGCAGCCCATGTAGGACTTGCTACACCGAAGGCGGTGTACAAAGTCTTTTCCTACTGCTGAACTCCAATAACCCCCACCTTTCCAAGCATTAGGAGCCTGTTAACGATCTGGATCAGCTGCCAGCGCATCCAAACCAAGCGTGATAGAATAGGATTTAAATCTAATATCTTAATTCTTAGGGATGTTAGGTTTGAATCATCCTTTAATGTACCATCAGATAAAACCAATTACCAACCAACATAAAAGCTGAAGACTAGAATTACAGTGAAGAAAAACATTTTCTCCCATTACAATCTTTTTATCGATCCTAGAGTAAACTTTGCCACATAAATGGATCATCCTGCAACAAACACAAACCAAATTCTAGATTACTGATCAGAAAATAAATCTTCTTTATTATTCTACTTTTGACTCCGTTGCATGACCTATCAAGAAACCAAAAACACAATAAACACAATCAGAGTGTGCATCAAGATTTCAATGCTCCGCTTAAGTATTAGCACCCTTGTGACAGAGGGATCAAAATGCCGCATGCAGAATCTCAGTAAATATCCTGTGAAGCAGATCCATGCCATTACTTTGTGCGAAGTTGGCAAACTGTTCAAGATGTTTCAACTTTTGGAGTCTAGATACCCAGTTTCAGTCCATCCTGCGAAACCCCAAATTATATAATTTTATGAAAGCTATTCAATGCCTATTTAAGATGATGGCTTGATATCATGCATACAAATGACTCTAAAACCAACTGATCCAGGAGCATCACCTTAAAGTCCTGCTATACGGTAGAAACCATTGTCTGAAAAATTTGCAGGAAAGCATAGGTAATATAAATGAAGGCCCTCACATCAAGAAACGATGAAGCAGGTTAACACCTTGGACAAGATATCAAACTTGACAAACTAATAGTACATATGCAAAATCAGAGTGGCCAGCGAAAATTGCCTTTGAAGTTTCAAGATGGAGGCTACAACCATAGAAGTGTCCACATAAGCTGGAAATACCAGCACAAAATGAATACATAAATATCTGAATACTTGAACATAAGTGAAACTGGTCTACTCGATCTAATGTCCTATTGCTTTTCTTTTACTGGAGTCATACTAGGTGTTCAGCGCTTTCCCCCACCACCTCCAAGCTTGGGGCCTTTTGGTGCTGGCCCCTTGGAAATGTTCTTAGTCTGAGTTTTTTGTGTCTTTGCCAACATTTCCGTCTTCTTCGCCTTCTTCTCATCCTTGGTTTTCTTAATTCTCTCCTTGATTTCACTGCATAAATCAAAAACTTGATTTTCTTAAACAACATAAAATAGTTTAGGCATGCTTTCAAAATTATAGTCAAATAATAAGATATGGCAATAAATAGGAAATGCACCATGTGCTTGAAGGAATAGTCCCTATGCTGCAAAAAGCCCATTGAGTCAATACCTTAATTTGTCAAATATAGCTCCCGAGCAATTGCCTTTGCAATGGCCTTGGTTATCATTATTAATCCAACTTTTTCTTTTATATTTTCAGACTAATATTATTTTAATAAACTAACAGTTAATATGCTTTAAAGCAAAGGTATGAATGCAAACAATTAACAACAATTTCAAGGTACAAGGAGGCTTGAAAATTTAACATTGTTGTTGGTAGAATTAAAAATATAATACATAATTATAAAATATAATATAAAAGTTCTCCTTTTTGGTATGCAAATATCATATTGAAGTTTGAATATTAATTCTTTGATCATGTTATAGCTAACAAAGGCTTGTTTTATGACAGCATTGTCTTCATGCAACCATCAAAATTTGATAAAGTTGACTGAAGCAACGATTCCTAAGAGTCTTGACATGCCGAGTAATTTTGCAATGTGGAAGCATGTTTATAACTGGTTGAATGTAATATGTCCCCACATAAGAATCAGCAAGAAAGTGTCAAGTGCTGCAAAAGTTGGGCATTCACCATGAAGTATGAACCATTATGTTTAGAGATATCCAAAAGATTGAAGCAGAGCATTAACAGAATGCCAAGTCAGCAACGATATCCATATACAACCCAAAAGTCCACCCAACGCATAACCATCCTTGACATAAATAACAAGGAATGAAGCTAAAGGGAAGTATAAGAAAGAGCAGCAACATACCGAAGGGCAGCTTCCCTGGCAGCATCCCGTACTTCAGCCTTCTCAGTTCTCCTCTTCTGAATCACCTCTAGAGTAGCACCAACAATTGATCTAGAGTAAGGTTTCTTGGTAGTCCGGCGCCTCTTCTTCACAGCTTCAGCATGGATATCCTAATAAAGAAAGCAAAGATAAATATGCCATTGATCAGCTATAGAAGCATGCAGTATCCAGGATTATTCACAAATACGCATGGGCCATAGAATGGAGTTATTACCTTCTTATGCTGCTTCCTGTACATTGCAGTCCAGGTAAGCTTCGAAGGCTTGAGTCGGTTGTGGAAATACCTCTTGCATTTTGAATTGGCAAAAAGGAAGACCTACAACAACCAGCAAAGATGTTCTGCCAATAAGCTAGAAGCCAAAACGATATGGAACTAGATCTGCCATGTTTGTGAAAGCTTTTAAGAACAGAAACTAATTTAGTATAATATAATTAATCATATTGTTTCCTTTCCTCTGAAAGTTAGAGAATAAACAAAACAAAAACACAGAGGCCTATAACTCCACTCAAATTATAAGTTGTATAATATATACCATTGGGCAATTAGCTAAAGGCACTTGTAGAAGAGAAATATGCATTCAAAGTTTTAAATCCCATGGGACAGGATATCTTGATTTCCCTACCGGATTGTCCCTGTTTCTCCAAAAAATGAGACACAACACCTCATTGTGAAGATTGTCTCAGTAGTTCTTTCTTTTATTTCTTCTTTCTTATTTTATTTATTTCTTTTTCTTTATTTCCTTTCCTCTTTATTATTTATTTTTTCTTTCTTTCCTTTCTTTTTCCTTCTTTCTTTTCTTTCTTTCCTTTTTTTTAATCCTTATTCCCCTCATTACTTCTTTCCTTCTTCTCTTTCATTTCTTATTCTTTCCTTCTTTTATTCTTTCCTTTATTTCCTTTACTCCTCCCTTCTTTTCTTTCCTTCCTTTCCCTTCTTTTTCCCCTTCCTTTCCCTTTTTTTCCCTTTCCTTATCATCTTCCTTTCTTCCCCCTTTCTTCTTGTTTCCTGTGTAAACAGTTATCAGATGCCTACCCCTGTCCCTTTCCCATTTTCCCAAAGAAACAAGATGGTACGGCCAAAACACTCCAGGTCCCATCGAGACTTAAAACCTTAGATGTATCAACAACCAGCTAAAAAAGTCGAGTAAACAACACTACTACAATTTTTTTCACCTGGGAATCTGAGCGGACAAATCTGATACCCTTACCAGGGTATATCTTGGCACCACTGAAGCGGCAAAGTTCAGTCCTGAAAAGGATTCAAACATTGACAACATGAGAATATACCAGGCAAAAATTCATATGAACATCATACAACCCTTGTTCTGGAGCTTTTAGAATTTGTTTCATAGTTTACTATGATATGAGAATAGAGACTAAGAAGCAAATTCGGTTACTAACAGAGACTAGCTCTAAAACTTCAATAACATCAGAGGTAGCCCCAAATACCAATTCTTGGGAAATAAGGTCAGTCCATAAAGTCAACACCAAATAGCTCGAACAAAATTGATGATAATAGCTATTTTACAATAGCAAAACAGGTTCATAAAAGACATTATTAAAGTCAAAGAATTTTATGACATTAGAAAACAAGCATTTGAAAATAGACATGAAGACTACTTACAAAGCATGCACATTAGTAACAAATCTCAATGTTGTCAAATGCATGCTTAAAGCATGCTTAAGGCACAAGGCATCAAGTTAAGTATTTCTTATACCCTAAGGTGCGAGATGTATAGTACGCCTAAGGCACAAGATGCAAAGCATCAAGGATTAAGCACTTTCTATACCCTAAGCGAGGCACCTTCGTATAAACACACATAAGATGAAAAAAACATGCACTTTTGATTTAATTTGAGATGAAAGAAAACATGTTTTTCTTTTTAAGCTATATTGTAATATTTTTTTAAGTCTATTCTAGTTATTATATGTGTTGACTTTATGATGCACCATCCTATATACAATTATTTTTCTTATCCTATAAAAAAAAGCTAAAAATTGGAAGATGCTGAGATCGAACACCAACAATTATGCTATCATTCAAGAAAGAGAAGAAAAAACATTAAGAGACTACAATTTAGCTGAAAAAAAAAGAACTTTTCATAAAACTAACAGGCTAAAAATATTACTATTATGACTTTTTCAGCCTTTTTCTATCTTGTATCATAAATCTTTCTTATATAAATTATTCTAATATTTATTTCAAAAATATCTCTCATTCTGCTTAGCCGCACACCTACAGTTTGTGTCTTACACCTAGCCTCTAAGAGCCTTTAAGTGCACCTAGTGCCTTTAACAACATTAGATATGCTACGAACTTTGAAATTTGTATTATTAAATTAGCATTATTCTTGTCCACATGGTCAAAAAGATGAGAAGTCCTAGTCATGTGGAGGAAGAAAGGGCACAGATGAAGAAGATATCCAAAAAAAAGAAAAAAATCAACAAGAGTTGGTTTTCTAAGGGATTCCAAAGCAGGTGCCACAACCCAAATGGAGATTTTCAGCCATTAAGGTATAAGATAAAAGAACAATCCTATGCCTACACATTATCTATGGAATTCAAATTTGACAAGCTAATTATAATCATTTCATTTTTGTCCAACCATATCCTGCCATATCAATGCATAAAACGAGTGTCTATATGTGCAAAACAGAATACAAGTATAGAATTACTCAAGATAACATTGATGTTTAACTATAGCTACAATGGAAGTTTGTGATTAAATATCTTCTATTTTAAAAATTTACATTGAACCAATTTTTTCCCATTTCCACAGCTTGATATTTTTTCAGGCAGAAAACATTTAATAATGCTAAACCTTGCCTGCTTCAGCAAGGTTCTTCCAAAGCACGGAAATTTTGAGGAGTTAATTCCTACTTTCAATGAGCAGACACTGTATGACAATATGTCATAGCTGCCTCCAATAACTAGTTTCCCTGGTTTTATCATAGGCAACTCTTGCCTGAGATGTTTAGTGAGGGGTTGATATCAACTTGAGATGCTGGTGGGAACCTTAAAAGAGAAAATTTTGATATGTACCTCACTGAGAACAAGTCAGACTTCCTTTCGAGGTCTACTGAGTCATCCGTCTCCTTTTCACTAGGTTTATCCTATAATGAATTTATATATCATTTGCTATTAAGTACATTTTCCTGGGGTTGCTACACTTAATAACAGATAAAGGGAACACCACAAGTTTTTGCTAGCAAGGACAACATCCATGATTTTATTACAACATAAAAGGTGGCAAATGGGGGAAAATGAAGGATGAAAAGAAGTCTACAACCAGAAGCCCACTTTATAAAACCCTGCAACTAGAAACCCACTCTTCCAAGCACCCAAAAAAGAATTAGCAAAACATAAAACAAAATAATATCCAATCACACTTTAAAGTTGAAACTTTATACCTGAAACAGTTTGGTTTAGGTCCTATCTGATCTGAAACTAAATCCAGTTTTAGCATTTGCCAAAACTTTATGAGGTCAAATTAAATGTTCATATGAGATAATTATTTAGTACTTAAATGTCAGGAAGTATTTTGTATTGTTGAAGTTTCGAATCATCCTCATTTTGTATTGTTGAAGTTTCAAATCATCCTCACATTTTATTTAAGGGGAAACAAACATGATATAACTCCTAGCATAGCTTCAAATTCCAACATTGCTTGCATGAGGAGTGGGATGTCTAATTGCCAGACCATCTCAGTACATAGCGCTTTCTCTATTAGACCATGTCACTATGACATGACTGCTAATGTCTCGATATACTTATCAGTTGCACAGAATCTTCCATATATAGGCAGACAAAAGCCCGAGCACAGTAAAATTTGATGGAGTAAGGCCTTAAAAACATATGAGTACGATTTTGTTGACCTTGTTACATTATGAGAATTCTTATTCAAGTAGGACTTCATTTTCAATATTCAAAAAAATATTTATGATGAAATGAGAAAATTCTTTGGGCCCTAATCTACCATCTCAGCGGATTCCATCTAGATCAAGCCACCCTGGTCAACAAGGATGAAGTGTCATTTACCATCCCTGAAAAAGTAACCAAACACATAATGTGTTCTCAATGCTATTCACCATTTAGCTCCCCAGCATCCACAGACTACATTCACTGTGTCAGCAGGAAGTCTCCCTACCAAAACCTTATAACCATTTGAAACAACATTACTAAAATCGGCTGTTCAGATTTGGATATGAGGCACCAAAAAAAAAAAAAAAAAAAAAGCTAGAGCTTAAAACAAACCTCCAAAAACGCTCCACGTAATAGTACATTAACTAGAGTAATCCTATAACCATCGAACTTTGTCCCAATTATTGCAGCAATCAAATGCTTAGCTAAAAGGCTAGGTCATGATTTCACTCAAAGCTCTTAACCTTCAACTTCTGTGCATACACACACGACAAGCCATGATTAATTATTAAAGCCCAAGGAATACAAAATTAGATAGAAAGACGGAGCAACAATCAAAGATCAAACAAGGGAACTCCTAACCACACCCGCGAAACCGCTCTAGTTTCTTATGTTTCAGTTGTTCCGTTCATTTAATTGGCAATCCAACGTTGTCATCACATAGGAGAGCAATTCCAGATTCAAATCGTTCAATAAAAAGAGTATGCGCATCTAACCTAACCTGAACCTTATCCCCAAACAAAACAAATAGGTTTACTCGAACATTTGACTGGAATCGAATCACTTGAAAAGAAATAGGGTATACTGAAAAATAGATTTCTTAAAAAAAAAAAATCAGAAACCGAGATCCATCACGGAATTTGTGAAAATCAATAAAAAAACAAATATTGATGAGATCTTTCTCTATATCAAGAGCGGGAAAATGGGAGAAATGATCAATCGGAAGGGATGACATCGAGAGGTAACGTACTTGAGAACCATGGCGGCAGCAGCTCCCCTTTCCTCTCGACAGCCCGAACCCGAACGAGCGGTAGAAACCCTAGTACGCCTTGATAGCTAAAAGTGGGGAACTCGAATTTTGATCCAATGTTGAAATAATCAATGGATCAGACCTGCAATTCGAATCAAGATCAAAATTAGATAAAAAGAGTCGAGAATAAGCTGAGATAAAAGAAACTAATAGATTATTTGCAAATAAAAGAAAAAATGATTTCAAGAATCTACTACTGCATTAAAAAAAAAGCCTATTTTTAAATTAAAAAATTATTTTAAAGGATCTACTAGAAAATAAAAAAAGATCGAAAGCTTGAGATCAGAAAAAATTAATAGCTTATTCATAAATAAAAAAAAAGAATGCATATCCGAAAAATCAAACTCCAATCAGGACCATAACAGAATAATACAATACCACTGCATAACATGATACTAGAATACCACTACATAACATAAAAATAAAAAATTTAGGTGAAAAAACTTTTTATATTAAAAGCTATTTAATACAAACAAATACGTTAGCTTAAGAGTAAACGAAGCTAAAAACATCTCGGCTTTACAATATATAACTATGTATTAGATTGTAATTAAAAAATATAATTTATTTAAGATAATATTTGATTCTCAAAATATTATTTTTGGATAAGTATACATTATAGATTTTATCCAGAAGATAGCTAAGAAAATAATCATTTTTTTTAAATAACAACTTTACCATCAAGGGATAGCTTTAGTTATCCCGAATTTTTTAGGGAATAAGTTCAGAGCATAATCCATGGTTAACCATAGGTTATCCCCTCTGGTTAATCTTTTTCAGATTTATTCTTTGTAGTTATAGTTTTAGAGATAAGGAGGATATCTCCTTTATTTTCTATTTCAAACACACCTAAAAGTATTGTTTCTAGCATTTAATAAATTACTAACACCATGCGATAATTGGGAATTTATTTTAACTTGTATGGAATTACTTGAAAATAAAGAATTGAATTCCTCTTTTTTAAAGTAATTCTTTTGTTTGAAATACTTTTAAGCCAAATGAATTCAATTGAATCAAACCTAAAAATCATCTAATTATAATTCACATCAAAATAGGTGTGATTTAAGGATGCCAAATTTATTTAGTAGGACTTATTTTTATAGGAAGATTTTTTTTTTTTGTATAAACTGAATATGTTGCCTTCTCTACCTGTTCAGCTACATCTATAAGCCAGTTTGCCTGTTCATTTAGAGATCATTGGATGATGGTGACACATCCATCGGACAATCATATAGTTTTATCAAGGATTTAAGTTCTGAAAGAAGATATATATATATATATATTTGGTTACAAGCGGGCGATCACATTTGTCTGGCGCGAGTCAAGCCCGAAATGTCAAAATACATAATTTGATGTAAAATAATGGGACATGGGTCACCAAAATACCAATCCCACTGGCCAGGATAGCGAGCAACTGTAGAGGCCATCCAATCTGCTACAGCATTGGCTTCCCTATAGACATGATGAACCAATGTGCACTGGTGGTCTGGAGAGAAGCCCAAATATCACGTATAAGAGGATTAATGGGGGAGTCAAGGTCAGCATCCCGGCAGATCCAACGGATCACCGTAAGCGAATCTCCCTCAATAACCAAACGTGGAGAGCCCAACTTGCGAACTGCATAAGTAATTCCAGCCCAAGCAGTATGGAGCTCCGCCATAGGGATCGAGATGTCAATGGAGCCATTACCACCAGCCGCAAGCATCACTCCATCCGGCCCTCTAATTATAAACCCAGATCCAGCCATACGATCCGAAACAGAACCGTTAAAGTTCACTTTGATATAACCCGGGGGTGGGGGCTCCCAAGAGATAAAAATTGTAGAATGGTGCACTGGCAAAGCAGTAGGGAAATCCCAGAGGCCGGGTCTGTCAAAGTGAAAGCCAGAATTAGAGCGAAGAAACTCCGCAGCACAAGAACCAGCAGTGTGGATGATAGTCAAAGGCGAGACTGTCTCCTCAGCAAAGACAATCTGGTTCCGGGAGAGCCAGATATGGTAAGCCAAGTAAGCTAAAAAAATACCCTGATAGCGGAGACCTCGCTGAACCGCCGAACGGATGGCGTGCAAAAAAGAATGCCGGGTAGAACCCTCTTCCGACAACCAAGGGCTGAAATGGAGCTACTGTCATATCCCATACGCACGAGAACAAGTAAAAATAGCATGCTCAACCGTCTCCTCCTGAAGTCCACAGATCGGACATAGGGGCAAAATAGAGAGACCTCGTGCTGCCAAAAGAGT
Organism: Calamus simplicifolius; assembly: GCA_900491605.1. Taxonomy (NCBI): domain Eukaryota; kingdom Viridiplantae; phylum Streptophyta; class Magnoliopsida; order Arecales; family Arecaceae; genus Calamus; species Calamus simplicifolius. The sequence goes on along the minus strand of UESW01001767.1, from coordinate 309,813 downwards.
ACAAGTAGGAAGGCGGTCCCATAATAACTTCCACAAAAATAGCTGAATCCTGGGATGGATGGGAAGCCGCCATATCCAGGCCACATCAACCAAACCCGAAGCCCGGGGCCGAATACGATCAACAAGGTCCCGAGTAGGGGCTCGAGCAAGGTAGGATCGATGCCACAGTCTGGTATCTGGGCCAGATGAATAAGCAAGAGGGATAGCAAGGATCCTTTGCGCTAACTCGGCCCCAAATAGCCGGGACACCATAGGGATATGCCATGCTGAACTATCCTGACTAACCAATGCACTGACAGGCAAAGAGGGCTCCACCTCTGAGCTAAAGAAGGTCGGCCAGCAAGAAAGAGGAAGATCCGCTATCCAGGTATCCTGAATAACATCAGTAGAGCTCCCATCTCCTATCATCCAATGGATATCTGACATAACAGTAGGGGCAGCCTGACAAATCGCTCTCCATATGAAGGAGCAGCCACGGGGACAGTGAGAAGCTAGATCGAGAGTCCAAGCACCATATCTGCCTCGCATAATAGAGCTCCAAAAACAATGTGGATCGAGCAGGAATCTGGAGGCATGCCTAGCAAACAGAGCCTCTCTACGAACCACCAAGGACTGGATCCCCAAACCCCCCCTCTCTAAAGGCAAACAAACCAGGTCCCAAGAGAGAAGATGGATACCATGGCCCCCCTGCATCAAAGCCCATAGGAAGTCCCGAAAGCGTCGCTCAATCCGACGAAGACAAATGGTCGGAATCAGAGCATTAGACAGAAGATAAAGGGGAAGAGAAGTAAGAATGGACCGGATTAAAGTAACACGTCCCATATAGAGAGGCCAGAGACATGCCACTGATCCAATCTATCAGTAATCTGATGCTCGAGGTCCCCAAAATCATGCTGACGAGGACGACGCCCAGTTATAGGAATCCCAAGGTAGAGCAGGTGGTCCGAAAAAGATGATATCCCGAGCAGCTGAGAGATGGCAGCACGACAATGGGGAGGGGTCGACGGGCTACAGCATAAAATAGATTTTGCAAATTGATCAACTGACCGAAGCCTGGCAGTAGGACTGAAGGATAGCGGAGCAAACAGTCGCATTCTGAACAGAAGCTGGGCTAAGCAATATACAATCGTCAGCAAAGAGAAGATGAGAGAGTGGGGGGCCATTGGGCCCTGGCATATAAGGCTGCATCTGAGACTCCGAATAGCATGAGCAAGAGCACGAGACAGATCGTCAGCACAAAGGACGAACAAAAATGGGGAGAGGGGGCAGCCCTGACGGATACCCATGGCTGAAGGGAAAAAATCGGTCGGACTGCCATTAATTAGAATAGAGAAAGTGGGCCCCTGGACACAAGCCATAACCCAGGCTATAAAAATATCAGCAAAGCCGAAATCCTGAAGCATCTGCCGAAGAAAGGTCCAGCTAACCTGGTCGTAAGCTCTCTCCATATCCAGCTTAACGGCCATAAGACTCTGTCTGGCAGACGCATGCTGGAGATCATGCATAAACTCCTGGGCAATGAGGGCATTATCGGAGATGCTGCGACCGTGAATAAATGCCCCCTGCTCTGGGGATATCAGACGGGTAATATCCCCTACATCCGAATGACCAGAATGCGAGGACAAACTTTGTATAGCGTGGTACACAAGCTGATAGGCTGATAATGTTGTGGAAGCAATGCATCCGAGCGCTTGGGGATAAGGAAATAAAAGTCCTCTGCCAATCCCGAGGAATTGATCTAGATAAGAAAACAGCCTGGATAGCCGCAACAACATCCCTTCCGACAATGTCCCAGTAGTGGCGGAAAAAGAAAGGCGGAAAGCCATCCGGGCCTGGAGCCTTATCAGGCCCCAGATCCCACAGCAAAATGAATCTCCTCTGCAGAGACCTCCCTCATAAGCATACCATTATCTTCATCAGAAACCCTAGCAGTCAGCGGGATAGGGAAAAGGGGGGAGCCACCAATAGGCCCCTCCGACCATCGGGTCTGGAAGAACCGGACAATCTGCGCCCGAATAGCCTCATCATCGTAGAGGATATGCCCGTCCCCATCACTGAGATGCCTGATTCGGTTAGCAGCACACCGATCCAAAGTAGCCTGATGAAAGAACCTGGTATTATGGTCACCCTCCTGAAGCCACTGAATCCGTGACCTCTTACGCCAATATACCTCCTGCTAACTGAGCAAAGAGTGGTGCAAGGCCAAACACTGCCTAAGCGACAAAAGATCTACCATTGATAGGCCACCATCCTGATCCTCCTTAGTCTGAAGAGCTTCAATATCAGCTTCCACACACCGCACCCACTGGCTAATATCCCCTACTTCCCTATTGTGCCACCTCAATAGACGACGCTTGACCAAATCAAGGCGGCGAGAGAGACGGTAGGTAGGATTCCCCCGGACCGGCAAGTGCCACACCTGATGAAGCAGAAGCCGAACCGAAGAGTAGTGCGTCCAGAACTGCTCAAACTGAAACGACCCCGACACCGAGAGGATGGTTCCGTAGATAGGAGCAAAGGGCAGTGATCCGAAGCAATCCGTGGAAGATGAGTGGTAGTGGCACAGGGAAAAGACTGCAACCATTTAGAAGAGGCCATAGCCCGATCCAACTGCTCCCACACCCGGGCAGAACCCTGACGGTTATTACACCATGTAAACTGCGATCCTGAAAAACCCAAATCAAAGAGGCCAGCCGAGGATATGAAGGAGCGGAACTCAGAAGAGTTTGGGGTATCTACAAACTGGTGACCCCCACGCTTCTCTGAGGCATCCACAATGTAATTAAATCACCAGCAACAAGGGTGGGTAGACCCTGATCTAAAAGAGTAAGGACCTCAGACCAAAGACAGCGCCGCTCACGATAATCCGTGCTAGTATAGACACCCAATAACAACCATGGCTGAGCTGTCCCCTCCGTGACAAACAGAGCCACCTACTGATGGCATCGGTGAAGAGCGTCAACACAAATAGTAGGGGACCGCCAAAGAGCCAGGATACCCCCAGAAAGACCGTTGGAGTCCATGGCATAGGAACTCCAAGAACGGGAGACTCTGCATCAGAATCGCTTAAGACTGATACCCGACAAACGAGTTTCCAGTAAAACACAAATATCAAAATGATGAAGCTGCAAAAGACGACCAAACGAGGAGCGAAATGATGGTTTCAGGGCTCCTCGGATATTCCATATGAGGATCTTCATTTAATCATGTTGGAGATTGTCACGGGCCCCTTCCAAGGACCCAGTCATTACCATGCCAGAAGGTCCCCTGAAGGGGAAGATACTTGCACAATGCCTTGATCAGAGGGATCAACCAACTGAGTAGACTCCATTTCCACATCACCTCGATGATCAGGATCATAGGGCAGCATTAGTGCCTTTTTCAACTTTGTGACAACATTCAGATGAGCACAGCTATCCAAGGGGGACAGGTGAGGATCTCCCAAAAAGATATCACTACGTCATGCCCCCCTGCTATTAGCACCTTGGGACCCCGCACAACCTTTAACTTTGCCTTTAACAGGCTTCGGAATCACTCTAGGGGCAACATTCTCAGCAGGCCGGGCCCGCTTGAGCTTAACTGGATTGGTATCCTCCCGGTCCTTGGGCAACCCCACCCAATGATCTGATCCAAGAATGCCAAAAGGATTTGTGGCCGCATTCCTACTTGAAGCCATCTTGATTCCTGAATTAGAGGAATTGATTTCCATCTGAGACACAACTCCAAGTCTGAAGACTGTTTCAGAGGATCCTGGGATTCCACATTGATCTGAACATCAGCCACAGCATTCTTTTGAGTGGAATCTTTCTCCATTGCAGTGAATTTGAATCCTGTGATCTGGCTATTCTCTTTACCTTTCTTCTTTGTCAAATAAGTATTATTCTTTTCCCCAAATCTGGTCTTCTGAAAGTGAGGAGAAGCATCCAGTACAGGAGCTACAGTAACCGGCATGGCTGCATCTTGGCGGCACGGTTCTAAAGCTTCAGATGGCCCTACACCCAGCATCTCAGCATTCTCTACTGATGGCGAGAGAAGAGTGCGACGACGGGAGGTTTTCCTGGGAGTCGTCCAGCCCTCATCCGCTGACAGAACATTCTTCCTAGCGTCCCCCGTCGGAGCCGACGATGAAGGCCGAAGGCCAAAGCCCGCTACAGAGGATGGATTTCGTTGTCGGAGCGCCGCCATCCAGGGTCCAAAGCGGGGAGCAGCAGAGGTTGAGGCCGGTTACAGGGAAGCACATGGGCCTAAGAGATGGAGAGATCCGCACTGGTAGCAGATACCCTCGACATGTTCATACACAAATTGCTGCCAGAATGGTGCTCCGTTGGCTCTGAGTTTGGCTCCAGGATGGAGAGGGCGGCTCAAGTCCACTCTCACATAGGCACGGGCAAATCCACCAAATATTTCGGTATCGAACCGTTTCGATGCTTCGTTTCAAAATATATATAAAATAAAAAATTTATTCATAATTTATATTCTTCATAAATAATAATAACAACATAAAAATAAAGAGTGAATTTTTAAAAGATACGATCATGCGACTGAAAGAAAAGAAATAGAATAACTAAGGTTTATTTATTTTTTTGATTATATATATATATATATATATATATATATATATATTAAAATGGTTCTAAAAGGTTTAACAATTCACAAATTGGTCCTCGAAACATATTTTACTAAATGACTGAAATATACTGAAATGCACCAAAATGATCAAAAAATCTTTTGAAATGAAACATAAAACTCAACTTTTCGAATAGGCACATTTTAGTGGAAACAAAACAAAATTGACAACTTTTCTTTATTTTCCATTCCGTGCATGATCTATTGTTTTACTCGGTATGTTGTGCAGCCTATCTTGTTTTCTCTGATCTGATGGGCTCGATTTAGTAATGCGTATCAAGGGAAAAGAAAAAAAAAACATAAACTACAATCATTCTGCGATTCAAAAATCAGCAGCATTCTTGTGATGGACTGGATCAAAATGCCCCATGCAGCATTGGTCAGTGTCCTGTAAAGAAGCTTCACGCCATAACTTGCTGGCAAATTGTTCAGTTCCAAATTTTGAAGCATGGATAGTCTCCACCAACTTCTGTCCATCCTGAGAAATTCAGAACAACAAAATTTTTCGACAGCTGTTCAATGTCTATTTGGATGATGAATTAGGATGATGCATACAAATGCTTTTGAAACCACACGGAACCAAGGGCATGACCAAATCGCAATGCGATAATGATAAAAAAAAACATAGTTTGAAAATTTTCAGGGATGAAACTGGAATGCACAAGTCCATGGTATTAATATTATGCATGCCTCGGATAAAATCATACCACGTAAAGCAAACAATATATTCAAGTTCACAGACTACGTGGCAGAACATAAGCATAAGCAGTATCTCAGAGTAGCTAACCAAAATCACCATGAAGTCTCAAGCCAGCGGATACAACCATAAAAGGGTCAAAATAAACATGTAAATGTTTAAATGCTTGAACAAAAGGTGAAACATTAATGTTCTACCGTCTTTCTTCCACGGGAGAAAATACTCAGCGCTTTCCGCCACCACCTCCAAGCTTAGGGCCTTTTGGTGCTGGCCCCTTGGGGTTGATCTTGGTTTGAGTCTTGTGTGTCTTTGCCAACATTTCTGCCTTTTTCGCCTTCTTCTCATCCTTGGTTTTCTTAATTCTCTCTTTGATTTCACTGCATAAATCACAAACTTGATTTTTTCAAATGAACAAAACTTAAAGTGTGCTTTGGAAATTAAAGTCAAATAAATCAAATAAATAGGAAGGAAAAATCATCCACTAGACAGGTTAGCCGTCCTCACAGTACAAAGAGCTGGTTGATTCCACACCACAGTTGTCACATAAAGCCCCAGATAAATTCCTCGGCGATGGACTTAGTTCAAAGACAGTTTTTCATTTATCTTTTCAAACTTCGATATTACTTTATAAACTCAACATTTAACGTGTTTTAAAGAAAAGGTGTGCATGTAAACAATTAACGCTTTCAAAAAGGAATACAGTGGTTTGAAATTTGAGATTCTTGCTGCTAGAATTACAAAAAACATACATAAAGCTACTGCAAAGTATAATATAAAAGTTTTTTTTTCAAAAAAAAAATAGTAAGCATGTATAATATATAAGTCATAAGAGAAATTTATTGACCATGTTCTAGCTCGTAAAGATTATCTTTCAGATTATTGTTTTATGACGACCGTCTTCATGGCTAAACTGTCAGAAATTATATGCATTCCTGAGTCTGAACATGCTGTGTAAGTTTGCAAGGCGGAAGCACATTTTGGCACATTGAGCATGATCATTTTTCCAACAAGGCCCAGCAAAGAATTGAAAGAAGTACCGAAAGTTGAGCATTCACCATAGAGTATATGAATTATTATTTTTCAAGATATCTACTAGACTGAAATCTAAGCATTAAATAGAATACCAAGTCAGTCACAATATCAATCTGTAACCCAAAAGTCAAAATTCACACCCAAATGATATGTCCTTGACACAAGATGACAAAGAGTAGAACCAGAGGGAAAAATAAGAAAGGGCATCAACGTACCGAAGGGCAGCTTCCCTGGCAGCATCTCGTACCACTGCCTTCTCAGTTCTCTTCTTCTGAATCACCTCTAAAGTAGCACCAACAATTGATCTAGAGTAAGGTTTTTGGTAGTTCGGCGCCTCTTCTTCACAGCTTCGGCATGGATATCCTGATACAGAAAGCAAGATAAACATGCCATCGACCAGCTGTAGCAGCACACAGTATCGAGAAAGGTTCACAAATATACATGGACCATAGACTGGAACAACTACCTTCTTATGCTGCTTCCTGTACAAGGCAGTCCAGGTAAGCTTTGAAGGCTTGAGTCAGTTGTGAAAGTACCTCTTGCATTTTGAATTCGCAAAAAGGAAGACCTAGAACAGCCAGCAAAGATATTTTGTCAATAATATAGAACTAAAAGAATAAAGAACTTGGTCTGCCATTTATGTGAAGACTTATAATAATAGAAGCTGATTCTATCGTATGATTAAGAGTAACAATCATAACCCAACTTTTCTCCCCCTTTCCTCCTGAAAGTTATAGAACAAACCCAACAAATACACTGGGGCATATGAATTGAAACTTCAAAATAGGAGAGAGTACATCTGATAAAAAGATGCACCAAAAGCCAGCTATCAAATAAAGAAAGCAACATCACTTCAACTTTTATTCACCTGAGAATCTGAACGGACAAATCTGATACCCTTACCGGGGTAAATCTTGGCACCACTGAAGCGGCAAAGTTCAGTCCTGAAAAGGATTCAAGTATCGACAACCATGAAGACCATAGCATGCAAAAATTCATATTTCTATTGCATACCTCTTTGGGAGCTTTTTCAATTTTCTGTTCCATAGTTTTCTAATAATATGAGAATTAAGCTAAGATGCATATTCAATTATTAACAAACACCAAGTCTAAAGTTAGAACAACATCAGAGATAGTTCTAAATAGGCAAGATTGGCAGATAAGAATTCATAAAGCTGACAACAAAAAGTTCCAACAAAGCTTGACAGCTATGGTTGTATTACAATAGCAAAAGGGGTCATAAAATGCATTATTAGAGCCAAAGAAGTTTTACATTAAATGCAAACAAGCATCTGAAGACTGATAGACCAACTGAAACCACAAACCATGTTCCATCAGTAACATACACTACCAACATTGAAACTTATATTGTTCTTGTTGATGTTGTAGGTATGTCAATGATTTCCTGCTGTTAAGGTATAAAGATAAAAGGGTAATCCTGAGCCCATGCACTATTTAGGAGCTATTGAGTCTGGACATGACAGACAATGGATTTCAAAATCCAACAAACCATATTAAAATAATCATTTTTGCTCAAACGCAAGAAGCCACATCAATGCATTACACAAGATGGCGTGCATAAAACAGTGCAAAGTTCCCCAACAAACCAAACAGAACCAAAAAATATCACACCTTAGATTAATGTATGTTGAAAGAAAAAACTGGATGTAAAAGAAGACTTTATCCGAATAGCATACCATTTTGAAGTTATCTGATGATTAGCTAATAGCTACTATGGTAGTTTATAATCTAGTTTTTCCATGCAAAACATTTTTATCGAACCAATTTTTTCCCCCATTTGGCTCCTCAGCCTCCTTCTTCCTCTCTTTTCAAAACAGAGATATTTCCAAAGGTTACTACATGCTTTCAATGAGACACCATACGTCAACAGAACTGGCTGCACAACAACTAGTTTCTCAAGTTTCTTGGAGGCCACTCTTGCCCATAGCTGGCTGGGATCGAATCAATTGAAAAGATAAAAACTACTCAAAATTACGATTTTCTTTTTAAAAAAAGCCAGTAAATTTATATCTATGGCAGAAAGTGCGAAAATTAACCCAAAAGCAAATTTCTATGCCATGTTTGTCCATCTCAAGAGCGAAAAGGGGAGGAAACCATCAATCCAAAGGGATGACATGAAGAAGAAACGTACTTGAGAACCATGGTGGACGCCGCTCGCCTTCCCTCTCGGCAGCTGTCACGCCCCAGACCCAATATCGGGCTAGGGTGACAACCCGCCGCATGCCGGGCACGCAAGGCGTTATCAAATTTTTCACACATAACACAATTATATATATAATCAGGTCAAATACATCACTCAATACTAAAAGTTTTGGGTTACAAACCCTTACATACAACAATAATAAAGTTTGGGCATCAAGCCCTACACATAAGTAATACTGGGTTACAACAAAATAATGGGTCTTGTTTTATTTAATAGGAGATCCATCACCCCAACAGTCCATCTTCACCTCGTGGCTCTGATAAAAACATTGTAAGATTTTATGAGCTTACACTCAATAAGTAAGCCACGTTATACAGTCAATTCATAGTATAGCAATCAATAAGCACATAAATGATCTGCATGCTTAAACATTCCACAAATACTCAAACAAGCAATGTAAGTAAACCACTGTTTATACTCTCAATGGTAACTGTAAATGTGACCCACGGCCTTGCAATATCTCAATAGTATACCAACAAGCATCCCCCTATTGAAAGGGTCCAGATACCAGGGTCACGCCATGTCAAAATCCACCAGAACACATACTCTATATGTGTGATGCCACCTCGAACCAAGCAGAATACATCCTCTAGATGTATGATGCCACCTCATAGTAACTCAGAACACATCCTCTAGATGCGTAATGCCATCTCGAACCCAAGCATAACACATTCTCAAGACGTGTGAATGGCATACACAAGCAGAACACGTCCTCTAGACGTGTAGGTGGCATAAATAAGCAGAACACATCCTCTAGACGTGTAGGTGGCATAAACAAGCAGAACACGTCCTCTAGACGTGTGTGTGGTATGACATGATAAAGGAGAATCGCGGTGACACATAACAGTACCTCACATCACATGCACTCATCATATCAATAACATCTCTATATAGCATAAACAGTGGATTATACTTACTGAACAATTGCATGTATTATATCACATCAATGTCATAACTGCATCTCTCATGCATAGTATCCACATATGAAATCATAGCACATAAACAACATGTGTTCATAATATTCATCTACTTACAATTTAGCCAATATCCATAACAATTCTTTATGTCACAATTCACAATTTAAACATTCATATAATGAATAATTATTTAAATACTGATAACTGGCTTACTTACCTCAGTACGCAATCCAACAGGTATATATCAGCTAGTCAGATGTCTGAGCACCTACAGGATCATTTACACAATTAATTTATTAGAATACGAATATTAAAATGACCCTTAGAATTTCTACCCAGACTAGTTCATGGGCCCTACTTTGGGCTTGAATATCTCCCACTATACCCAATTGGGGAAGTAAAAATACCCCATGAAACTAGAATTCATCAAGATTCTAGCCATATAATTATTTTGCTAATCCCAGCCCGTTACGGGGCCCAAAAACCAACCTCAAAACTGCTCGTTGTACGGCCCAGAAGGCCCAAACCAGGCCTGCCCAGAAGGCCCATGGCCAACATCCAACCCCCGCCGGCCTAATCCCATCCGGCCCGGCCACCGGAGGCCGGACCGGAGCTGGCCGCCGCCGCGGTCGGCCTCCTTCCTCCCTCTCTCTCTCTCAATTCTCTCCTCTCTCTCTCTTCTCTCCGCTGCTCCCGCATGAAATTCTCTGCACCGGCGTCGAATCCGGCTAAATTGGGGCCGGTCCGGCCGCCGTTGGCCGGACCAGAGCCGGTCGCCGTGCGGCCGGCTCCCCTCTCTCTCTCTCCTTAATTCTCTCTCTCTCTCCTCTCTTTCTCTCTTTTTCTCCCGCATAGTGCGCACGGTGCCGACAGCTCGGCCGGCCACCAGGGCCGGCCGGACCTCCATCGGACGCACGCCCGGCGCGATGGAGGTCACCGGCCAATCCTAAGGCCCGGCCAGGCGACGGGCACGCCACCGGGCCCGAACCAAGGATCGGCACAGTGAACCGTGCCGATCCCTCTCTCTCGCTCTCTCTGGTTCTCTCTCTCTCTCTGGTTCTCTTTCTCTCTCTCTCTGGCTCTCTCTCTCTCTCTCTGGCTCTCTTTCTCTCTCTCTTCCCGGCTATCTCTCTCTCAGGCTCTCTCTCTCTCTGGTTCTCTTTCTCTCTTTCTCTGGCTCTCTTTCTCTCTCTCTTCTCGGCTATCTCTCTCTCAGGCTCTCTCTCTCTCTCTGGTTCTCTTTCTCTCTTTTTCTGGCTCTCTTTCTCTCTCTCTCTCCCGGCTATCTCTCTCTCAGGCTCTCTCTCTCTCTCTCTCTGGTTCTCTTTCTCTCTCTCTCTGGCTCTCTTTTCTCTCTCTCTTTCCGGCTATTTCTCTCTCAGACTCTCTCTCTCTCTCTCTGGCATTAAGAGGATGGGCAAGGGAACGTACCTGAGGAGGAAGCGCGCCAGTGTGAAGGAAGGAGTCCTCCTCCTTCATATTTAATCCTCACGCGCCGCCTCGTAAAGAGACTCCGGAAACCCATTCGTTACGCGGAATTGTAAACTTAATCGCCACGTAAAACCACAGGAATCGCAAGCGTCACCCATCCCAGGGATCCTACGCTAAATTCCATGAACCAGGTAATTAAGGTCTCGGGGGTTACATTCTCCCCTCATAAAAATTTCGGCCTCGAAATTGGATATACATCCAATAGAATACAAATCCAAATTTCTATCTCATAATCAGCTAAATTTCATTCAAAAGTCACCGTCATCGATACATCATTGATCTGTAATAAGATACAAATAATTGTGGATGTTTCTTTTTCATTTTTCCTTATACTCCCAGATAATCTCCCTCTTAGAATGATTTACTCCGCTGAACTTTGACATAAGGAATACTACACCATCTCAGAACTTGATCCTTGCGGTCCACGATGTGCACAAGATGATCATCATAGGTCAATTCCTTCTTAAACTAAATCGGTTCAAGTTCTAACACATAACGGGGGTTTGAAATACACCTCCTCAGTCATAAAGATATGGAACACATTGAATACCCCAAAGAGTAATGAAGACAGTGCTAAGCTATAAGCCACCTCCTTTATTTGATCAAATCTCAAATAGCCCAATAAATTGAGGACTCCCTTCATCTCTAAACACAAATCTCATCACATCATTGGTTAGTAAAATTTCCAAATGATCTTCAACATGAAATTTCAAATCTTTCTTTTGACATCAACATAACTTTTCTATTGACTGAGTTACATGAAGCTGCTTTAATTAACGATACTTTTCATAGTTGCTACACCAGCTCAGTCCAAAATTGTCTCTCTCACCTCATCTCAATATGAAGGGAATCCACCTTATATCATTGACAACAAAATGAATCCATTTGAATATTGGCTTGGTAATCATTAAAGTAAGCAATTTCACTAAGGGTATGAAGCTATACCAAGCACTTTCTAAATCCATCACACAGGCTCGCAGTATATCATCAAAATCTAATTGATTCATGCAGATTGTCCATCTATTTGAGGGTGGAAGGCTGGACAGAAATTCAGCTTAATCCACAAAGCTTTATGAAGACATCATCGATTTAGGAGAGTGAGACAAATGGATACAAACGTAGTTTACCATTAAACCAAAAATAAATATTAACATTTTATCCTGCTAAAATTTTATCCTCGAAATTAAATATCCATAAATTTTGTGCCATTAAAGATACTCACTAGCGAACTTTTATTTCATTCCCAAGTACCCAAATGACATGTCCAACTTTCAAAATTAATTTGATCTTTCTACCAAATAAAATTGAATTCCTTAAGAAGTATTTCTTTTGAATTAGATATAAGATAGTTTCCTTCCAATGCTCTCTCAACTCATATATAGTTGAATGTGCCATTAATCATTACGACACCTATTTTAATCATCATAACGTACTTGGTTTCACTCTTGAATACTTCAAGCTAACATCAATGAACATTACGCAATTGAATAGGATATCTTTCATAATTATCAAAATCAACAAATTTAATTTCTTTGAATAAAGTGCCATTAGTAATCATCAGTATAATTACTTTATCTCCTTCGTATTTATCAGTAATTACCACTACAACCTATCAATTTCTCTTGAATAGGTCAGTATATCCTCAATAATGCAATTTAAATGATTCAAATTCTTGAATCGATTATTTTGTTACCAATGATTATCAAAATCATCTATAGATTATGCAATGTCCCATGCCATAACATGACCAACTAATTTAAACCCTTCAAATATCTCAAAGTGACTTCACTAATCTAGCTCAGATGGATACAAGACTTATAAGGTCAATAAAGATTGAAAATGCACTTACCATCCGAAAGACATAATTGAAAATTATAGTAATCTCTCTATGACTTGAAAGTGATAATAGATGTACCGTTAACCATAATCCATAACTGATAATAATCAAAAATAAAATCACCTCCCTCCTATTTCTTAACAATAATTATGCCACTTATGGATGATTGATAATTTATCCATCCTAGAGAAAGATATCTCCTTAGGAACTATGAAGAAAGGCACAATAAATATGCACGATAATTTAATGAATAGATATCTTGATTTAGAAATCTATTAACAGATGAAAATTCCCATGAAATTTTTATCAGTGAAATTTATCTTATTCTTATTACTGCTAAATCTTTCACTTTCTACCATCAAATATTTGATCATTTATAGCCAAAATCAGTTCTAAAGATTAATAGAGTCTACTGCTCTCATACTTAAACAGTAATTGTCTCAGAATTTAAAATTTTATATTCTTCCTAAACGATCCATCATGATGTAATATGCAGTCAACCACTTCATTAGCATCAATATCAACCATCTCCACATCTAGCAAAGTAACAATCAATTTGAATAAGCAATATAATAAAAGTGTTCTTAGTAAAATTCACTATATATACTTATCCATCCAGACTCAAATTCAGAAAGTACTCAATTGTAATTGATCAAAAACATGTAATTAACTATTTCATTCCCAAAATATCATCAATATTAATCATCATATAACCAGCAGATTAGCTCATAATCTTAAACTTACAATATCACAATGTAAGTTCTACAAATAAAAATTCATTATATACATCCACATATCAACTCAATTGCAATATGGACATAATGATGTTATCTTAGTCATATTAATCATCAATTGAAATTTTCAACTACTATATATATTCCATATTCATTTATCTGGTATTGCATCTCCAAGAAAAGTTTCATCTACCCATATTATTTCAAGGTCTAAAACTGCTACGAGTCATCTCCAACAAGTTTGACGGAGCTAAAACCTCTAGAAGCCCCTAGGCCTCCCCACTGGTCAAGGCTACCAGCCAGGGAGCCCATATAATATCATTGGCTTGCGATGGTTCATTCTTAATTCCTATCAAATTTGTAATTCAATTAATATTTTGATAAACTTTAAATTTCAAGCTTCCAAAGCATAATTCATGAAATTCTTTTAAAGTCATAATTGTCTCAATGTCATCCAAGTATTTTGCCTAGAGTGTCATTATGCATATGTCCCTAAGGTCATAACCTGGGTCTGTGGGTTATGGGCCCACCACGCTTCCGCTACGTACTCTGATGCTGCATGTCTTGCATAGTCAACACCATACCCGAGAGAGCTTGAAGCATCTCGGACTGAAATCGCTGGTGCTCAGTTCCTACTGGGTTGGCAGGGGCCGTACCTCCAGTAGTTCCTTGACCTACCGGCTGATCAGCATTACCGGTCGGAGAGTCTTCCTCATACTGTTGGCTCCTAGTACGGCGAGCCATAACTATTTCCTATTAAATTAGATGTGGTTATATCATCATAAACTAATGTGTCAGGTGTCTCTAAGTATAATGTCATCAAAATATGTTCTCTAGGTGTTATCATGTCAATATGTCTGTGTCCCTAGGGTCATAACTGTATCATGTCAATATGTCGTGTCCCTAGGGTCATAACTGTATCATGTCAATATGTCCGTGTCCCTAGGGTCATAACCTATGCTCTGATACCACTAAAGCTGTCACGCCCCAGACCCAATATCGGGCTAGGGTGACAACCCGCCGCGTGCCGGGCACGCAAGGCGTTATCAAATTTTTCACACATAACATAATTATATATAATCAGGTCAAATACATCACTCAATACTAAAAGTTTTGGGTTACAAACCCTTACACACAACAATAATAAAGTTTGGGCATCAAGCCCTACACATAAGTAATACTGGGGTTACAACAAAATAATGGGTCTTGTTTTATTTAATAGGAGATCCATCACCCCAACAGTCCATCTTCAACCTCGTGGCTCTGACAAAAACATTGTAAGATTTTTATGAGCTTACACTCAATAAGTAAGCCACGTTATACAGTCAATTCATAGTATAGCAATCAATAAGCACATAAATGATCTGCATGCTTAAACATTCCACAAATACTCAAACAAGCAATGTAAGTAAACCCACTGTTTATACTCTCAATGGTAACTGTAAATGTGACCCACGGCCCTGCAATATCTCAATAGTGTACCAACAAGCATCCCCCTATTGAAAGGGTCCAGATACCAGGGTCACGCCATGTCAAAATCCACCAGAACACATACTCTATATGTGTGATGCCACCTCGAACCAAGCAGAACACATCCTCTAGATGTGTGATGCCATCTCATAGTAACTCAGAACACATCCTAGATGCATGATGCCATCTCGAACCCAAGCAGAACACATCCTCAAGACGTGTGAATGGCATAAACAAGCAGAACACGTCCTCTAGACGTGTAGGTAGCATAAACAAGCAGAACACATCCTCTAGACGTGTAGGTGGCATAAACAAGCAGAACACGTCCTCTAGACGTGTGTGTGGTATGACATGATAAAGGAGAATCGCGGCGACACATAACAGTACCTCACATCACATGCACTCATCATATCAATAACATCTCTATATAGCATAAACAGTGGATTATATTTACTGAACAATTGCATGTATTATATCACATCAATGTCATAACTGCATCTCTCATGCACAGTATCCACATATGAAATCATAGCACATAAACAACCATGTGTTCATAATATTCATCTACTTACAATTTAGCCAATATCCATAACAATTCTTTATGTCACAATTCATAATTTAAACATTCATATAATGAATAATTATTTAAATACTGATAACTAGCTTACTTACCTCAGTACGCAATCCAACAGGTATATATCAGCTAGTCAGATGTCTGAGCACCTACAGGATCATTTACATAATTAATTTATTAGAATACGAATATTAAAATGACCCTTAGAATTTCTACCCAGACTAGTTCACGGGCCCTACTTTGGGCTCGAATATCTCCCACTATACATACCCAATTGGGGAAGTAAAAATACCCCATGAAACTAGAATTCACCAAGATTCTAGCCATATAATTAATTTACTAATCTCGGCCCATTACGGGGCCCAAAAACCAACTCAAAACTGCTCGCTGCGGCCCAGAAGGCCCAAATCAGGCCGGCCCAGAAGGCCCATGGCCAACATCCCCCCGCTCCCCTGTTTCGCTCGAAACATGGGACGCCTCTGGCCGGCGGCCAAGGCCGCCGCCGGCCTAATCCCGTCCGACCCGGCCACCGGAGGCCGGGCCGGAGCCGGCCGCCGCCGCGGCCGGCCTCCTTCCTCCCTCTCTCTCTCTCTCAATTTCTCTCCTCTCTCTCTTTCTCTCCGCTGCTCCCGCGTGAAATTCTCCGCGCCGGCGTCGAATCCGGCTAAATTGGGGCGGTCTGGCCGCCGTTGGCCGGACCAGAGCCGACCGCCGCCCCGATCGGCCTCCCCTCTCTCTCTCTCCTTAATTCTCTCTCTCTCCCTCTCTTTCTCTCTTTTTCTCCCGCACAGTGCGCATGGTGCCGGCAGCTCAGCCGGCCACCAGGGCCGGCCAGACCTCCACCGGATGCACGCCCGGCGCCGGTGGAGGTCACCGGCCAATCCTCAGGCCCTGCCAGGCGATGGGCATGCCGCCGGGCCCGAACCAAGGATCGGCACAGTGAACCATGCCGATCCCCTCTCTCTCGCTCTCTCTGGTTCTCTCTCTCTCTCTCTCTCTCTGGCTCTCTTTCTCTCTCTCAGGCTCTCTCTCTCTCTCTCGTTCTCTTTCTCTTTTCTCGTTCTCTTCTCTCTCTTGGCTCTCTCTTCTCTCTCTCTTCCGACTATCTCTCTCTCAGGCTCTCTCTCTCTCTGGTTCTCTTTCTCTCTTCTTTGGCTCTCTCTCTCTCTCTCTTCTCTTTCTCTCTCTCTCTCTGGCTCTCTTTCTCTCTCTCTCTTCCTGGCTATTTCTCTCTCAGACTCTCTCTCTCTCTGGCATTAAGAGGATGGGCAAGGGAACGTACCTGAGGAGGAAGCGCGCCAAGTGAAGGAAGGAGTCCTCCTCCTTCATATTTAATCCTCACGCGCCGCCTCGTAAAGAGACTCCGGAAACCCATTTCGTTACGCGGAATTGTAAACTTAATCGCAACGTAAAACCGCAGGAATCGCAAGCGTCACCCGTCCCCAGGGATCCTACGCTAAATTCCACGAACCAGATAATTAAGGTCTCGGGGGTTACAGCAGCCCCAAGTCCAAAGACCCAAACGTAAAGAGCAGTAGAAACCCTAGATACGCTTCGATGATGACGAGAGGGCAATCGATAGATGTAACGGCTTGTAAGGCTCCTTGGCTTTCAAAATTACGTAAATACCTACAAATCTACGTCCAAGGCTCACGAGGGTCGGGCCGGACCATATGAGAGGGATTTCTATTTGCACCGTTCGAAATACTTAGTACAATCACTACCATTACACACTTTCCTAGTTTAAAAAAAAATCTAAATTATCCTTGCTTTTCTCTGCCCATATACCGTCTCTTCCTTCTTCCTCAACACTCCTCACACTTCCCACACTTTCAGCGCCCCTCTAACCCCATCTCTTTCTCACTCGTTAGCATCAACCCTCTCCGATGCCCATCCAATCAAATGGAAGCCCTTTATTCGGCCTTCATTCAATCCTGTTTAATTGAACGGAAGAAAATGACTTTTGTTTGATCAAACAGGATTCTCTATTTGGTCCTGTTTGATCGAACGAAAGGGAATAACTTTTGTTTGGTCAAACAGAACCGAATAAAGAACTAGAAGGAGAGCCAGTGCCGAAGAAAGAGGCACTGGGTCGATGTCGAGAAATGAAGAGGAGATGGGGTTAAAGGAAGGAAACAGTGCTGCGAAGGAAAGGAGATGGAGGTGGCGTCAGAAAGAGAAGGGAAGGGAAGGAGACGGGATGAGGGGTGTGGAAAAAAAAAGGAAAGATGATAGTTTAGGATTTTTTTTAATATATAAAAATGAGAAGGGTGTAAAAAAAAAAAAAAAGGGAGAGAGAGGATAGTTTAAATTTTTTTTTTAATAAAAAATGAGGGGGGGGGGGGTGGGGGTTGGCATGGAAAGCAATTTGGGCGGTGCAAATAGAAATCCCCACAAGATAAGCTGGCCGTTACTTTTATATATTCCATATCTGCACTTCAAGTTTACTGAAATTCTTCCCCTTCGGTCGACAAGACAACGTAAATTGTTTCACGATATGGGTAAAATTGGTAAAATCGTCTCCTCGCTTCACCACAAGGTGCATTCGGATCGGACGTCCCAAATGATACATAAGCTGTTACCAATCCAGCGAAGCGCCATCCTCCAATAGGTTAAGCACTCTTGCATTCTAGATATATCTTCAATTATGCACCACTAATACTTATTTGTTTCTTTCTTAAATAAACAACCATGCTTTATGAGAATATGGGGAAAGATATTTGGTTTCAAAATTTAAACTATTTAGGAATGTTTGGTTTTTTAACATATTGCCGGTTTCTTTCTCAAGAAAACAAGAGAACAACAAATCAACTAGGTAGATAAATATATGGGTATGCCCTTGGACATTCAATGACTTTCATGATGCAACCCTATAAAGGCAATAGGGTAAAACTAGGCTACTGAGATACAAATAAGAAAAAGATAAAATTATCTTTTGAACTGTCAATCCTTTACAACTATTTGAATTTTATGTTTATATAATATTTTTTTAACCATTAGCATAGGTTTTTGATTGTATCTTGACACTTGTCTCCACCAATCTATGCGATACCATTCACTATCACATTAGCAATGCACTAGTTGGATAAACAAACTAAGACTAAAAAATAGAACACTAGAAGAAGGGGACCATATATGCATCAAACTAATTTAACATCAGTAACTTATACTAATTTAATAAACAAAGGATGGACTCAACTATTTGAATTTTGTAAAATAAGAATGAAATGACGATTTCAAGTGCAAAGATCTTTGATAATGAAGCTTGCATGTGGTTGACCTTGTTTGCAATCGGCTATCTGGTGGTGCATCAGGTATACTATTATATCAAATCATGAAGCAAAATAATGGTGATATGCACAAAGAATCAATAACTTGGTTGATTTTCTAATAGCATTATGGCTTATACTCAACTAAAGAAAATTCTTTGGATTTGTTGAGAGGTAAAATCGCTGTGTGTCAATAATCGTGCACATGGCTAGGACTAGCCCTGATTCCTACCGCTGTGTGACACTCGCCCGAGATAAGTCAGCCTCGGTAAGTCGGGGTGCCTTAGCCCCTCGCCGAACCAAGGACTCCCAAGGTGCGGATCATCTCTCAGTTCCAGCCGAGCTGTATCGTCTATCGGTTCCAGCCGAGCTATACCATCTCTCGGCCCCAACCGAGCTATATCGTCCCTCGGTTCCAGCCGAGCTATATCGTCTCTCGGTTCCAGCCGAGCTGTATCGTCTCTCAGCCCCAACCGAGCTATATCGTCTCTCGATTCCAGCCGAGCTATATCGTCTCTTGGCTCCAGCCGAGCTATATTGTCTCTCAGCCTCTCTGGCCGATCTCTCCCATCGCTCGGTCTAGCCCGAGCGATATCTACGCCTCTGTGAATTCGACGCAGGAGAACCCGAATTCATGAGATTACAAATAGAAATCATATCCGGGAGTGGCCTAGGACCCACGAGAGTGACCTAGGGCCTTAGAGCCTATATCCTCACCAAATCTCAGGACATCAACAAGCTCTCCTAGCCGTCGATCCTCTAACTAATAAGATATGAATCCTACCAACCTCATAACAAACTGGATTCAGATCCTAACGACTTTCAGACTCATGACGCACCAAGGGAATCAGGTGATCCTCTATAAATAGAGTCGTCAGTCGACTCCTTAGGTACACACGCACACTTGCTCACCAGAATCCTCTCTCCTTCTGCCTTAGCTTCCGTCATTAGCGCTATGCTCAGAGCCCGGGAGGGACTCTTCAGTGAGAGCCTTCTCTCCATTTTTGTTGATTGCTGATCTCACTGACTTGAGTGTCGGAGGGTCTTCCGCAGAGGGCCACCCCCAACGCCTCTCACGTGAGGACTATTTTGCAGGTCCACCCAAGCGGAGAGCCCACGCTGCAGTCCGACCGCTTGAGTCGGAGGATAGATTTTGGCAGCAATAAATTGGCGCTAGAGGAAGGGTTCTCAAGTCCCATAAACTTGTGATCCAGAAGATAAGGATCTCGATCTGAAAGAGAACTCCTCCCATGGCCAACCTAAGAAAGGCTACCTCCGAAGCCAAAGATTAGGTCGCCTCCCAAAGGCCTGATCCGGCGAGCAGTGTTGCGCCGCCACCACTGCCAGTTGAGGCTCCATCGCCACTGGCAGCCCCAGTGACCCAGGACCAGTTTGCCTCACTGGTTTAGTAAGTCCAGGCTCTGGCCCACCTGATTCAGGGGCGCCCCGAAGCCCCCCCGTCCGACTGCTCCTGCCCGTTATCTCCCTGAGGAGGACGCAGCCCCCGCTCATCCAGCGGCCTCTTCTTCCGGCTCGCTTGAGGTTGTGGACCCCCCTCGTCGTCCCAGAGAAGCTGAGCTAGCTCCCCAAGGAGTCCACGGCAGAGATCTTCCTAGATCTCGGCCCCATCTGAGCTATATCCTCTCTCGGCCCCAGCCGATCTATATCCTCTCTCTCAGCCCCAGCTGAGCTATATCATCTCTCGGCCCCAGCCGAGCTATGTCATCTCTCGGCCCCAGCCGAGCTGTGTCATCTTTTGGCCCCTCTAGCCAATCTCTCCCATCGCTCAGCCTAGCCCGAGCGATATCTATGCCTCTGCGGAATTCGATGGGGAAGAACCTGAATTCGTGAGATTCCAAATAGAAATCATATCCAGGAGTGACCTAGGACCCGTGAGAGTGGCCTAGGGCCCTAGAGCCTATGTCCTCACCACATCTCGAGACATCAATAGGCTTTCCTAGCCGTCGATCCTCTAACCAACCAGATATGAATCCTACCGGCCTCATAACAAACTGGATCCAGATCCTAACGACTTTCGGACCCACGACGCCCCCAGGGAATCAGGTGATCTTTTATAAATAGAGTCGTCTGCCGACTCCTCAGGTATGCGCACACTTGCTCACTGGAACCCTCTCTCCTTTTGCCTTAGCTTCCGCCATTAGCACTCTGCTCAGAGCCCGGGAGGGACTCTTCAGCGAGAGCCTTCTTTCCATTTTTGTTGATTGCTGATCTCCACTGACTTGAGCGTCCGAGGGTCTTCCGTAGAGGGCCACCCCCAACGCCTCTCACGTGAGGACTGTTTTGCAAGTCCACCCAAGCGGAGAGTTCATGCTGCAGCCCGATCGCGCCCGAGTCGGATGACAGATTTCAGCAGCAACAAATTGTCTATAACCATCTCCTCCCATGGCCAACCGAAGAAAGCTACCTCGAAATCCCAAGATCAGGTTGCCTCCCAAAGGCCTGATCTGGTGAGCAGTGTTGCGCACCACTGCCAGTTGAGACTCCATCGCCACTGGCGGCCTCAGTGACCCAGGACCAGTTTGCCTCACTGGTTCAGCAAGTCTAGGCTATGGCCCACCTGATTCAGGGGCGCCCCAAAGCCCCCCGTCCGGCTGCTCCTGCCCTCATCCCCTTGAGGAGGATGCAGCCCCCACTCATCCAGCGACCTCTTCTTCCCGCCCGCTTGAGGTTGCGGACCCCCCTCGCCATCCTAGAGAAGCTGAGCTAGCTTCCTAAGGAGTCCGCGACAAAGATCTTCCTAGATCTTGGTGGGCCCGATCCCTCTCCCCGATGTTCTCTCGCCATGATTCAACACCGTCTTAGTATCCTCCTTGTCTTGCCCTTCTGCTTTTCCTGATAGGGATATCCGCCGCCAGCTCCAGAAAATGCGTCAAGAGCTAGACGCCACCAAGCAGGCTCATCCACTTCAAAATAAGGTGGAGCAAGGCATCCCCTTCTCTAAGAAGATCATGGAGGAAGTGATTCCCTCCCATGTCAAGCTGCCTGCCATCGAGCCTTATCATGGCTCCTCTGACCCCAACGATCATCTCAGTAGCTTCTGATCGATCATGATGTTCCACAGGGCATCAGATGCGGTCCTTTATCGCGCTTTCCCTTCCACCCTCAGGGATCTGCTCGAACCTGGTTCAATGCTTTAAAACTAGGTTCCGTTAATTCCTTCGACGAGCTGAGCCGCCTCTTCATCAGCCAGTTCGTCAGCAGCCGCCATCATAGACGAGGTCCAACTCCCTCTCTGAGGTTAAGCAGAGAGAGGGGGAGTCTTTGAAGAAATATCTTGGCCGTTTCAACATGGCCATGCTAGACGTAGACCACCTTAATCATGAGGTGGCCATGTCCGCCCTAGCGGGCGAAGTACTGAAGGAAAGTGATTTTTACTTGGCGCTGTAGGTCAGCTACCCTCCAAACCTCTTCGACATGATGGCTATGGCAGAAAATATGCAAGAGTCGAAGAATCACGGAGAGCTGCCTGAGCCGAGCTTAAGAAGAAGACGGAGCCCAAAGGCTCAGATAAGCGCCGACCCGCCCGTCAGCCAAGCCCGCCTTGCCGCCGAAGGATTCCTCAACCACCGCCAAGGAACCTCACCCGGAGCCCACCTAGGAGGTTCAATCGATTTACTCCACTTACTGCCCCAAGAGCGGAGTCATTATGGAAATCGAGCACCAACTCCCTCGACCTCCTCCTCTTCAAGGAAATGCTGCCCGGAGAGACCCCGCCAAGTATTGCCGCTACCACCGAGACCATGGCCACGACATTGAAGAGTGCTGGCAACTGAAGAATGAGATCGAAAGCTCATCCAGCGGGGTAGACTGGATCGGTTCAGGGGAGCCCCCGAGCTGAGAAACGGGGGCGATCGCCGGCCTGAGCCCCAGCAGCAACCTCTTCCTCTCCCAAATCCTCCGGTCGATGGCCACATTAAAGTGATTGAGGCGGTCGGTAGTCCTTCAGGTGGGAGGGGCGACGAAGAAGGTTTGGCACTGAAGAAAGCGCGAACTGACGAGCTCTCTTTCTCCAGCGATGACTTCTAGGGAATACAGTTCCCGCATGATGATGCGCTAGTTATATCCCTTAATTTGAACAACTATGATGTAAGCCAAATTCACATTGATAGTGGAAGCTCCGTCAACATTTTGTACCTCGATGTGTTTGTGAAGATGAAACTTCTCATGAAGAATCTCCGAGCGGTGGACTCCACCCTAATGGGGTTCACCGGCGATGTAATTATCCCGGAAGGGGTCGTGACCTTGACGGTCCAAGCAGGAACCTAGCCTTCCGTTGCCACTGTGTATGCAGATTTCCTGGTGACCAAGCTCCGGTCGCCTTACAACGCGATCTTGGAAAGACCCGGCTTGATGTCTCTTAGAGCCGCTGTCTCCATCCCACATCTTGTTATGAAGTTCCTGACCGAGCGAGGGGTTGGTGTAGTTCGAGGAAGCCAAACTATAGCTCGATAGTGCTTCGTCACCAGCCTGCAATCCAGGTTGCCTGAGGTTGATGGACTGGATGCTCGAGAGGATTTTGCCAAGCAATGAGGAGAACCAGCCAAAGAGCTGGAGGAGGTACCGCTGGACGAAGCTCGGCCTGACCAAACCATAAGGATCATGTCGCTACTGAAAGGGAAGCCTCGGCTGGAGCTGATTGACTTTCTCCGAAGAAACACTGATGTCTTTGCTTGGTTAGCTTCTGACATGCCTAGGATTAGCCTGGATGTCCTCGTCCATCATCTTAATGCAGATGAGACGTCCCGACCCGTGAAGCAAAAGAAGAGAAGCTTCGCCCCTGACCGGCAGAGAGCAATTGAAGAAGAGGTGGACAAGCTCATCAAGGCAAACTTCATTCGGGAGGTAAATTATCCAAGCTGGCTATCCAGTGTTGTTATGGTGAGAAAGTCGAATGGAAAATGGCGAATCTGCGTCGACTTGACCAACCTTAACAAAGCATGCCCAAAGGATAGTTTCCCTCTCCCTCGGATCGACCAGCTCGTGGATGCCACCTTCGGCCATCAGATGTTGACCTTCATGGATGCCTATTCAGGCTACAACTAGATTCAGATGGCACCCAAGGATGAAGAAAAGACTACCTTCATAACCGATCGAGGTATCTACTGTTACCGTGTCATGCCCTTTGGTCTGAAAAATGCAGGCACCACTTACCAAAGGCTGGTAAACAAAGTCGTCAAGGAGCAGATTGGCTGGAATATGGAGGTGTATGTCGATGACATGCTGGTCAAAAGCAAGGAAGCATCCCAGCATATTGGGGATCTTTCTAAAAGCTTCGCGACACTCTGAAGGTATCGGATGAAGCTCAATCTGACGAAGTGCGCCTTCGGTGTCACCTCGGGGAAGTTTCTGGGCTTCATGGTTTCACAGCGAGGCATCGAAGCCAACCTACAGAAGATTCAAGCGCTTCAGCAAATGACGCCCCCAACATCTAAAAAAGAAGTCCAGCGCTTGACGGGAAGGATTGCGGCCCTCAACCTCTTTATGGCTCAGTCGGCCGAGAGGAGCCTTCCTTTCTTCAAAGCTCTTCGATCTACCAAGAATTTTTAATGGACTCCGAGTGCCAAAAGTCATTCGAGGACCTCAAGAGATATCTTGGCTCGCCACCCCTCCTCAGCAGCCCCAATCCGAGAGAAATACTGTTTATGTACCTGGCAGTCTCTGAAGGCATGATTGGCTCGGTTTTGGTCAGAGAAGAGAAGAAGACCAAAAGGCTGATCTACTATGTCAACAAACTTCTCCGCGATGCCGAAACAAGGTATACTCGAATCGAGAAGCTTGTCTTGGCCCTGAAATATCGATTTGGAGATTACAACCATATTTCCAAGCACATTCTGTGATGGTCCTTACCGATCAGCCCATCAAGGCTGTGGTCCATCGCCCGAAGACATCAGGAAGAATGGCTAAGTGGGCCATTGAGTTAAGCGAGCATGATATCCGTTATCAACCTCGCTCAGCCATCAAAGCCCAGATTCTAGCTGATTTCCTCCTTGAGTGCACCATCCTGGAAGATGGCTCCACTCCGGACTCCCCCGAGCATCCAAGATCTGACGTCCTATGGCTCCTCCACATCGACAGATCCTCCAATGCCAATGGCTATGGTGCTGGTTTGATCCTCACTAGCCCCGAGGGGATGACCTTTGAGTACGGCGATTGATTCTCCTTCCCAGCCTCCAACAACAAAGCCGAGTATGAGGCTCTGCTCGCTGGACTCCGAATTGCCGTGATCTGAAAGTGAAGAGGCTGAATGCCTTTACCGACTCTCAGTTGGTGGCCGGTCACGTGCAGGGCGAATTCGAGGCCTGGGAGCCAAACATGATTCGGTACCTCTAGCAGGTGCGGGACTTGCTTTCTCACTTCTCTGAATTTGAAGTTATCCAGATCCCCAGGTTTGAAAATGCTCGTGCCAATCTGTTATCCCAACTTGCGACTACGGAGTCGATGAGTTCTGAGCAAAAGTTTCCCCTGAAAATCCTGAAGAAACCTAGCATCGCGGAGGCAGACCGAGTGATGCAGATTGAGGTCGAGCCATCCTGGTTCGACCCAATATTAAAGTATCTTAAGGAAGGGTCGCTCCCAGCTGACCGCAAGGAAGCAAGGAAGCTGAGATTGCAAGCTACCCACTATGTGCTGATCGATGATCAGCTGTATAAGTGGTCATTTTCCATGTCGCTGCTCAAATGCCTCCGCCCGTCCGAAGCTGATTATGCTCTTTGGGAAGTACATGAAGGAATCTGCGGCAACCACCTGGGGAGTCGATCTCTATGCCACAAGGTACTGCACCAGGGATATTACTGGCCTACCATGCAAAAGGATGATGATGATCTCGTTCGAGCCTGTGACCCATGTCGGAGGCACTCCAGCATCCAGAGGCTCCCCTTCGCTAGTTTGGTCCCTCTTTCCTCCGCTTGGTCTTTTGCTAAGTGGGGGATGGAAATTCTTGGCCCTTTTCCCCTCACCACTGGACAAAGAAAATTTCTATTTGTCGCCATCGACTACTTCACCAAGTGGGTCGAAGCCGAGGCAGTAGCCCAGATAATCAAAGCTCGGGCTAGGGACTTCATGTGGAGATCCATCATTTGTTTCTTTGGCCTCCCACATACTATCATCACCGATAATGGCAAGCAATTTGATAATCCCAAATTCTGGAAGTTCTGCGAGGATCATGGCATCAGCCATCGCCTCACTTCAGTGGGGCGTCCGCAAGCCAACGGAGAAACCGGGGTAACAAATCAGACCCTACTTCAAGGGATTAAGTCTCGGCTCACCAGAGCCCGAGGCAGATGGGTGGACGAACTTCATCATGTTCTATGGGCCTACCGCACTACCCAGAGAGTCCCCACCGGCGAGACCCCATTCCGGATGGCCTTTGGCATGGAAGTTGTCATCCCCATGGAGATAGGCCTCCCCTCTCTGCGAGTGGAAAGCTACTCAGAAGAAACTAACGATGAGCAGCTCCGAACCAATCTCGACTTGGTGGAAGAAATCAGAGAAAAAGCTCGAATCAGAATGGCCATGTACCAGCAAAGAGTGACCCGCTACCATGCCTCTAGAGTCAAGGGCAAATCCTTCTTGCCTGGCGATCTTGTCCTCCGAAAAGCGTCCGTCTCCAAGCCACTGGAGCAAGAAAAATTATCTTCGAATTGAGAAGGCCCCTACCATTTAGCGGAAGTCATCGGGCCCGGCACCTACAAGCTCCAAGACCTGAACGGAAAATCCATTCCCTGGACGTGGAGTTCGGACAACCTCCGCATATATCATCAATAGAGTACGCTCTCTATAGACTTACCCCATTTACAGCTTTGGCATCTTGTTTTATGATCCACGGAAAAATCGATCAGGAAGAATGGCCAAGTGGGCTGTTGAGTTAAGCGAGCATGATATCCGTTATCAACCTCGCCTGGCCATCAAAGCCCAAATTCTAGCTGATTTCCTCCTTGAGTGCACCATCCCGGAAGATGGCTCCACTCCGGACTCCCCTGAGCATCCAAGATCTGATGCCCTGTGGCTCCTCCACATCGACGGATCCTCCAATGCTAATGGCTTTGGTGCTGGTTTGATTCTCACCAGCTCCGAGGGGACGGCCTTTGAGTATGGCATTCGATTCTCCTTCCCAGCCTCCAACAATGAAGCCGAGTATGAGGCCCTGCTCGCTGGACTCCGAATCGCCCGTGATCTAAAAGTGAAGAGGCTGCATGCCTTTACCGACTCTCAGTTGGTGGCCGGTCACGTGTGGGGCGAATTCGAGGCCCGAGAGCCAAACATGATTCGGTACCTCCAGCAGGTGCAGGACTTGCTTTCTCACTTCTCTAAATTTGAAGTTATCCATATCCCCAGGTCCAAAAATGCTCATCCTGATCTATTATCCCAACTTGCGACTATGGAGTCAATGAGTTCCGAGCAAAAGTTTCCCCTGGAAATCCTAGAGAAACCTAGCATCACGGAGGCAGACCAAGTGATGCAGATTAAGGTCAAGCCATCCTGGTTTGACCCAATATTAAAGTATCTTAAGGAAGGGTCGCTCCCAGCCGACCGCAAGGAAGCAAGGAAGCTGAGATTGCAAGCTACCCACTATGTTCTGATCGATGATCAGCTGTATAAGCGGTTCTTTTCCATGCCGCTGCTCAAATGCCTCCGCTCGTCCGAAGCTGATTATGCTCTTCTGGAAGTACATGAAGGAATCTACAGAAACCACCTAGGGAATCGATCTCTGTGCCACAAGGAACGGCGCCAGGGATATTACTAGCCTACCATGCAAAAGGATGTTGATGATCTCGTTTGAGCCTGTGACCCGTGTCGGAGGCACTCCAGCATCCAGAGGCTCCCCTCCGCTAGTTTGGTCCCTATTTCCTCCGCTTAGCCTTTTGCTAAGTGGGGGATGGACATTCTTGGTCCTTTTCCCCTCACCACTGGACAGAGAAAATTTCTATTTGTCGCCATTGACTACTTCATCAAGTGGGTCGAAGCCGAGGCAGTAGCCCAGATAACCGAAGCTCGGGCCAGGGACTTCGTGTGGAGATCCATCATTTATCACTTTGGCCTCCCGCATACCGTCATCACCGACAATGACAAGCAATTTGATAATCCCAAATTCCAAGAGTTCTGCGAGGATCATGGCATCAGCCATCGCATCACTTCAGTGGGGCATCCGCAAGCCAACGGAGAAGCCGAGGTAACAAACTGGACCCTACTTCAAGGGATTAAGTCTTGGCTCACCAGAGCCCGAGGCAGATGGGCGAACGAACTTCATCATGTTATATGGGCCTACCGCACTACCCAGAGAGTCCCCACTGGCAAGACCCTATTTTGGATGGCCTTTGGCATGGAAGCTATCATCCCCGTGGAGATAGGCCTTCCCTCTCCGCGAGTGGAAAGCTACTCAGAAGAAACTAACGACGAGCAGCTCCAAACTAATCTCGACTTGATGGAAGAAATCAGGGAAAAAGCTTGAATCAGAATGGCCGCGTACCAGCAAAGAGTGGCCCACTACCATGCCTCTAGAGTCAAGGGCAAATCCTTCTCGCCTAGCGATCTTGTCCTCCGGAAAGCGTCCGTCTCCAAGCCGCTGGAGCAAGGAAAATTATCTCCAAACTGGGAAGGCCCCTACCAAGAAGTAGCGGAAGTCATCGGGCCCGACACCTACAAGCTCTAGGACCTGAACGGAAAATTCATTCCCCAGATGTGGAGTTTGGACAACCTCCGCATATATCATCAATAGAGTACGCTCTCTATAGACTTGCCCCATTTACAGCTTTGGCATCTTGTTTTATGATCCGCGGAAAAACCGCTATGGTTGTTCTTTCAAAAAGTCGCAATAGAAAATAGATGTCGTTCACGCATCCATTCTCAGCATGACCGAGCCATCTCCTTGAACCAAATCTCCATACCTCGGCTAGGCTGAGCTCTGAGCCAGAGCTACATATCTTGGTTAGGCCAAATTGCATCCCATAAAGGCTTGGTATGGCCAAGCGCTCCCGGTGCAGCTGGGAGCCGTATAATCTCAAAAATATCGTTTGGATTCGGAAAGCTTACAAGCCCTGGCCGAATCAAACAATCTCTAAAATATCGTTTGGATTCGGGCAGCTTACAAGCCCCGGCCAAACCAAATGCCAAAGGAATATCGTTCGGATTCGGGCAGCTTACAAGCCCTGGCCGAACCAAACAATCTTCAAAATATCGTTCGGATTCGGGCAGCTTACAAGCCCCGGCTGAACCAAACAATCTCCAAAATATCATTCGGATTCGGGCAGCTTACAAGCCCCGGCCGAGCCATGCGTCAAAGAATTATCGTTCGGATTCGGGCAGCTTACAAGCCCCAGCTGAACCAAACAATCCCCAAAATATCGTTCAGATTCGGGTAGCTTACAAGCCCCAGCTGAACCAAACAATCCCCAAAATATCGTTCGGATTCGGGTAGCTTACAAGCCCCGGCCGAGCCATGCGTCAAAGAATTATCGTTCGGATTCGGATAGCTTACAAGCCTCGGCCAGGCCAAACGCCAGAGAAGTATTGTTCGGATTCGGGCAGCTTATAAGCCTCGGCTGAACCAAACAATCTCCAAAACATCGTTCGGATTCGGACAGCTTACAAGCCCCGGCCAAACCAAACAATCTCCAAAGCTTAATTTGGACTCGGGCAGCTTATAAGCCCCGGCCGGATTAAATAATCTCCAAAACATCGCTCAAGGTTCGGGCAGCTAACACGCCCCGACCGGAGCCAAAGGATAAAAACCTTGACAACAACCGAGTGATATCCTTGATCCTCAGCAACAATCGAGTGATATCCTGAGGCTTTGCCCTATTCAAGTAATCTCTCCAACGCCCTGACGCAACTAAGGCGTCCTATTATACCTGATAGAGGCAAACGACCTTCCACTATTCGACAGCAAAAATATGCCATGAGCTGTGTTTCCTCAAAGAAACACCTGCTTCGTTTTGCAAACAGGATCATACTTACTTCATGACTCCACAGGACCGCCCAGGTCCCTCTTTGACTCGCACATGGATATACATGTTCTCCACTGAGGACCGGGCATTGATCTTAGCAAGAATAAAGCAGCAACAGTGCTGTCAAAATATGCCATGACATAAAAAAGCGTAATATGGGAGCAACAACTCTCAGCGCAAAAAGAAGTAGGTGCTAAAGAAAGAAGGAATGAAAACTTCCTTTATTTCCTCATCAAAAGAAAAGTTACAACATCCCAAAAGGAGTTACAAGTGCATCAAAGCACAAGAAATAAAAATGAGTAAATAGCTGGGCCTAACTGCTCCAGTCAGCTTCAGTTAACAATGATGCTTCGGCATCCGACCCAAAAGATCAGGTGACCAGCCAGCTCGCCCTGATAGATAGCAAAGCCGGCTTCCCATGGGTCCTCTGGATGAATTAAGAGATCCAAAAGAGGCACAGACCCATGGATGCAGATGCTGATGAAGCTTCCCCCTGGGTAGAATGCTGGGCTGCAGGCCGCTGCCCGATTGAGAGAGATAGGGGACCATCAGCCCCACATTGCTCTCAACTCCCTCTTCACATGGCGGAAGATTCCCCGTACGGAGGGGCTAAGCATCCAGCCAGAGGGAAAAGGAAAAGTCCGCGCATGCTACGGGGGTACATGTGCACTTCCTACCCTACGACCCCCATAGCAAACCACAAAGGACACACAGGAAGCGCATATATGCGCTCTCCATGTGATCTCTGTGGACCTCCTATGCGCTCTCCATATGATCTCCGAAGCTCCTCCCTTGAGGGCGAGCTGCTCTCCAGCGGCTCCTTCGTCACCCCGGCTATCCATAGGAAGGTGGCTTACAAAAGGAAAACTCAGTCCCTCCACTCTTAGCTTTAGGGACGCAGACATCATGAAAACTTTCACAGCTCACAGAGAAGAAAATTTTGGGGATGGCCTAGCATGGCCCCTTCCTCCCCTTTTTATAGGCAAAATGGACCGGGAGCAGCTGTTAAAGCAGTAAGCCCTGAGGTTCAAAATGCCCAATCCACGCTGCCGCGTAGCCTCCTAGGATGAAAATAGCGCCCTTCGATGTGCGCCAAACGCGTTGTTCAGCCCATGACGTACACCAGAAGATTTTCTCCGATCCCAGATCATAGGTCTTAAATGCAGAAGATCACCCGCTAATCTTAGAGATATGGGTAGACATGAAAAATTGCCTGGTGAAAATGACACCCTCCAATGGCAAACAAACGCTTGCGTCGAATGTCGAAACGACCCACCTCAAAAAAAGTCGACATAATAAATGATCCCGAAGAGTTCTGAGGTAACCTTTTGTAGGTTACAGGGCCGTATCATCCATTTCGGCAAAAAGGAGGGTTGACTCACCTTGGAAAAGATAAGGCACTGACAGAATAATAAAAGGCATAGAAGCCAAGTACTCCTCAGTGAGGACATCTCGATATCCTTCGCTCCGGCCCAACTGCCTGTTATGCCTTAGCATAAACCGAGATATTGCACTGTGCTTCCACTTAAGGCCAAAACTGCCTTTATACTTCGGAATAAACTGAAGTATCTCTTCAACATAGCATGGTTGAACACGGCCTTTTGCTTTGATCCGAGCCAGGATAGCATCCGTTGTCTCGGCGATAACGAAGCACCCTTTATACTTCGGCCAAACCATGCGATACATTGCACACTGACCGGAACTTGTGAAGTTCCCTTTACCTCGGCCAAAGCATGAACACCATATTTTAAGTCTTGTAGAGATCGACTGGGATTCCCTCAAGGGGGTGTATCGTTTACGAGGCTCACATGATAAAAGCAAGCATTACAAAAATAACAGCAAAAGCGGGAGTTGCAGAAATTTTTCCTTCCATTCATCATGAAAAAGGGGAACGACAAAAAGGTAGATACATTGGCCCTTACAGGGGCTTATCTTTCCCTCGGGATGCCGTTGAGCTCTCCCCCCGCCGTGGACCCAGCTCACCTATCTGTTGTTGGAGGGACACCACCTGCCTCTCCAGCCG
Organism: Calamus simplicifolius; assembly: GCA_900491605.1. Taxonomy (NCBI): domain Eukaryota; kingdom Viridiplantae; phylum Streptophyta; class Magnoliopsida; order Arecales; family Arecaceae; genus Calamus; species Calamus simplicifolius. The sequence continues at coordinate 277,955 of UESW01001767.1, read as the reverse complement.
ACTGTTGGCTTCATGGAGAAGCTCGATCTCCCTTGTAGAAACGGCCAGATACTGCTCGGCCGCCTTCATAATTTGTTCGCGGGCTGCGAACATCAAAGCTAAAACCTCTCCGTCGACTATCACCATGGTGCGGCTCCAGCGCAGCCCCCCGCGGCTGTCAGTACCGCTGTTTGGCCTTCCGTTTGATCGTCCCCCACTTCTGAAATCCATTTCAATACTGAAAATCTTGGAAGATTAGCTGAGGAGATGGTTATAGACAGCACTCCTCCGCCCTTTTTAAAGTGCCCCCGGCGGGCATGCCGATTGCCAAGGCCACTAACTCGAACGTTACGACTGCGGGACATGCCGCATGTCACCGCCTTAGCGGGCGTTCGCAGGAGATGAAGAGTTCTGCTCCTCAATCAAGAAGGATCATTGATAATCCCCTGGCGCTCAAGGCACGCCCGCGTCTTCGCCCTGGATAAGCCAAATCACCCCGGTCCTGACCAAGATGCCTCTGTAATTCTTGGTCTTCTCCAGTCGACCTACCAAATCTCTCGGTTCTAGCCGAGTTATCGCATCTCGCGACTTCAGCCGAGCGATTGCATTACTCGGCCTAAGCCGAGCTATCGCATCTCTCGGCTTCACCAGAGCTATCCCTATACCTCAGTCTCGACCAGGATGTTTACTCAAATCTGAACTAAATCGACCAAACGGCGTGATCAAGTCATAACTTGTTCACAGTCGAAAGGAAGTCTGCAATAAAAAGATTGGCTAAAAAGGCAGGCAAATGGGGGCCGAGGGCCCGTTCATTGAAAATCCAGACCAAACTACATGTCTAAAAAAGGCAAAAGTACACAAATAACTCTCATGGGTCAAGAGCTGGATCAGTTCCAGCAGTGCCCTCAACAACGCTCAGGGAAGCCTGGCTCGTTTCGCCCTCTTCAAAGGTTGTCGTTTCCTCGGCGACGAATTTGAGGCATCCTTCAGGGGCCACGGCCTCACTAGCACCCAGAATAGCATCGAGGTCAACGTCCGAAGCATCATCGTATTCATCCTCTTCAGCTCCTGGGGTACAGGCCTCAGAGGTTTCAACATCCAAGAAAGAGAGGTCCCATTCTAGATGCTCATTGGATATCTTGCCTCGAACATCCTCCACACCAAGCTGGAAGGTGTCGGCACAGGTTGCGTCTTGTTCACCCCTGAGTAGGGCGAGCCGCATCTCGGCGTCAGCAGCTTGATTTCGAAGTGAGGCGACCTGCCCCTCAGTTTCAGCAGTTTAGCTCCGCAGTAAGGCAATCTGCTCCTCGGTCTCAGCGACCCGCCTTTCGAGCTCTGAGCTCTTCCCTCGGCTGGATGCCAATTCCTCTTGCAGGGTCCGTATTTGGCTCCGGTTCTCCAGCTCTGCCTTCTTCATCTGCAAAAACAGAGTTAGCCAGTGCCACGGTGAGCCAGCAAGGGAAGCCAAAAAGGAGGTAGTACCATACCTCCTCCTCCTACCAGGATAACTTCTGGGTCAACTCCTTGACCTCGTCAAAAGCCCTCAATTTATCGGCCTTAACCCGCTTGATCCTGCCCTTGAGATCGCCGATCTTCGACTGTCTACTGTCAGCTTCTCCCCAGGCTTGGGAGAGCTCGCTATCGAGTTGGGTTAACTTCTTCTGGTCCCATTTGATCCTATCATCCCTGTCAGCTATACCGCGGTTGAGCTGCCGTACCTTTTCCTCCAACTCGCCAAGCATTTTGTTCAGGCGATTTCCCTCCTCGACGGCCTCCCTCCTCTGCTTGCCTAGGCTCTTGCTAAATTGTTTCTTGACAGTCTCCATTTCTCCAGCATGCCTAGACTTGATCTGCGATAACTCCAGGAATGCATCATCATACCTCGCCAGGAGCCCGCGTAGCTCTTTAATTTCGAGCCTCAGCTTGGACGCATCATCTAGGGTGGCCTGATGCAGCACCCTCATCTTTGCCAAATTCTCGTTGGCGGTACCCAGAGCTTGCTCAAACGTATCAGATGCCTTCGCCCGCGATCAAAGCTCGGCGCTGACTCTCCTGGCCTGGGCGCTGGCCCCTATCGCCAGGTTCAAGCACCAGCACAGCGCCCTAGTGATCAAAGCACTCTGCAGAATGAAGCACAAGTGAGAAGAGAGTGACTAAGCTAACCAAAAAGCACTCACTACTCGGGAATAATGACTCACCCGGAAGATGTAGGACCTAGCTAGCCCCATGAGGGCAGAATTGTTGATCTCGGGGAGGAGATGGGCTTCCATCACCACATTCCGCTGGCCAAATGCGGCATCAACCAGGTCTAGGTCTGCGAACTCATTCGCCAAGGGACCTACGCTCGGGTATAGTGCTGATCTCATTAGGGCAGCAAATGCCGCCTCAACAGTCGATTCCAAACTACCAGGCTGACCGTCGCCATCCGAAGGATCGATCCGGACGACCTCCGACTGAGAAGCCTTTGCCCTCTCGGCCTCCCTCAGCAGAATTCTAACCTGGGATTCTTCGGATAACTCGGCCATCCCAGGTGCCAGTTTTCTCAAAACTTTGGTGGAAGAAGCTTCGGCTGCAAGACCTTTACCTTGCTCTCTCCCTTGTCCGAGCTCCTTCCCTCGATCATGGGTACCTGCTCCTCCCCCATAGGCTCTGCCAATGCCTCGGTTTGTTCATCAATCTCCCCAACCACTCTAGGAGGAAGTTCTCCAGCCGTAGGCTCCTTTTGAGCCTCCACTACAGTCGGCCCAACGTCGCCGCCCTTAAATCCCTCCTATCCTCCTGCCAAAGCCAGAGGCATTTCCTCGCTCGGAGGAGGGCCCTCAGAGGCACCAACCTCTGCCGTGCCAGCCATTGGCTCACCTTCAAAAGAAGAGGCTCCCAGACAAGCCGATGGAGTTTCATCCAGGCTGTCTACTATTTCCACCACTAGAGGAGGGGGGACCTCAGCAGTCCACTCCGTATCCTCCTCTGCTTTTAGCGTCTTCGCCGTGACTACTTCAACCTCTGGCGAGTGCTCCTCGGAAAAATGAGCCGTCTTCTTGGGCTTGCGTTTCTCCCCTCCGCTGCTCTCCCTTGGGCGCTTGCTAAACCCTTTCTTGATACGGCCCGTTAGTTCAGACTTCTTGGCTGCGGGAACAGAGAGCAAGCGGTCAGACCAAGACATATTTGCTCGAACGAAATTGATGGAAAAAAGAAAAAAATTACTATGTGGGTCAAGGAGGCTAAGCCCGACGACGAAAAGAGCCTCCTCCGACAGTAAATCATTGGCCGAAAACGTCCTATCATCGCGAAGGACCTCCAAGTCCTCCTTCTCCTGCTCAGATAGAATCGAATGTGCTTCCATATCTCGAACAAAGTTTCCCCATCCCCGAAAAAAATTGGAGCCGATGTTCCCCTCGGCAATAAAAAACCTGACCTTCCACTCCTTTATAGATGATGGCTTATCTGTTATCGTCTTGAAAGACCTCCGGCATCCAATGTAAGGCCACTCTGATTTCCTCCCAGGCATTAGATAATAATAGGCACGGAAGAGAGGAAGAGTCGCTGTTACCTGAATCTGGCTACACATTGAGATAAACCCGATGACGCTGCGCCAACTGTTGGGAGCCACCATTGTCGGGCAAATATTGTAGAATCTCATGATTTCCTTCACCAAGGGGTGAAGGGAAAATCGAAGGCCCGCCTTCAGACTGTCTTCATAAAGAAAGACCCTGCACTCCAGATCTTGCAAAACCCTATGCTCGGGCTCCGGCAATGTCAGAAGAATATCTGAGGGAATGCCATACTTTTGGCGTATTCTTCCCAAATCCTCGGCGGTAATCTACGAAACCATATCGTCGGGGCTCATCATCCTGTTGGCCGAGAGAAGCACCGAGCGAAATTACAGAGGAAACAAAGAGCAAGATTCTCCAAAGAAGAACGAAAGAGCGCTGTGAACAGGGACGATGCCGTTTCGACTTTACTTTCCCTCAAAGAAACCACCTTAAGAGAAAGATAGGGCATCCTAACCGAGACGCCCGAAACCGCCATTGCGGATGCCATAAAAATCAGGATTTGCTACGTGGAAATTCCCCAACATTTGCCTCAAAGGAGCCTTATGTAACGTGCCCTGTAAAGGCACATCTCGCAAAGGCACGACGGCCGCGCAGCATTAAATAGGGCATCATTGCGCAGGCTGTCAAACCTGGATCTCTCCGTTCAAGTCATGCCACCTAGAATTGTACTCCCTATGCTCGAACTTATGTTTCGAACTAGGGAGTGAGGGGCATGTGTTGAGGGGTAAAATCGTTGTGTGTCAATAATCGTGCACATGGCTAGGGCTAGCCCTGATTCCTATCCGCTGTGCGACACTCGCCCGAGATAAGTCAGCCTCGGTAAGTTGGGGCGCCTTAGCCCCTCGCCGAACCAAGGTGTTGGGGATTGTTGAGAAATTGTTGCCCCAATCTTATTGATTTTGATGATTACCGAAAAGCCATGAGTATATTAAAAGATGCAATGAATTTATTTACATGAGCAATGAATTTATTTATCATAATCAATGAGTATGTTAAGTATGACTTTAATCAATTGGAAAGTAGCTTCAAGCTCCATGTTTAAGCTTTCAAAAAGAAATTTTTATACTTCATATCTCAATCAATGAGTTTTTGGAACATATCTTGAATTGATTCCTAATGTCAAATTTATTATATTCAAGTCAAAAATTGATTTAAAATTAATCTGGAACGAATTTCAAAGTCAATCAGAAAATTCTCTGATTTTTGATACGTTCCGGAGCCGACTCTAGAGTTTCAGAGTCGACTCCACTCAGTATACAGAGATGTCTGTTTGTCTTGAGTCGACCCCTGTGATTTCTCGAGTCGACCCCCGATTTTGTCGAGCCGACTCCATGACTGTGTGAGTCGACTCCGCTCAGACACCAGAGTTATTTTTCTGAGCACTTCTCGAGTCGACCCCTTGCTTTTCATGAGTCGACCCCCGACTGTCAGGAGTCGACACCTTATTTTCTTGAGTCGACCCCTTAACTTTCTGAATGTTTCTATTTTTGGCATCGCGTCTTCGAGCCGACTCGCCTAAAGTTGGAGCCGACTCCAACAAATCTGGGCGTGATTTTTTCTGAATGCCAACTCAGCGTCCAACGGTAAGATTTTTCAATAACGGCTAGATTTCTTTGTTTCTAACGACTATATTTTTGCAGAGTCTATAAATAGAGAGGCCGTTTTCAAATCAAAAGACATATACAAATCAAGAGAGAAAAAGAAAAATCTTTCAGAAAAAGAGAAAAAACAGAGCGTCATTTGAAAAATCCGAGATTCAAAAATAGAGTGAAAGAAAGGTGTGAAATCAAAGGAGACTTCATCTGTGTTCAAGTTCATCAATCCAAGAAAGTCTAGAAGAAAATCCAAGAGCCATTCAAGATCAAATCAAGAGATTTTCAACATTCAAAGAAAGGAAGAAAAAGTTCAAATCAACTCCAACATTCAATCCGTGAAGAATCTGAGCTGAGGCCCGATTCCACACTTCAAAGGAGTTGAGGAAAAGAAGAAAAGAAGAAAAGCCTGCACTCAAATCGAATCTAAACAGGCCCTTCTAAACCTTGCTTTTATTTTGAAATATCTGCTCAAAGGAGCTGTTTTGTATTAAACTCATATTTTATCTTGTGTTTGCTAATTCAATCAGAGGGTTGAATTAGTGGAGGTAGTTTACCTCGTCACAAGCTAAGGATAGCTTGTGTGTTGGGTTTTGTGCTGGTGAGCCCGTGTAAAACCGGCTGGGTTCGTTGTGATCCCGGAAAACAACAAGTTTGGGTTGTGAGCTTGTAAAACAACTCGACTGTAATCGAGGAGATTATAGTGTGGACCCAAGTGGAGCTTGGGAGTGGACGTAGGTGTTGGATACACCGAACCACTATAAAATCTTTGTGTTTGCCGTGCTTATTTATCTCTCTCTCTTGCTATCGTGCTTTAACTTGAATTAATTGTTTATATCCTCTCATCAATAGTTTAAATTATTTAAAAGGCTTAATTTTTAAAGAACCCAATTCACCCCCCCTCTTGGGTTGCCATCTGGGCCAACAATTGGTATCAGAGCTTGTGCTCATTTGTTTTTGATTGATCACACGATCAAGAGCGAAAGATCCAAATGGCAACACAAGCCAGCTCAAGTTTTGCTGAGGGTCATTCTACAAATAGACCACCCTTATTTAATGGTTCCAACTATTCATATTGGAAAGCAAGAATGAGGATATTCATTCAAGCTTCTGATTATGAATTGTGGAGTGTCATAATTAATGGACCTAGTACCCACACACTTAGTTGATGGTTCTATAGTTCCTAAGCCCGAAAGGGATTGGAATGAAAATGATAGGAAGATGGCTCAGCTTAATGCAAAAGCCATGAATGTTTATATTGTTCTCTTGATGCTAATGAATTTAATCGTATCTCTACCTGTAATTCCGCTAAAGAGATATGGGATAGATTAGAGGTTACCCATGAGGGAACCAACCAAGTTAAAGAATCTAAGATTAATATACTTGTGCATAAATATGAATTGTTTAGCATGGAACAATCTGAAACCATAACATGCATGTATACTAGATTTACTGATATTGTTAATGGTTTGAAGAGTCTTGGAAAAACCTATACTAATGCTGATTGGTTCGCAAAATTCTTAGGTCATTACCAAGATCATGGGAAGCCAAAATGACAGCCATTCAAGAAGCCAAAGACTAAACACTTACCTTTGGAAGAGCTTCTTGGATCTCTTATGACCCATGAATTGACAATGAAGCAACATGTGGAGGAGGATAGCAAAAAGAAGAAGACAATTGCCCTCAAGGCTGCAAAAGTTGAAGATAGCAGCAGCGATGATGAGGATGATGATGAAGACACAGCTCTTCTAGCAAGAAAGTTTAAGAAATTTATGAGGAGAAAGAAACCCTTCCACAAAAGAAATTTGGAAATAAGATGGAAGGAGAAAAGGAAAAAGATAAGGACAAGGACAAAGAGAAAGACCCCTTGATCTGTTATGAATGTAAGAAACCGGGGCATTATAGATATGATTGTCCGCAATTGAAAAAGACTTTCAAGAAAAAGAAGAAAGCGTATGTTGCAACTTGGAGCGACAGTGATGAATCTTCTTCCGAAGAAGAAGAACAAAAAGAGGTTGCCAACATTTGTTTTATGGCGAACGACGACGACGAGGTAAGTTCTGAAAACCCTGTGATGATTTGCTTTTGATGAATTATTTGAAGCCTTCAATGAACTTGTAGATGATTTTAAATTTTGAAAAAGAAATATAAATCTCTGAAAACTGAAAACATAAACTTAATTAAAGAGAAAAATGAAGTGATGCTTGCAATTAAAGATTAAAAGATAAAAGGAAATTTTCTTAAAGAAAAGATGATTTTACTCATGAAATTAATATACTAAAATCTGAAAACAAAAATCTAATAAAGATTTGAAAAAGCAAATGCAAACTCTATCTTTGGAAAATGAACAGCAATTGTAGAAAATGAATTTCTAAAGAAAGAAGTTAAAAAATACAAAGATATTGTTGATAAATTCACCTTAAGTTCACTAAACTAAACATGATTTTAGATAGTCAAAAAGCAGTTTTTGATAAGGCTGGATTAGGATATAATACATTTAGAAAACAAAAATCTTTGAAAAACATTTTTGTACGTGAAGCCAAAGTAACATCACTTGTTTTAAATGCAATTTAAAAGGGCATAAATCATTTGAATGTAATTTACAAAAACCAATAAGAATTTAAATTTTAAAGGGAAGAAAATATGGGTTCCGAAAGGAACAATATTTGTTGCTACTAACCATGAAGGACCCAAGAAAGCTTGGGTACCTAAACATAAAGTTTGATTTATTGCAGGAATGTCTTGTGGCCAAAAGATCAAAGAGAAAGTGGTATCTTGATAGTGGCTGCTCAAGACATATGACGGGTGACAAAGAAGAATTCATCACCCTTGAAGAAAAGAAAGGAGGAGTTGTTACGTTTGGTAAATGGTCAGATTATGGGCCTTGGTAAAATCCGTATAACTCCATCCACTTTTATAGATAATGTACTTTATGTTGATGGTTTGAAGCATAACTTAATTAGTATAAGCCAATTGTGCGATAAAGATTTTAAAGTATCATTTGAAACCTCTCACAGTATCTAATTCCATTGATAATAGCATTGTATTTACTGGTTATAGACATGGCAATGTTTACTTGGTTGATCTAGATAAATTATCTATGAGTGATCATTGCTTAATTGCTGATAATGCTAATATGAATGAAATTGGATGGTTATGGCATCGTAGATTAGGTCATGCAAGCACACACCTAATTTCAAAACTAATTAAAATGGACTTAGTTAAAGGGCTTACCTAAAATAGATTTTGAAAACAACAAAATATGTGATGCATGTCAATTTGGAAAACAAACAAGAAGTTCTTTCAAATCTAAAAATGTTGTTTCAACTTCTAGGCCATTAGAGCTACTTCACATGGACCTTTTTGGACCAACTAGAACCACAAGTCTAGGAGGAAAGAAATATGGTCTTGTGATTGTAGATGATTACTCTAGATACACTTGGGTATTGTTTTTAGCTCACAAAGATGAGACTTTCTCGATATTCCTGAAATTCTTTAAGAAAGTCACAAATGAGAAAAACACTACCATAGTGTCTCTAAGAAGTGATCATGGAACTGAATTTGAAAATCACCTATTTGAAAATTTTTGTGCTGAAAATGGTATTAATCATAATTTTTCTGCACCTAGGACCCCACAACAAAATGGTGTTGTAGAAAGGAAAAATAGGACTTTAGAAGACATGGCCCGTACCATGCTATGTGAAAGCAACCTACCAAAGTATTTTTGGGCGGAAGCTATAAACACGGCATGTTACATTTTAAATAGAGCCCTAATAAGACCAATACTTAAGAAAACACCTTATGAACTATGGCAAAACAGAAAACCTAATATTAGATATTTTCATGCATTTGGTTGTAAATGTTTGTTCATAATAATGGTAAAAATAATTTAGGCAAATTTGATGCTAAATCTGATGAAGGAATATTCTTAGGATATTCAACAACTAGTAAAGCATATAGAGTATTTAACAAGAAAACTTTAGTTGTTGAAGAATCCATTCATGTAGTTTTTGATGAATCTTTAGCAACTCGTTCCGAAAAGTTTGATGATGAGGAAGATACAAACATAATTGAGAAAGATCTTGAAAAATTAAATATTGATGTATCTTCAGATCATGAGCAAGAAGCTAAAGATAATGATTCACCTAAGGATGATGATACTAACACTAATCATAATGATATAGATCTTCCTAGAGATTGGAGATATGCTTATAGTCACCCTAAGGAATTGATTATAGGTGATCCATCTCAAGGAATAAGAACTAGATCATCTATGAGAAATATTAGTAATCATCTTGCATTTGTATCACAAATTGAACCTAAAACTATTGAAGAAGCTGAAAAAGATAATAATTGGATGTTAGCTATGCAAGAAGAATTAAATCAATTTACTAGAAATAATGTATGGACATTAGTAGAAAGACCTAAAGATCATTCTGTTATAGGATCAAAATGGGTATTTAGAAATAAACTAGATGAAAATGGCATAGTAATTAGAAACAAAGCTAGATTAGTTGCAAAAGGATATAATCAAGAAGAAGGTATTGATTTTGATGAAACCTTTGCACCAGTAGCTAGATTAGAAGCCATTAGACTATTACTTGCATTTGCATGTCACATGAATTTAACTTATTTCAAATGGATGTAAAAAGTGCTTTTTTAAATGGATTTATAAATGAAGAAGTGTATGTAGAACAACCACCAGGTTTTGAAGATCATGAATTTTCAAATCACGTTTTTAAATTGCACAAAGCATTATATGGTTTGAAACAAGCACCTAGAGCTTGGTATGATAGATTAAGTAAATTCTTAATTGAAAATGATTTTATAAGAGGAAATGTAGATAAAACATTATTTTTGAAAAGAAAAAGTAAAGATTTATTAGTAGTTCAAATATATGTTGATGATATTATTTTTGGTGCTACTAACAATCTTCTATGTCAAGAATTTGCTAAGTTGATGCAGGGTGAGTTTGAAATGAGCATGATGGGAGAACTCAACTTCTTCCTTGGACTCCAAATCAAACAAGAAAAGGAAGGGATTTTCATCAACCAAACCAAGTACACAAAGGAACTACTCAAAAAGTTTGGTATGGATCAATGAAACCCCTTGGAACTCCAATGAGTCCTTCATGCAAATTAGACAAAGATGAAGAAGGTAAGAAAGTTGATCAAAAGTATTATCGAGGTATAATCGGATCCTACTCTACTTAACTGCAGTAGACCTGATATAATGTTTCTGTTTGTCTATGTGCTAGATTTCAATCAGAACCTAAAGAATCTCACTTAATTGCTGTTAAAAGAATACTTAAGATACTTAAATGGAACAAAAATGTAGGTTTATGGTATTCTAGAGACTCAACATTAACTTAATTGCATATTCTGATTCTGATTATGCTGGATGTAAGTTAGATAGAAAAGCACAAGTGGTGCATGCCAATTCTTAGGAAGTAACTTAATCTCATGGTTTAGCAAAAAGCAAAATTCAGTTGCATTATCAACTACTGAAGCTGAATATGTTGCAGCTGGAAGTTGCTGTGCTCAAATCCTATGGATTAAGCGACAACTTGAAGACTATGGTATCACACTTGACAAAACACCTATAAAATGTGATAATACAAGTGCAATTAATCTAACAAAAAATCCAATTCAACATTCAAGGACAAAACACATAGAAATTAGATATCATTTTATAGAGAACATGTAACTAATGGAGAAATTGTCTTGATTATGTTAATACTGAAGAACAATTAGCTGATATATTTACAAAACCCTTGAGTGAAGAAAGATTTGTTATCTTAGAGGAGAGTTAGGGATTTGTGATCCATTAGAATGATTTTGAAACCCCTAAGAAAAATTATCTAGAACTCTTTCTATCTTTGATCTTTAAGGAAATCTTATGATCTACTAAAATCTAATGATTTTTTATCAATTTTTATGATCAATATCCGGACACATTTCAGATTCTCTGAAACTTTATGTTTTTGCTCTGAAATGGTCTCGGAGCCGACTCGGTCAGTATCGGAGTCGACTCCATGTTTCTGCTGAAACTCTGGAGCCGACCCCATCTCTGTGCGAGTCGACTCCACTTCGGGATTTCTGTGACTACCCGGAGTCGACCCCACACTTTGCGGGAGCCGACTCGAAGTGGTCCCAGGTCGATTTATCTAGGGCAGAGTCGACTCCTTCATTCTATCTCTCAAATCAATCAAATACTCTCCAAAGTTTTTCCCAACCTACCAAATCCTTAGAAATCCTTGATTAACCTTTCCACTAAATCAAATGGCACCTAAAACCCGTGGTTCTAGCCTTGGAGCGGCCGGGATGAAGGAAGAAGGCGGTGAAGAAGACGTGAGGCGTCCCGCTCGCGAACCATCTCCGAGCATGGATTCCACCTCATCCTCTTCAACTCCGAGTGCTTCTCCTGCGGCCACATCTCAGGTAGACCGTCTAGCCGATAGAGTGATTACAACCGGAAGAAAGGTTGATTTTGAACTATTTGAGGCAGAAGGTTTTCTTGGGGACAGTTAATTGAAATGGGATGGGAGAAAATATGTTCTTTAGATTGCCCAACCTACCCAGCCTTGGTTAAAGAATTTTATAAAAATTGTCAGAGGAGATGGATTGGTCAGCTGATTAGAGGAAATAGGATAAATGTGACAGTGGATTTACTCTCAAGACTTTTGAATCTTCCAGTGTCTGGTCCTTCTACATTTTCACCTGATGATAGGAGCCCAGCTAAGATTGTTAAATAAAGAAATAAGAAGTCCATGCAAATCAACTATCCTTGGAATTAAGGCTTCTCCATAACATTTGCAGTAGGATTCTATTCCCTAAGACTGGGAGATTTGATTATGTATCTGAGAGAGACATTTTTGTTATGGATGCTATAGTGACTGGGAGACCTATCAATCTTCCGAATATGATAATTTGGTACATTGCTGACTGTGGGAGCAAGAGGAAATCAGTCTACCCTATGGCATGATATTAACTAAGATTTTTCAAAGCCAAGGGATAATCATTTCCGATAGTGAGCCAATGAGAAATTTGAGACACACTGATTACTATAGCTTGGCTACTATTCATAGGATGGGATTTGTGAAGAAAGATGGTAGATGGGAAAGGAAAAGTCAGTTGGAAGATAGAGCCGCTGATGTTGAGGCACCTGGACCTTCAGTTAGACATTCATCACCTGTGCCTCCTAGCTCTTCTGTTCCAGTTCCGCCCCTTCTCCTGCTCCATGTTTGATCAGTCATCTTCTTCATCAGTTGGTTTTTCAGATCTTCAGTTAATGCAGCTCAAGAGTCTTCTTGATGCTCAGAGATAGAATGAAGACTGAGTTTGACAATAAATTCATGAATCTTAAAGAAACTCTCTATTCATTAGATGATCGGATCACCAAGATTGAATCTACTCTTAGCTCCTCTACTGAGTCTTTAAGTGGTGATTTAAAGAATATTTTTGAAGAACTTAAAGACATTTGTGGAGATGGTGAGACTTATGCAAAGTGCAATGCCGAGCTTCAAGACAAGATTTTAACTGCTTGTACTTTTGTGGATGAAAGACTGAAAGATTATGTTAAGCTTCAAACTGATGGAATGAAGAACATTATAGATCACTTAACAAGAATTGTAAGGACACATTTTTGATGTAATAGATGTTTAGTCTTTGCAATGTAATGAAATTATATTATGTTTTACATTTTGATACAATGATGTAATGAAAAGTCAGTTTTGAATGTTCAATGTAGTCTGAGTTTGAATGTACTTCTCCTATTTATCAATGAATCTCAGTTCATGTTAAAGCATATCTTAAATCATGAATGTGATTGTGTTTGATGCTTCTCTACCTTTTTGTTGATTACAAAAAAGGGGGAGAGTTTATATATATAACTGTATATGCATGGGAGAAATTAAACGAATGTTATTATATATGCATATAATAATAATTGAATGGAGAAAAGGGAGAATAATTAAACATTACACATACAGTGAATGAATGAAAAAGCAATTTAGATGAAAATGCTGAATTTTGACATTAAATTTGTATAAGCTTAAATTGAATGAATGAATATTTATTTGAGTTTCATAGGGGGAGCTACCTCATTCAGGGGGAGCCTAACTATGAAAATAAAATAAATTCTTTAATTAATCATGCATATACTCAATGTTTTTGTCATCATCAAAAAGGGGGAGATTGTTGAGAAATTGTTGCCCCAATCTTATTGATTTTGATGATTACCAAAAGCCATGAGTATATTAAAAGATGTAATGAATTTATTTACATGAGCAATGAATTTATTTATCATAATCAATGAGTATGTTAAGTATGACTTTAATCAATTGGAAAGTAGCTTCAAGCTCCATGTTTAAGCTTTCAAAAAGAATTTTTATACTTCATATTCAATCAATGAGTTTTTGGAACATATCTTGAATTGATTCCTAATGACAAATTTATTATATTCAAGTCAAAAATTGATTTAAAATTAATCTGGAACGAATTTCAAAGTCAATCAGAAAATTCTCTGATTTTTGATACGTTCCGGAGCCGACTCTAGAGTTTCAGAGTCGACTCCACTCAGTATACAGAGATGTCTGTTTTCTCGAGTCGACCCCTGTGATTTCTCGAGTCGACCCCCGATTTTGTCGAGCCGACTCCATGACTGTGAGTCGACTCCGCTCAGACACCAGAGAGTTGTTTTTCTGAGCACTTCTCGAGTCGACCCCTTGCTTTTCATGAGTCGACCCCCGACTGTCAGGAGTCGACACCTTATTTTCGTTGAGTCGACCCCTTAACTTTGAATGTTTCTATTTTTGGCATCGCGTCTTCGAGCCGCCTAAAGTTGGAGCCGACTCCAACAAATCTGGGCGTGATTTTTTTTGAATGCCAACTCAGCGTAACGGTAAGATTTTTCAATAACGGCTAGATTTCTTTGTTTCTAACGACTATATTTTTGCAGAGTCTATAAATAGAGAGGCCGTTTTCAAATCAAAAGAATATATACAAATCAAGAGAGAAAAAGAAAAATCTTTCAGAAAAAGAGGAAAAACAGAGCGTCATTTGAAAAAATCTGAGATTCAAAAATAGAGTGAAAGAAAAGGTGTGAAATCAAAGGAGACTTCATCTGTGTTCAAGTTCATCAATCCAAGAAAGTCTAGAAGAAAATCCAAGAGCCATTCAAGATCAAATCAAGAGATTTTCAACATTCAAAGAAAGGGAGAAAAAGTTCAAATCAACTCCAACATTCAATCCGTGAAGAATCTGAGCTGAGGCCCGATTCCACACTTCAAAGGAGTTAAGGAAAAGAAGAAAAGAAGAAAAGCCTGCACTCAAATCTCTAAACAGGCCCTTCTAAACCTTGCTTTTATTTTGAAATATCTGCTCAAAGGAGCTGTTTTATATTAAACTCATATTTTATCTTGTGTTTGCTAATTCAATCAGAGGGTTGAATTAGTGGAGGTAGTTTACCTCGTCACAAGCTAAGGTAGCTTGTGTGTTGGGTTTTGTGCTGGTGAGCCCGTGTAAAACCGGCTGGGTTCGTTGTGATCCCGGAAAACAACAAGTTTGGGTTGTAAGCTTGTAAAACAACTCGACTGTAATCGAGGAGATTATAGTGTGGACCCAAGTGGAGCTTGGGAGTGGACGTAGGTGTTGGATACACCGAACCACTATAAAATCTTGTTTGCCGTGCTTATTTATCTCTCTCTCTTGCTATCGTGCTTTAACTTGAATTAATTGTTTATATCCTCTCATCAATAGTTTAAATTGTTTAAAAGGCTTAATTTTTAAAGAACCCAATTCACCCCCCCTCTTGGGTTGCCATCTGGGCCAACACAAGGACTCCCAAGGCGCGGATCATCTCTTGGTTCCAGTCGAGTTGTATCGTCTCTCGGTTCCAGCCGAGCTATTCCATCTCTTGGTTCCGGCCGAGCTGTATCGTCTCTTGGTTTCAGCCGAGCTGTATCGTCTCTCGGCCCCAGCCGAGCTATATTGTCTGTCGGCCCTAGCTGAGCTGTGTCATCTTTTGGCCCCTCTAGCCGATCTCTCCCATCGCTTGGTCTAGCCCGAGCGATATCTACGCCTCTGCGGAATTTGACGCGAGAGAACCTGAATTCATGAGATTACAAATAGAAATCATATCCGGGAGTGGCCTAGGACCCGCGAGAGTGACCTAGGGCCTTGGAGCCTATGTCCTCACCAAATCTCAAGACATCAACAAGCTCTCCTAGCTTTCGATCCTCTAACCAACAAGATATGAATCCTACCGATCTCATAACAAACTAGATTCAGATCCTAACGACTTTGAGACCCACGATGCCCCTAGAGAATCAGGTGATCCTCTATAAATAGAGTCGTCTGTCGACTCCTCAGGTACGCGCGCACACTTGCTTACCGTAACCCTCTCTCCTTCTGCCTTAGCTTCCGTCATTAGCGCTCTGCTCGGAGCCCGGGAGGGACTCTTTAGCGAGAGCCTTCTTCCTATTTTTGTTGATGCTAATCTCCACTGACTTGAGCGTCGGAGGGTCTTCCGCAGAGGGCCACCCCCAATGCCTCTCGCGTGAGGACTGTTTTGCATGTTCACCCAAGTGGAGAGCCCACGCTGCAGTCCGACCGCGCCTGAGTCGGAGGACAGATTTCAGCAGCAACAAGATTTAATTAACTTGTGTTCTCTAAGCATAATTTAAAGGGAAAAAACTCACTATTTTAGCTTAATTTTATTTTATGTTTTTTTTTTCTTCCTTTCTTCTATGGCCTTTTGTGTTTGCCCTGAGTATCAATTGCCTCGTAAATTCAATATATCCTCTACATAGAGCTTACTTAAAATGGGATAATTAATATTGTTGCTAATGAAGGCTTCATCTAATGGATTCTACAAATCTCTTTAAAATATAAAACAATTTCACTTGTTTAATTAACTCTTTCTTCCCTAAGATAGGGACATAATTGATTCTTGAAGATTAATTTCTGAAGGTGTAATATCTTATAGTTGAGATATGTAGAGCCAAAATAGGAGTTTGTAGTCCTATGAGAGGTAGGTTTAGCATTATCAGTTTTAAGTCCTTAATTCTAATTCTAAGTGCTGCCATAACTTCTTTTATAAGGTTGTTGGCATCATTTCCTACTAGGTTTATTAGTGCTATTATGAGAAGATCAATTGGGTAGTCATGATTTGCTAGAACAGTTGATGTTACTTGCAATAATCTTATGCCAGTTACATTCTTCCTCCAGTATTTGTTTTTGTTTTTTTTTTTCCGAACGTGGGGGAAGAGGAGAGGGTGGGGGAAAGTACCATTTCAAATATTTCATGAGAGAAGAAAAATATTATGTCAAGTCTAGCAAACAAACTCATGTTCCTTATTTCTTTTTTCCTTTTAAAGTGGATCTGTATTTATTTTAAGTTGTCTCTTCTTTATTATTTTTTCCAAGTGGATCTGGATTTGTCATGAATTCCTTTTTTATTACTTTTTTTTTCCCTTGTTATTTTCAAACAAGGTTCTTCTAAGGTATCTTTCTTTTTTCCTTTTGAAGCCTACTTACATCTCCATTGAAGTTATAACTATTAGATATTAATTTGTTACACCATCCATAAAATTACTAGGGAATAAGTTTGGGTAACCAATCCAATTGAGTATTCTAGAACCAAGAGATGTATGAGATATAGGAAAGAAACAACTGGAAAAGCTTATGAGAAATCATGAGAAATGTGTGATTATAAGGTGTTGCATGGGAAAACTTTGAAAAAGAAATAGACGATATCCTCTAAATTGCTTGCTGACCTCTTAAAAGAAGTTAATCTTTCTTGAATCATGAGTATCTTTTGTTATTTTTTCTATTTTTTTTCCTCCATATGCACCAATGTTGCAGCAATGTAGGTAATGGTTATTGTCATTTCATTATAAGATTTTAAGGCTAATACAAAGAAAGGGCAAAAATATGCATGCACAACTCGCCAAGCAGTTCAAAATTCTCCTCCACCTGGGGTCATTTCACATCACATGGACCATTTAAAGATAATGCTGGAATGTCAAAGGTGAAAGGAAACAAAGAATTATACAGTCAAAAAATCAGACGACTATAAAATGTACCATGAAGAAAAAAAATCTTGACTAATATTTAAATTATACCTTAGGGCTTCAAATTATCTATAATAATTAGATGAATTACTGTCTGACACCAGCAAGGAAGAGGTGATAGAAAAAAAATTGAAGAGGGAGCCAAAGCTTGCGCTCCTTCAAATGTTGCCTAGAGAGACAATGTTTGTCAGAGTTGCAAGAGGAGAAGGGAGATGGGAGGACCAATATGGTGATTGTTTGAGGAGAGGAGTGTGCTAAGTTGAAATAAGGTGCCCCAATTAAGGAAAAAAAAACCTTAAATTAGTTGGTAATTAAGGGTTTTTTCTTAGCGATCATTTGACTGCTGTTAAAAGTACTATGTATTCTTCACAGCAAAGGGATGCATTTGCATCTATCTACTGTTTAATCATAATTAACACCATTTAGAGAAAAATTAAAGCAAGATCAAACCCAAAGGGAAAAAAATCAAATTCTGACATCATCAAACCCTCAAGTAGAAATACTAGTCAAAGCAATATACCTATCAGTTGAGGTGATTAATAGAGTTGCCTCACATGATCTCCTTTCCCTCCAAAAGCAACAAGGAAAGGATAGGTTCCCTTTTCCTTTCCTTTTTTTCTCTTTTTATCTTCGGCTTATTTCCATTATGCCAACTTGCTTTTTCCTCTATTTTGTGATCTCTATTAGCCTTGGCACCACCTAAGCCCCATCTAATCATTTTTTTCATCTATTTTGCCAACGAGGATGGTTTATAAAGTTACCATTAATATTCATTAAAAATATAGTTGACTAAATAAATTTTATAAGTTGTTATACTCAATTGAAAAAAAAACACAAGAACTCAGTGAAAAATTCTAAATAAGTTTATGTACTTCTGGTATCATTATCCTTAAAAAGATTATTTGCCAATCCCGCTGGTACCATAATGAAAACCTTTTCCATTATTTGAGCAAAAGGAAAACTCTAGGGTGTCCTAATAAACCCTTGAGTACCTCATCAATTGGACCTCATATCCCCACCTTCTACTATTGTGATGGATGGTGCACATCTCACATGTACATTGTTATATTAATAGAATGTTTGAATGCAAATTAACTAGGGATCGATAAGTAGTAGCTTACCTTTTCATAAAAAATCATTGCCATTGCCTAAAATCCACTAATCCTATTGTTGCCAATCCTTAGAATCCACCAATGTTGGCTCAAAATCCATCATGCAAAAAGAATTTGAGAGCTAGCATGAATTAATATGTACTCAAGAAAATAAGCTTAATAGCTTATGTAATCTAGGTTTTAATGGGGCACTTGTCAGCTTTGAGTCCCCTTGCATTAATATAAACAAGTGATAATTCTGAAGGCATGACTAAACACAAAAATAAAGTCTTAAAACCACTAGAGCAAGACATCTTGTCATAGGGGTACTTTTAGAACTAAATATAATGGGCTTGTTACAAATAGGTTGGATCAAAAAAAGAACAAGTTGGTGACTAAGTTGTTTGGAAAAGATCTATTGGGGACCAAGTTGTGATCAAATCTTTATGTCCTCTTGTCTAGCTCGGACCTAGACATTGGAAATTTGTATGATGAAGGGAGCATTGTCCAATAAAATGGTGCACAAATCATAGTTTGATTAGAATGAGCTAGCCTAAAGCTAGGGTTTTCACAAGCCTTTTGGAAGACCTCAGATAATCAAATCCTTTTAATGGTGGATCTACTTTTGATGGTTGGCTTTATATCATTAGGTTGGTTCTAATGACATAGTAGCTTCCTTTACTTGGGTCCATTTTATCTCAGTTTTGGGCCAAGTGTTAGTTTGGCTTATATCAAACCCCTTAAAATAATAACAAGCGCATTGATTTTTAAAATCAATACAAAGCCTAACAAACTTAGTAACATGGACCTGTATTATATGCAAAGCTCAAGTAATCTTTCTTATGGCCTATAATGTCAGCTCCCCTTTCTCTCTGAGGCCACCGACAACACATCTGCATACCTATGGTAATTGGATAGAGTTCTACTAGTCTTTATGTAGCGCTCCATAAAGAGCTAGAGAACTCCAACAAATTATCACAAGCGATAAACACTCAAAAATACATCATATTAAAAACTTTTTATTATCAGCTCAATTATATATGTACATCACTCAATCAACACTACGCATCAACCTGCTCAGATAATATTTCTCATGACATCCTCAGGTAGCATATAAGATCACATTCACAATCGATAGCATAATCACTTACACTAACATTATACTCATAATTCCTTTCAAAATGCAAGTCTTTTCTTCATTTTAAAAGAGTTTAAGATACATCACCAAATCTCACTATACATACATATACAAATATATAAATGTCACCCCACACTATCTCAATATACAAGGCTATCATCTATACACCCTTGCATCCAAGCAAGTTTCACTAGCTAAGGGTCCGGTCCCACTTATCCTTTGATCATGGTAGAAAAACTCACTGATCTAAAAGTAAATATCAATCATAGAGGGGTGAGACTAAGTCCCAGTGATTGGATAGTCATCTAACCATGAAAAAATAGAGAATCATAATATTCATGCATTCAACAATAAGCTGATCAATATAGCATGTATAAAACAAAGTACATTTTTAACATGATATCAAATAAAATAAAATGTAGCTTATTCTTTAAATAATATACCAGTACCGAAATACTCTACAAATACCTTTTTTGATCTCTACTGGGATGTACCTGCCCACTGGCATCTCATGTAAACTTTCTTCTTCGGATAAATACTTGGCCCACTGGTTCTTTTTAAATCATATTATAAGCTTTTAAATCTCATGATACTGGGCTGTGTCTGTAATGCCTCTGAGGTACTACCCTATAGTTGCTCTCCTGCAGGTGTACTCTCATTGGGTGTGTGACTAGCAACAGAATCCCCGCACAAATAGCATCCTTTACCCGTGCGGTTCATCCGACAAAGTGCTTTGTTCCTTAACCCTGAAACCTCGAATTTTTTTTTTGCCCCCACCGACTATATATATAGTAATCAGCTCTATTGAGCTATGATTCATGCCCCCATGGGCTGCTTACAATATATTCCACTAGGCCTGGTCAAGCGTGCACTCACCCCTAATTCTAAGGTTTATCATATGATCGAATCGCAAGGAGGTATCGGCTCAATAGTAGTGTGCAATGCTCATGCTACAACATAGTCTAAAGGGTGATCAGCACCATAGCTGTCTGATGCTCAGTATGATACATACATCAAAATATGTCATTTGTAAAGCTTTATCATGCAATTATGATGCCATGTATACATCCACAATCCTCTCATTGAAACTCATGCTTATTTCTTTATGCTTAAAACTCATGTTCAAAACTCATACATCAGAATATCATATACTAGGTTCTCATTTCTCAGATTTAACATGCATAATACTCTACTAAATATAACATACTACAACTAGGTATTAATATCATTATATTGGCTCAAAATAAACTTTTCAACGCTAGATGAGAAACCCACTCACCTTAGCAGGTTACTCTTTTAAATGATACTCAACTTCGATATTTTAATTTTTTGGAATAACCCTTTTGACCTACATCAACATACAGATATGATAGCTATTAGGGTTACCTGCATACAATATTTTTCCATAAAATTATGCATGCATACATGATCTAACCTCTAATATCTCATTATTTTCTTTCATTCTTTCTCTACTCAAGATTACTTCCACTATTACCACAAAATACAAGAATCTAAGAAAATATAAAGCTATGCAAGATCTAGGGAAGCTATAGCTTACCTAGAAACAAGCACCAAACAAGCACCAACCCTAAGCTTCCCTTTCCTTCCTTTCTTCCTTTCTCTTTTCCTTTTGTTCTCCTCTTCTCTTCTTCTTCTCTTCTCTTTCTTTCTTTGGCTGAACTCACGTTTCTCTTTCCTTCATATGACTTGAGGGCTAAGGCACTTAAAGGTGTTGCTTAGGGGCTAAGGCATGAGAAATGGATTTTAAATGCCTCAGTGAAATCCCCATTTTACCCTCTCAACCTCTTAAAGCATGCTTTTTTTGAAAACACATGGCTCACTCATGTCCATGATATTTTGCCCTTACATTTATTTTCCAAGTTACCCTTAGCACAATTAACAATTAACCCTAGAGTATTTTCCCATTTTGCCCCTAACATAGCATTTTTTTTAATCAATTTATAGTCTAGATTATCATTTTTTATTTAAATTAATAATTTTATGTAATATTTTTAAGAAAAGATCCTATCAGCTTGAAGAGCTCGATTTTAGAAATCCAACTGTTCAAACGATACTCAAATCGGACTTAAAATGAAATAAATATAAACATTTTAAGATTTAATTCAAGAAATCTACCGTCTTAGAGTCGGCTCTAACAAATTTAGAGTCGGCTCATGTAGAGATTAGAGTCAGCTCTAATATAAGGCAGAAATGCTAATCTTCTATTTTTTCAATAGAGTCGACTCACCCTTCTGCAGGAGCCGACTCTAAAAGCTTGTCGAAAGTTTAAAACCATGCCAGAGTCGACTCCACACCAATTAGAGTCTACTCTAATTACTAAAAATATCATATAAGGGCAAAACTCAAATCAAACTTGATTTTTCTTGTGATTTAAACCTATTAAAACTCAAATCTCTCAATTTCTTAAATCAAAATCATGAGCACTCAAAAATATACTCATTTACTCCATGAAGTTTTTCTTTTTACATTTATCAAATGGCTAACACACCCACACTTCATTGAAACCCTCTGTCTTTTATTTAAAATAAAAATATCATTAATATTACCAAAATTATAAGATTTTTTTTCAGGATGTTACATATAAAGTCCATTCTTCTCAGCTATTAGTCCAATTAAGCAGTCAAGCTATCTCTATTTATGTTGGCAACTAAGGTTCTCACTAAGGCAAGATTTAAATAGCAAGCCAAATTATTATAGAGTATATGGAATCATTCTACTAGGCTAGGCTTGAGATTCTAATTAAAAGGCACTAAGAGTATAGTTAATTAATACTTCATATATTGGACTTATCACATCATATATAACCTTAACACCGAAGATTTTGAGTCACCTAGAAAAATAGTTTTACAGTGTACCCCAAAATAGGAAGTAAGATTATGTCTCTTTATATAATAACGCATTGATTTAGGATTTTTTCCTTCTATTATATAGCACATGTGGGCTCTTGGAAAAATAAACATGATATTATTGAAAACATAATTGATAGGCATTTATCATGACTATAGGTTAACTAGAAACTAGAGAAATGACTTCTCTAAAAGCATATGAAATAATCATAAGCACAATATATATTTATTTATAATTATCAAAATAATTTTATGAACCACTAATTATTGAATTATGTTTGTCTTATTATTCTTTACTAAAATAATTCATTCTCTTGATATAAGTAGTGGATTCCTCATTGGGTATCTTATATGATTTGAGAAAAATCCTACACATGCCTAATAAGCTTTTATATATGAACTCATATCTTAGTGCAAACAATTTGTCTATTCAAGTGACTAGACTTATGCTAGCTTATATGGACCTCTTAGGTTAGAGAATATGCAAATATTATACTAAAAACATCATCATTATTAATAATGTGACATGCGACACCTAAGAGGAGATGTAGAGTGTATTCTCTTTGAGAAAAAGACTTTCTACCATCTTATGATTATTATCCATCATCGATAGATATAAGTGAAGTCTCTCAAATGCATCTTTAGTTGGGGCAATATAATATTCTAGAGTCTTAGATCTTCAATTATTCTATCAATTGACTATGTTTTTTATATTATTTATATAAGTATTTAATATCCAGCAAGCATCACATGCTATTATAATTTACTCAAAATATGGATAAATAAAATTTAAAAAACATCAAGATTGCATCAAAAATATATCTTATACAAAAAAAAAACATGGCTTCATAGGAGCACCAATTTGTAACAAGATTTAATTACATGACTTGCCTAAAATAAAGTAAATATTTGATGCTAATTTTATCTAAACTCCATTTTTTAAATGTGTGTTTCATTATAGATAATGAGGCTCAAGATCATCCCATCAATTATATGGGTAAAATGAGTTTTATTTTAGGTTCACACTATTTATTAATTAGACAAGTAGCTTTCCCTAGGCCCAACATATTTATATTTAAATCCCATCTAAATATCTTTGAAGCAAATTAAGCCCTTCTAACTACCATACTAGTTTAGGGTACCATTTTTATCATTGTAACTTAGAGAGCTTATTTGACTATGTAAGAACAACTTTCGATTATGTTGGTTCATAATTGATTTGATCATTCTTGTTATGTGATGTTAATCCCCAATTATAACTAAAAGTGAGTTAGTTAGGCTTCACCTAGTTGAAATGAACCAAGTTTTGAGCTAGTTTGTTTCTAAATCCTATGAAAATTTCTTTATTAAAGAAAGCAAACTAGCAAAAATTTTTTGTTAGTCATATTGGACAAAAAGTGCAAGAGTGCCTAAGTTTGGCTCCATTTTAACCTTCTACCAAATTTTTCAAATTGATTTCATATAATCATATAATCATATGTGCTCATCCATTTCCATTAAATATGATGTAGATTATTCAAAATTAGATAATATTTCCTTAAATCCAAAAGAAGCTCTTTATTAAGTGTTTGCCTTTGCCTACAAAAAGATCATTAGCTACAAAATATTTTTGTTTTTTTTAGTATGGAGATAATAATAGCATCAGTAAACCAATGACTATTGTGCCTGCTGATAATAATCCTCATGCATCTTATTAATTCATTTTAATTTGTATGAACAACCTTTGAAGATGTTTTTTTAAATAGAAGGCCCATAAGTAATGAGCTACATAATAAAGAACGCACTTCCCCAAATACTTCTAATATCCATTCAGTGAAGGTATTATTTGATCCTGGGTTACTTGGTCTGCCTACCAAGGACTTCAACAACTTGACTACCTATTTCACAATCTGATTTGAAAGGGTTTGGTGTTTGAGTTTGCATCAACAAATTGTCGAATACACTCATCAACTAATTTTATGCAAACCTAGCCTTTTAGAGGCTATGAAAGTAGCAACTATGCTTCTAGATTTTTATGTTTTCCTTTCTTCAATATAATTTCCATAAATTCCTTAGCAAAGGCAAGAATATATTCGAATAAAATTTCTAATATCTCTAATTTATCATTTTTTCCCAAACTCGTTGAATAACAACTTAAAAAAATAGGATAATAATTTCAAGTTTTTCTTGATTACCTTTAACACTTAAAAAAATAGGATAATAATTTCAAGTTTTCTTGATTACCTTCGAGTTGGACAAGCCCAAGCTTACCGAACTACTATTTCTAAGGCCGGGATAGTTTTTGCCAAATCTAGGTAGTGCTTTGAGGTTCATGCGTGTGAGAGCTCCGGTTTCTGTTTGCTGGTTTGCTTTGCAATTCATGCTCGGCCCTTGACTGTGCTGATCTCCGGCGATCTTCTTCGACTCCGGCTACGGTTCTTGCGGAGGATCTCCTCTCTGCTGTCCCCTTGCCAGCTATGGCGACTGATTGAGATGTGGGGGTCCGTGATGCTGGGCAGAAGTTCAGCTCGACAGGGTTCTTTTGGGTCTCGTCGTCTCCGGCGCCGGCTGAAGTCTCGCCTGGAATCAGTGTTTCTGGAGGTGGTCAACGTTCCGATGGACGAATTGAAGGCTGAGATGGTGAACTGGCAGTCGCGTGCTCTCATTGTTCGGTCGTTTATGAAATGGGTTCTAGCGGAGGCGTATGTGAGGGAGTTTCGCCGTGCCGGAATTCAGGAGGATATCAAACCTGTTAGCCTGGCATTTCGATGCCATATTCCATTTCGAAGACCCGAAGGCTGCTGATCTGGTGATGAATCGTCCATGGATCATCAATGGACAAATTATTGCAATGGAAAGGTGGAAGCCGGAGTTCGTTCCGACTGCGGATGCCACCCCTTTGCCCTGATTTGGCTGCGATTACCGAACCTTCCTCTGGAATTCTGGAAGGAGGGTTTCCTCAGGGTGATCACTGAGATGGCTGGCCAATTCCACTGTGTTGATTCATCGACTCTGGCCAAGAGCAGAGGAGGTTTTGCCAGAGTATGCTTGCGGGTGGATCTCCGGCGTTCTCTCCGGCCGGGTACCCGTGTTCAGGGCATCAATCTTCCCTTCTGGCAGCAGTTTGTTTATGAAGCTCTTGAAGGATTTTGTTCCAGCTGCAGATCGCTTCATCTGGAGGGTCCGTGTTCTGTGCCAGCTGGATCAAGTAAGGATGGTGATTCCTCGTCCCTGTTTTCGGATCCTGGCTGACTGCTGTTCGTCAACGCCGGGATGTCCCTGGATCGTTGAGGGAGATGAGGAAGAAGCCTACATCGATGTCTACTCCTATTGCTCCCGGCTGTGATTCAGTGCCTCAGATGGTTAAGGATAAGCAGCGGACTGCGGCTACTAGTGTTGACGAATGGAGGACGCCAGTCAAGGTCGCCCGCCGGAAAGTGCCACTGTCGACGAAGACGGTGGTTGTCTCGGACGCAGTCCCCGCTGACTCTGGTGGTGAGATGCAGAAGATTGGGACAGAGGCTTCTCCAGCTTCATCACAGTGCCGGTTTTTTCCTCCCGTGCCGGTACTGTAGCATCTGAGAAGCTTAAGTTAAAGGAAGGAAATAAGTTCAGTGAAGCTGAAGTTGGATCCAAATCAATTCTGCCAATTGCTAATCCTTTCTCTTCTTCTAGATTGGGTGTGGTTGGTGGCAGTGATCAAGGCAGCGGGACGCTTTTCCTGGCCCCTTGAAAAGGGCTAGACCTGTTGAGAGTCCTGCTCCGAGAACTAACCCCAAAACTGTTAAAAGGAAGGGCAAAGGTAAAGTTGCTTTGCCAAAGAATACTGAGGCTGCTCGTTATTTTCATGTCAACCCGTCATTATCGCAGTGCTCTTCTGGAGTTGATCAGGAGGTGAGTCAGCCCAGCGCTGAGATGAATGTAGGTTTGACTGTGGTGGTCTCAGGTGAAGAAACTATGAGTCGGCACTCGGTTAATCTAGTTGTTGTTGCGGATGGACCGAAGACTGACTCTCTAATGATGACTGATGGGGGCACCCTTGCCAGTCAGTGCCTTCCTGATATGGTTATGATGGAGGACCAGGGAGGGGTCCCAGTTTCCTCCAATAATTAATGAAGATTCTTATATGGAATACTCGAGAAGCTCGAAAGCCTTCCTTTCGATCCTCTTTTAATAGATTGATGCAATTATAAAGTTTGATATATGTGTGTTGTTGGAAACCAGATTGTCGGGGATACTCTGGCCCGGCTTCGGAGACAGATTTCCCGATCTTGGTCTTCGTATGCGGTGGAGGCTGAAGGGATGTCGGGGGGTATATTGGCCATATGGCGTGATTCTGCTATTTCGGTTGAGGCTTTTCATCAGTGCAACCAGCAGATTGGTCTTCTTATCTCTATGGGGTCCTCTGACCCCTGGCTGCTTTCGGCGGTTTATGCCAGTACGGATTATAGAGAGAGACGAATCCTTTGGGCTGAGCTTCTTTCCCTCCTTGATCAAGGTCTCCCGGCCATTGTTGCGGGAGATTTTAACTGTATCACTGAGGCTAAGGAAAAATGTGGGGGCAGACGGGTTTCGGCCTCAGCTGATATTAATGAATTCAATTCCTTTATTCGGTCTTCTAATCTGATGGATTTGGGGTATTCTGGAACCCAGTTTACTTGGTGTAATAACCGTCAGGGCTCAGCTCGTGTTTGGGAGAGACTCGATAGAGCTTGGCCACGGCCCAATGGCTTCATATGCATCCTGCGGTTTCTGTATCCCACTTGCCCAGGATTGCTTCGGATCACTGCCCTATTTTGATCTCTACTGAGGCTGATGTGCACCAGCCTAGACAGTTTAGATTTGAGCATTTCTGGACAGTTCATTCGGGGGCTCGGTCCATTATTACTCAAATTTGGCATCTTCCAATCAGGGGCAATGCTATTTACCGTCTCTCTGTCGTCTTATGCTGGCCAGACGACGTCTTTCCAAATGGAATAGGCTTGAAGTGGGGAACTTGGATAGACAGATTGATCTGGTGGAAGCTGATATTACTGTTCTTCAGGGTAAGGAGGATCTAATGGATCTCTTTTGGATTCGGACCTTTTCTCTCTTCGAGAACTGCTTGCTCGTCACCATTCTCTGCTTCGCCAGCAGGAGATGTACTGGAAACAGAGGTCTAGGGCGCAGTGGATCTGTGAGGGGGATCGTAATACCAGATTCTTTCATCAGGCTGCCTTAAAGCGCCGGGCCGTGAACAGGATTCGGAGACTAGTTGACATAGAGGGGTATGGTCAGGAGGATTACCATTCTATTCGGGATATGCTTCTCCAGTTCTTTCAATCTAGATGGGCTGATTCCTCTGCTGGTGGGGATCCGGTGATCAGGGTTCCTGATTCCAGAAGGGTTTCCACACAGGACAATGAAAAGCTATGCGGACCAGTCACTGCTGAAGAGATTCGGGAGGCCCTTTGGGAGCTCGATCCGGACAAGGCTCCTGGGTCTGATGGTTTTCCTTCTATTTTATCGCCACTATTGGGACATCATTGGACAAGAGGTTATTCAGGCCATTCAAATTGTCTTCCAACTGAAGCAAATTCCCTTGGAATGGAACCGGACTCTTGTTACGGGTTCCCAAGCAGTCCGACGCCTCTCTTCCACAGCACTTCAGACCTATTAGCCTTTGCACTACTCTGTATAAAGTTTGTGCTCGCCTCTTGGTTGGCCGTCTTCGGCTTGTGATCCCCCGTCTTATTTCTATAGAGTAGGGGCTTTTATTAAAGGGCGTTCCATATCAGACAACGTCCTCATTGCTCAGGAGTTCATGCATGATCTTCAAAGAGCCCCTGTGAGAAGAAGTCTCATGGCGGTGAAGCTGGATATGGAGAGAGCTTATGACAGAATGAGCTGGGCCTTCCTGAAGCGCACCCTCCAGGAGTTCGGTTTTGATGATCTTTTTATTGAATGGATTATGGCATGTATTCTGAGGCCTTCCTTTTCTTTGCTCATCAATGGGAGCCCTACTGAATTTTTCACTCTTCTGTGGGTTTGAGACAGGGATGTCCTTATCCCCCTTGTTATTTATTCTTGCCGCAGACGATCTTTCTCGTGCCTTTCATCTTGCTCAGCAGGAGAACCGGATTGTTCCATTCATGGCCGGGAGAGAGGGCCCTCTGATTTCTCATCTTCTTTTTGCTGATGACTGTATTCTTCTGGGGCAGGCTTCTATTGATAATGCTGCTTCTTTTCATTCTATTCTGCAGCGTTACTGTCAGACATCGAGCCAGAGGGTAAATTTTCTTAAGTCTTCTATCTGCTTCAGCCCCAAGACCCCTAGATCTACTAGGGAGGCCATTATGGAGTTATCAGGTATCACTACTCGGTCGGATCACTTTAAGTATTTGGGGATCCCCATTACTGGTAGACGGGCTCGCTGTTCTGACTTTGCAGAAATCGAGCGACGGGTCCGCCAGCGTATTGAGGGTGGCAGATGACTAGTCTGTCTATGATGGCAAGGATCACTATCATTCGTTCTATCCTCTCTTCTCTTCCTGTGTATCTCCTTTCGAATGCCGTTCTACCGATCACTTGTCTGAGGAGGATTGAGAGATGCTTCAGAGATTTTCTTTGGGCTTCTACGTAGGAGGGACATGGTATTCATCTAGTTGCTTGGGACAGGATCTGCATGCCTATTAATGACGGTGGACTGGGGATTCAGTCCTTGATTGTTAGAAGAGAAGCTCTTCTTGCCAAACATGCCTCGCGTTTCCTTTTGGAGCCTCATAGTTTATGGAGTTCTGTGATGCATGTGAGATACGGTGACTGGGTTTCTGGTTCGATTATTATACCGTCCCGTGGTTCCTCTTCCTATTGGAAGGAGATTTGTAGACATAGTCAGCTCATTATGCATAATATCTCTTGGATGATTGGTGATGGCTGGTCTATTGATGCTGTCAATGATACCTGGATTTCTGAGCTCCCCCTTATGCGGTGGCCCTCCTTTATCAACATGGATATCCCCCCTAATCTTAGGGTTAAGGATCTTATCTCCTTAAACCCCGCTCATGGCACATACCCTCGGTGACCCGGTTTTTTGGGAGGAGCTTTCTCGTCGGATTCTCTCGATGCCTCTTTTACCTGATTCCTCTGTTGACTCCAGGATTTGGCAGCGATCTTGTCTTCCCAAGGCTCCCATTAGGGATCTTATGAACATATACAGGCCGCAGGCTCAGCACACGGAGGATGCAGCTTGGATTTGGAAGCTTCCTGTTCTCCCCAGGGTTCAGTTATTCATCTGGAAGATTCTTTGGGACTGTCTTCCTACTTGCCTCCTTCTTTCTCGGAGGGGTCTGCCTATTCAGCCGATCTGTCCTCTGTGTAGGCAGATGGATGAATCTGTGGACCATGCTATATTTTGTTGCTCCAGAGCGAGAAGGATCTGGACTCTTATGGGCTATCCTAGGGATATGGAGGTAATGGCTTTCTCGCGTTCATTTTTCCTTCAGGACATCGGAGCAGTCCTATGAGCAAGCGTGGTCTTTGGTCTATTACTGCTTATTATATATGGATGTCGAGGAATCATATCATATTCTCCGACGACAGGGTTTCCTTTCACAGGATTGTGAGGCAGATTAGATTATTGACTTCGAAATGTGCCCGTGCCTTTCATGGTGTTAATTTTGACTCCTCTGGCCTCTGGGGCTCCCCTGCTGTTCCGACAGCAAACCGTCGTACGGTTTTCGTCTCTTGGGAGCCCCCTCCAGGGTATGTCAAAATTAACTTTGATGGGAGTGTCCGGGACAGAGCTGCTGGATCTGCTTTCATCATTTGGGGTCCGATGAGTGATCTATTGGTAGCGGGAGGCTTTGGATCCTTGGACTCAACTGTTCCTCTGTCGGAGCTCGGTGCTGCTTGGGCAGGGCTCTCGTTTGCTGTTAGGATCCTCCATGCTCCCAAGATCATGATTGAGGGGGATTCTATGACTGTCATTTCTTGGTTATCAGAGGAGAGCTATATAGATGGTTCCTCAAATCCGATTCTGAGGGACTGTTGGTCTATGTTGCGGGAGCTTGATTCTGCCCAGATCCGCCATACTTATCGTGAGGCCAACTCGGCGGCGGACTGGGTGGCGACCTTTGCTGCTCAACATGCAGGTCCATGGAATTGGAAGCCAGGCGACCCATGTCCTATTCTTCTACAGCAGATCTTAACTTCTGATGTATCTGGGCTGACTCATTCTACAATTATATGATCGCCCGTTTGTAACCAAAAAAAAAAAACTACTATTTCTTTAATCAAGTACAAAAAAACTAGGACATCATGAACATGAACAATCTAAAGTTGGTGTATGTCAAAACTAATAAATTTTAAAGGATTATATGTCATTTAAAGCTATTAGAGTACAATAACTTTATTAAACACATGGTCTAAAGCAACATCTAATTTTAATCATAATAAATAAATAAGACCGATAACTTTCAATAACTATTTAAAATAACTTCAAATCCTCGATTCAATGTACCTTGACTAACAATATTATAATCTATGATTTTGTAAATTTATAATATATTAGTATGAAAGGCTAATCTTTATCTGCACTAGCCAGTTGTACTATTACTTTTATTTGGATCATATATTTGAATGTACAAAATATATTTAAACTAAGTTTAATGTCACGCCCCAAATCCAAAGTTCAAGTTGGGAGCTAGACAGTTATTGCATACTCATAGGATTCCTTACAAATATGTAAAGCATTTTACATGATGTCATAATTCAATAGTATAAAGTTTTAATTATTTAGTTACAAAATTACTGTTTAAAAATACTAAGTCTCAACAAAACTAATTAATAAAGATTTACTCTTCTCATATATCTAAACATTCTTTCAATAGTATTTTTATGCAGCTATTGAATAGAATCTGAAAATAAAAATAAAACAATCATGAGCTCCATAGCATAGTAAGTAATGATTAGCTATCTAGAATATAACATAATATCAATAAACATATGCATTTTAATAGTTTGAAGCAAATGATTTTTATTTTTTATATTTTAATTCTTATTATGTTTTATCATCTAATTTTATTATGTTGAAATCATATTGCTAGTATTTCAGCCCCCATAGGCAGAGTATCAACCAAAGTATCAAACAAGGTCATGGGTATCACAAGTGTATAATCCCATGGTGCTAGCTCTCTTTGGTGATGATCCCACATGATCACATCCCCTTGCTGATTGTAATCCCCTGGAATTCTCAA
Organism: Calamus simplicifolius; assembly: GCA_900491605.1. NCBI lineage: Eukaryota > Viridiplantae > Streptophyta > Magnoliopsida > Arecales > Arecaceae > Calamus > Calamus simplicifolius. The sequence goes on along the minus strand of UESW01001767.1, from coordinate 246,446 downwards.
CTGCTTGTGAGAGTTATCACGAGATCAGGAAGATAGACTCTAGATATTTAAATTCCAAATATATCTAACTAACAGAGTCCCTTGATTTGAGGACTCTGCATCGCCTTTAAAAGATCACCGAAACCTCCTTCCCATCATTCGCGAACGCCACTTTCCCATCGTCATCGTGCGCGCATCTGCTCCTGGTAAGTTCCCTGTCCATGCCTAGGAGAGAGAAAGTTAGAGAGAGAAAGTTAAAAAAAGGGAGAGACAGGGAGGAACCGGGTTGAATAAACTCAGTTCCTTCCCTGTGTCGACGCAGGTTCAGGCCCGACGGTGTGCCCACCGCCTTGCCGGGCCTGAGCCCCGGCCGACAACCTCACCGAAACTGGGGGTGGCATCTGGTGGGGTGCCGGAGGAGAGAGAGAGAAGAGAGTGGAGGCGGGAGAGAGAAGCGGCCTGGGAATGGTTTTACCGATGGTCCGATCCTTAGTTCGGGCCCGGCGGCGTGCTCGCCGCTTCGTCGGGCCTGAGCCTTGGTCGGCGACCTCCATCGGCGCCGGGCGTGCGTCTGGTGGAGGTTCGGCCGGCCATGGTGGCCGGCCGTGCCGCCGGTACGTTTCTTGGCCACGGTAGACAGTGAGAGAGAAGAGAGGAAGAAAGAGGAAATTGGGGAGAGAGAGAAGGAGGGGAGGTCGGCCGCAGCGGCGCAGCGGTCCGGCCAGCGGCGGCCGGCTCTGGTCCAGCCAACGGTGGTCGGACCGATGCCAATTTGGCCGGAATTGATGTCGGCACCGTGGAAGACGTGCGGGAGACGGAAGAGAGAAAGAAAGAATCAGAGAGAAATTGATGAGAGAGAGAGGGGGGGAGAGGCCGGCCGCGGCGGCGGACGGCCCCGATCTGGCCAACGGTGGCCGGGCCGCCTCCAATTTGGCCGGCAGCGGCCCTGGCCACCAGCACGGCTCTCAGCTCCTCTGTTTCAAAAGAAACAGAGGAGCGGGGGGTAATAAGGATTGATGGGCCGTTTGGGCCATCCGTTCTTTGGGCCCTGTTGGGCCGTCTCTGGAGCCTGTTTGAGTAGTGTTTTGGGCCCTGTATCGGGCCGAGAATGGAAAAATAAATATATGGCCCGAATCAGGATTGATTCTAGTTTCTGGGGATAATTTTGTTTCCCTATTTGGGTGTATACATTGAGAGATATTCGAGGTCAAAGTTGGGCCCATGAAGTGGTTTGGGTAGAGTTTAAGAATTATTTTATAATTCAGATTTTAGAAATTTAATAATGGAAAATGATATCGTAGGTTTCCAGGTGTCCAATTAGCTGGATCATCAATTGGAATTTGCGTACTATGGTAAGTAAGTCAAGTATTATAATTTATAAATTATTTAATTGTAAACTTTAAACTTACAGTTAAATGTAATTATATTAATTTTGTAAAATCATGTTGTTACTATGATAATATGTAATTATGATAATGACAGAAAAACTTTATGTGTCACCGCGGTTCTCATATAATAGATTATGATATGACAGATTATCATATGACAGATTATTACATAACAGATTATTATATGACCGATTATGATATGACAAAATACTGGTACCAGGACCCTTCCTCTTAAAGGATATTTAAGAGTGATATACAATATGTGTTGTAGGGCCATGGGACACATAAAGAAAAATAATGACAGTATAAATAATGTTTTGTCTACATCGCATATATTCTAGCAATTATTATTGAATTAAGTTTCAAATTAATTGATCTGATGACATGAAACTGCTGATAGCATGATAAATAAAAATTTGAAATTATAGTAGGCTTACTTATTGAGTGTGAGCTCATAGAATTCTCACAATGTTTTTCAGAGCCTCAGGAATGAAGAAGGATAATTGGGATAGAATGAGCTTCTATTAAATGGACTTAGTTTCATTATATTGATTTAGTTCAGATTTGCTTGTGTGTAGGGCAGGTAGCCCAAGACTGATAATTATGGTTTGTAATAAATCATGGATGTGAATTTTGCTTTATATTGATTTATGTGATGAAGTTCGAGACGCCTTGCATGCCTGGCATGCGGCGGGTTGTCATCCTAGCTCAAATTTTGGGACTGGGGTGTGACAGCTTTAGTGGTATCAGAGCCAGGTTATGACATTAGGGACATACATAATGACACTTTAGGCAAAACACTAGAGTGACATAGAGACAATTATAAACTTAAAGGAATCTCAAAAATTATGATTTGAAAGCCTAACAATTAATTTTTACAGTGATATTAATTACAACTAATATATCAGGAGATAAGAATGGCACATCGCACTAGAAGTCGACAAAATGATGAGAGTTCCCAGGTTGGTAATGATGGCCAACCGAGAGGTTTGGAAGCCACCGAAGCTGCTGCCCCTGCCAATTCAGTCGGGACTGATCAGCAGCAACTCCAGACCGAGATGCTTCAGGTTCTCTCGGGTATCATGCAGTCGATGCGGGACTTACAGCACCAGATTCTGTAGGCCTTGTCCGCTCAGCCTACTCACATTGCTCCGCAGACATAGCCTGCCCCTCCTGTTCCACAGACTCAGCTCGACTCTACTGCTCTACAGACCCAGCCTACTCCATCTCAATCCTGGATAGGGGTTGGCCACAGCTTTACAGACTTCAAGAAATTTGCCCCTGCCCCTTTCTCTGGATCCACCAACCCTGTTGATGCTGAGCGGTAGGTGCGAGACATGGAGAAGGCTTTTATGGCCCATGGAAGTCAGGATATGGAGCATATCAGATTTGCCACCTACCTTCTCCAGGGAGAAGCCTATGATTGGTGGTTAGTTGAGGAGCAGTGTCGAAATGGATAGATTATTTATTGGGGAGAGTTTAGAGAGATATTCTTCAACAAATATTTCCCCAGGAGTGTACAGAGACAGATGGAATCAGAGTTTATCAAGTTGGAGCAAAAGGATCTTTCTGTGGCCCAGTATGAAGCCGAATTCACCAGGTTGGCCCGTTTTGCTCCAAATATTGTGACCAATGAAATGGCCAAGGTCACCAGATTCACTGAGGGACTGTGACCCAGACTGAGGCAAGCGGTCAATGCATTTGAGCTCCTTACTTACAGTGTTGTAGTGAATAAGGCCTTGGTTATTGAGAGGGATATGAATGCTGTTCAAAAGGATTGGGAGCTACGGAAGAAGAGAAAAGGGCCTACTTCTGGCCAATCCTCTGCTCAGGCCAAGAAGAAGGGTGCACAGCAGACTCCAGCTAAACCACAGAATAAGGAGACTCGTTGCATTCATTATGGTAACTCCCACCCTGGAAAGCCTTGCTGCAGAGTGACTAGTGCCTGCTTTGTCTGTGGGAAAACTGATCACAAGATTGCTACCTGTCCCTTTCGGAAGGATCATCAGCCTTCTTCAAGTCAAGGAATGAGCCAGCAATAGCAACAGCAGCCACCGAGGACCCAGGGATGGGTCTTCAACCTCACTCAGCAGGATGCTGCCGCATCTAATTCTGTGGTGATAGGTATACCCTTTAATGTTATATCTAGTATTACATTCTTATCTAGTGCAATGCATTGACAGTTAATTAACAGTAGGTGCAATCCTTAATGTTAAAACAAATTACACTTATGTCCAGGAATGATTAAAGTAGGTACTGTTTACGCTCAAACATTAATTGACCCGGGTGCCACGCATTCTTTTATATCTGACATCTATCTTGACAAGAATGTATCATTGACACCTATTCCTCTGGAGCAAGAGTTGCATATTGCGCTTCCAAATGGGGATGTTATGAAAGTTGGCATAGTATGCAAATCTTGCCCAATTATCTTGGAGAATAGAAGGTTGAATGCTGATCTCATTGTCCTCCCACTGAAGTTTTTCGATGTTATCCTTGGAATGGATTGGTTGACCTCCTGTCATGCTTTAGTTGACTGCTTCAGGAAGACTATCAACTTCAAAATTCTAAGCCAGCCTAAATTCAGTTTTATTGGTGGTCAGAAACACCTAGCCTCATTGTTCATATCAGCGATGCAGGCTGGAAAGTATTTGATGAGTGGTGGTTAAGGATTTCTTGCTGTAGTCAAGGACCTTCAGCAAGAAGAGACCAAGTTGGAGGATATACCCATAGCTCGAGAATTCCCTGATGTCTTCCCTGAGGATTTGACTAATTTACCTCCTGATCGGGAAGTCGAGTTCTCCATTGATCTAGTTCCTGGAACTGGACCTATATCAAAGGCCCCTTACTGTATGGCCCCGGCTGAGCTAAAAGAACTGAAGGATCAATTGCAAGAGCTCCTAGATCGAGGATTTATTAGACCCAGTGCTTCTCCTTGGGGTGCTCCAGTTCTATTTGTTAAGAAGAAGGATGGCAGTCTTTGACTCTGTATTGATTACCGAAGAATCTGTTGGGGAGATTGTTGAGAAATTGTTGCCCCAATCTTATTGATTTTGATGATTACCGAAAGCCATGAGTATATTAAAAGATGCAATGAGGTTATTTACATAAGAAATGAATTTATTTTGAACAATCAATGAGTATGTTAAGTAAGACTTTAATCAATTTGAAAGTAACTTCAAGCTCTATGTTTAAGCTTTCAAAAAGAGATTTTTACACTTCATATTTCAATCAATGAGTTTTTGGAATAATTCTTGAATTGATTCCTAATGACAATTTTATTATATTCAAGTCAAAAAATTGATTTAAAATGAATCTGGAATGAATCTCAAGTCAATCAGAAAATTTTCTGATTTTTGATACGTTCCGGAGCTGACTCTAGAGTTTCAGAGTCGACTCCACTCAGTATACAGAGATTCCTGATTTTCACGAGTCGACCCCTGTGATTTCAAGAGTCGACCCCGATTCTGTCGAGCCGACTCTATGACTGTGTGAGTCGACTCCGCTCAGACACCAGAGGAGTGTTTTTCTGAGCACTTCGCGAGTCGACCCCTTGCCTTTCATAAGTCGACCCCCGACTGTCAGGAGTCGACACCTTATTTTCGGTGAGTCGACCCTTTAACTTTCTGAACATTCTATTTTTGGTATCGCGTTTTCGAGCCGACTCGTGGAAAGCAGGAGTCGACTCCAACAAATATGTGCGTGATTTTTCTGAATGCCAACTCAGCGCCAACGGTAAGAATTTTCTTTAACGGCTATATTCCTTTGTTTCTAACGGCTATATTTTTGCAGAATCTATAAATAGAGAAGCCATTTTCAAATCAAATAAATACAAATAGAGAGATGTACACATCAAGAGAGAAAAAGAAAAAAATTAAAAAAACAGAGCATCATTTGAAAAATCCGAGATTCAAAAATAGAGTGAAAGAAAAATGTGAAATCAAAGGAAGCTTCGTTTGTGCTCAAGTTCAACAATCCAAGAAAGCTTCAGAAGAAAATCCAAGAGCTATTCAAGAGCAAATCAAAAGATTTTCAACTTTCAAAGAAAGAAAGAAAAAGCTCAAAACCTTCTCAACTGCTTCAACTGTGAAGAATCGGAGCTGAGGCTTGATTCAATCTAGCAAGGAGAAGAGGAAAAGAAGAAAAGAAGAAAAGCTCAAAAGCCAACCAACTACAAATCAGGCTCTTCTAAACTTTATTCTTTTATTTGATTATCTGCTCATTGAGGAGCTGTGTAATTGAAAAACAATATTTCTATTATTTGTGTCTAGTTCAATCAGGGGGATTGAACTAGTGGAGGTAGTCTTACCTCGGTACAAGCTTGGTATAGCTTGTGTTAGGGTTTTTGTGCTGGTGAGCCTGGAAAACCGGCTGGGTTCGTTGTGATCCCGGGAAAACAATAAGTTTGAGTTGTGAGCTTGTAAAACAACTCGGCTGTAATCAAGGAAGATTATAGTGTGGACCCAAGTGAATCTTAGGAGTGGATGTAGGTGTTGGATACACCGAACCACTATAAAATCTTTGTGTTTGCCGTATTTCCATTGACTCTATCTCTATCTCTGTTTTATTCACTGTACTTTGTATTTACATTGCATTTGCTTTCATTCTTCTTAAGCAAACTATTTTAAAAGGCTAGATTTTTAAAGAACCCAATTCACCCCCCCTCTTGGGTTGTCATCTGGGCCAACAGAATCAATAAGGTAACAGTGCGAAATAAGTATCCTCTGCCAAGGATTGACGACTTGTTTGATCAACTTCAAGGAGCCCGGATATTCTCAAAAATTGACCTCAGGTCAGGGTACCATCAACTCAAGGTCAAGGAGGGAGATGTGCCAAAGACAGCATTCAGAACCATATATGGCCGTTTGGGTTAACAAATGCCCCAGCAGCATTCATGGACTTAATGAACAGAATTTTTAAGCCATATCTGGATCAGTTTGTGGTGGTTTTCATTGATGATATTCTGATATATTCTAAAATCCATAAGGAGCATGAGGACCACCTGAGGATCGTGCTGCAGATTCTTCGAGAGAAGAAGCTTTATGCCAAGCTGTAGAAGTGTGAGTTTTGGTTGGATCAAGTATCTTTTTTGGGTCATATAATCTCTAAAGATGGTGTATCTTTGGACCCGAAAAAGATTGAAGCTATCATTAGCTGGAGCCGACCTTCCAATGTGGCAGAAATCAGAAGCTTCTTGGGGTTAGCCCTACTAGGTATTATCGTAAATTTGTGGAGAATTTTTCTCGCATTGCTCTACCCCTAACTTGCTTAACCCAAAGCGAGTGAAGTTTGACTGGATAGTGGAGTGTGAGGAAAGTTTTCAGGAGTTAAAGCAGCACCTGGTGTCAGCTCCCACTCTTGTTCTTCCAACAGGATCTGAAGGTTTTACTATATACACTGATGCCTCTCGAAAAGGATTGCGATGTGTTTTGATGTAGAATGAAAGGGTGATAACCTATGCCTCCAGACAACTGAAACTTTATGAGTAGAATTATCCTACTCATGATCTGGAATTGGCTGCTGTGGTTTTTGCTCTGAAGATTTGGCGGCATTATCTATATGGAGTTTCGTGTGATGTGTATACAGATAATAAGAGTTTAAAATATATCTTCACACAGAAGGAGCTAAATTTAAGGCAGAGGAGGTGGTTGGAACTATTGAAGGATTATGACCTGAATCTACAGTATCATCCTAGGAAGGCCAATGTAGTAGCTAATGCCTTGAGCAGAAAATCCTCTTCTGAATTAGCTACTATGATTACTTTCCAGCCTCACGTATTGAGAGATCTAGAGAAGTGGGAGGTTGGTCTGAGAGTACAGCAGTCTGATGGGCTTGTTGCAGCACTTGTACTCCAGCCGACCTTAGTTGACAGAATCAAGTCCTCCCAGATGGAAGATCCAGATCTACAAAGGATTAAAGAAGTGGTATAGCCAGGAGTTCAGAATGAATTTTATGTAATGGAGGATGGATCCCTGAAATTTGAAGGGAGACTTTGTGTGCCAAATAGTGAGGAGCTAAAGGCTGAAATTTTGAAGGAGGCTCACTACTCTCCCTATACTGTGCATCCAGGTGGCACTAAGATGTACAGAGACTTAAAGAAAATTTTTGGTGGAAAGGCATGAAGAGGGAGATTGCTCAGTATGTGGCCAAGTGCTTGGTGTGTCAGCGAGTGAAAGTCGAGCATCAAAGGCCTGCGAGACCTCTTCAGTCTCTGATGATTCCACAGTGGAAATGGGAAAAGATTACAATGGACTTTGCGACTGGTCTGCCCAAAACTCCTAAGAGCAACGATGCAGTTTGGGTCATTGTGGACAGACTAACAAAATCAGCTCATTTCCTACCTTTCAGAGTTGGGGTCTCTAGTGAAAGATTGGCTAATTTGTATATTGAGCAGATCGTGAGACCCCATGGTGTTCTGGTATCTACTGTATCAGATAGAGATATTAGGTTTGTGTCCCAGTTTTGGAAGAGTCTTCATAAGGCCATGAGAACCAAACTAAACTTCAGTACTGCCTATCATCCCCAGTCAGATGGACAATCAGAGAGGACCATACAGATTCTAGAGGACATGTTGCGAGCCTGCATGATGGACTTGGGTGGAGCTTGGGATAACCACTTACCTTTGGTGGAGTTTGCATATAATAATAGTTACCAAGCCAGTATCCAGATGGCTCCATTTGAAGCTCTGTATGGTAGGAGGTGCAGATCTCCTATATGTTGGGATGACGTGGGGGAAAGGAAATTGCTAGGCCTTGAGCTGATTCAGCAAACAGTAGGTAAGGTGTATTTGAGCAGGGAGCATCTTCGTACAGCTCAGAGCAGGCAAAAGAGCTATGCTGATGTCAGAAGAAGGGAATTGGAATTCCAGGTTGGGGACCATGTTTTCTCAAGGGTATTACCAACCAAAGATGTGATGATATTTAGGATTAAAGGAAAGCTGAGTCCACATTATATTGGGCCTTTTGAGATCTTGAGTAGAGTCGAAGAGGTTGCTTATAGCCTGGCACTGCCTCTGATTCTATCTGGGGTACACAATATTTTTTATGTATCTATGTTGAGGAAGTATATCTCTGACCCCAGCCATGTCATAGCGTATGAGCCTATACAGTTGAGAAAATATTTATCATATGAGGAGCATCCTGTGCGTATCGTAGATCTCAAAGATCAGGTTCTTAGACGACGTACCATTCCCTATGTCAAGGTGCAATGGAGTAATTATTATGAGAGGGAGGCTACTTGGGAACTGGAGAAAGAAATGAAAGAAAGTATCCACAACTATTTATATCTTAAAATAGTTAATGATTGAAAACTATTAGCTTTAGTTGATTGTTAGTCCTTGGGACAAAAAAATTGGACTTTTAATTTTATCTAATGAAAGTTATAAATTTCGAGGCCGAAATTTTTATACGGAGGGGAGAATGTAATCCCCTGGAATTCTCAACTGCTCGTGAGAGTTATCACGAGATCAGGAAGATAGACTCTAGATATTTAAATTCCAAATATATCTAACTAACAGAGTCCCTTGATTTGAGGACTCTGCATCGCCTTTAAAAGATCACCGAAACCTCCTTTCCATCATCCGCGAATGCCACTTTCCCATCGTCATCGTGCGCGCATCTGCTCCTGGTAAGTCCCTTGTCCATGCTTGGGAGAGAGAAAGTTAGAGAGAGAAAGTTAAAAAAAAGGAAGAGACAGGGAGGAACCGGGTTGAATAAACCCAGTTCCTTCCCTGTGTCGATGTAGGTTCAGGCCCGGTGGCGTGCCTGCCGCCTCGCGAGCCTGGGCCCCGGCCGACAACCTCACCGGCACCAGGGGTGGCGTTCGGTGGGGTACCGAGGAGAGAGAGAGAAGAGAGCGAGGTAGGAGAGAGAAGTAGCTTGGGAACGGTTTTACCGGCGGTCCGATCCTTGGTTCGGGCCCGGCGGCGTGCTCGCCGCTTCGCCAGGCCTGAGCCTTGGTCGGCAACCTCCACCGGCGCCGGGCGTGCGTCCGGTGGAGGTCCGATCGGCCATGGTGGCCGGCCGTGCCGCCGGCACGTTTCTTGGCCACGGTAGACAGTGAGAGAGAAAGAGAGAAAGAAAGAGGAAATTGGGGAGAGAGAGAAGGAGGGGAGGTCGGCCATGGCGGCGGCCGGCTCTGGTCTGGCCAACGGTGGCCGGACCGACGCCAATTTGGCCGGAATTGATGCCGGCACCGTGGAAGATGCGTGGGAGATGAAAGAGAGAAAGAAAGAATCAGAGAGAAATTGATGAGAGAGAGAGGGGGAGAGAGGCTGGCTGCGGCGGCGGATGGCCCCGGTCCGGCCAACGGCGGCCGGGCCGCCTCCAATTTGGCCGGTGGTGGCCCTGGCCGCTGGCACGGCTCTCAGCTCCTCTGTTTCAAAAGAAATAGAGGAGCGGGGGGTAATAAGGTTTGATGGGCCGTTTGGGCCGTCCGTTCTTTGGGCCTTGTTGGGCCGTCTCTGGAGCCTGTTTGAGCAGCGTTTTGGGCCCTGTATCGGGTCGAGAATGGCAAAGTAAATATATGGCCCGAATCAGGATTGATTCTAGTTTCTGGGGATAATTTTGTTTTCCTATTTGGGTGTATACATTAAGAGATATTCGAGGTCAAAGTTGGGCCCGTGAAGTGGTTTGGGTAGAGTTTAAGAATTATTTTATAATTCAGATTTTAGAAATTTAATAATGGAAAATGATATCGTAGGTTCCCAGGTGTCCAATTAGCTAGGTCATCAATTGAAATTTGCATACTGTGGTAAGTAAGTCAAGTATTATAATTTTATAAATTATTTAATTTGTAAACTTTGAACTTACAATTAAATGTAATTATGTTAATTTTGTAAAATCATGTTGTTACTTTGATAATATGTAATTATGATAATGACAAAAAAACTTTATGTGTCGCCGCGATTCTCATATGACATATTATGATACGACAGATTATCACATGACAGATTATTACATGATAGATTATTATATGACCGATTATGATATGACAGAATACTGGTATCAGGACCCTTCCTCTTAGGGGATATTTAAGAGTGATATACAAGATATGTGTTGTAGGGCCGTGGGATACATAAAGAAAAATAATGACAATATAAACAATGTTTTTGTCTACATCGCATATATTCTAGCAATTATTATTGAATTAAGTTTCAAATTAAATGATCTGATGACATGAAACTGCTGATAGCATGATAAATGAAAATTTGAAATTATATTAGGCTTACTTATTGAGTGTGAGCTCATAGAATTCTCACAATGTTTTTCAGAGCCTCAGGAATGAAGAAGATAATTGGGATAGAAGGAGCTTCTATTAAATGGACTTAGTTTCATTATATTGATTTAGTTCAGATTTGCTTGTGTGTAGGGCAGGTAGCCAAGATTGATAATTATGGTTTGTAATAAATCATGGATGTGAATTTTGCTTTATATTGATTATGTGATGAAGTTCGAGACGCCTTACATGCCTGGCATGTGGCAGGTTATTATCCTAGCTTAAATTTTGGGACTGGGGCGTGACACTGATCGACTAAGATGCACTAGTGGTAGCCAACTTCAACAACCTATGGACCATAACCCAAGATTGGGGTGTTCGATTTCTTGATTGAATGTAACACACTGTCAATTAGCAGCGACAACCCATTGACAACTCCACCCTAAGATTAAGCTAGCTCCAACAAACTCTCGTCAATGATTATTGGTTTCGATTAGGAACCCTAAAGCCCTACTTAACGACTCTCAGAATAGAGGCTAAGAGGGCTAAACAGAGGATTTTATCATCATGACTCACTTGGTGATTGTCTAATTGGCAGTAGTGACGATTGGTGGTGTTGGGCAATGCAGTGATCTCTGGATAGGCTTCTTAAAGTGGTGATTGCTCGAATTAGGAATTCTGCAAATCAAACTAAGGTAGTGTTTGATATGGGGGATAAGGAAGGATATCCCCTGGATATCCCTCCTTATTCCCAAATGCTATAGCTAGAAGGGATAGGTCTGAAAAAATTTAACTAGAGGGGATAACCCATGGTTAATCATGGTTAATCATGGGTTATCCCTTGAACTTATTCCCTAGGGAACCCAAGAACAACTAATGTTATCCCTTGATGGCAAACTTGTAATTTTAAAAAAATGCTTATTCCCTCAGCTATCCCTGGATAAATGATATCCCGTACATTTATCCAGGAATAGCTTTTGGGCTATCAAACACTACCTAAAGAAATTATATGAAAGGAGGGGTTCAACCAATAAAATAGAGGAAGATAGTCGCTCTCTTACTTGATGCTACCTACACCTTCTGGCCATGGGGACCTTGCTTGAGGATAACGGAGAATTGGCAAGGTTTCACCAAGCCAAGAAACACAAAGAGGAAGAAAGAGAGGAGAAGAAATAGTGGAAGGAGAAAAATGAGAGGAGAAAAATGATTTCAAGGAAGAATTTCCTTGTTTATTTATAAGCAATGGCAATCAGTTCTCGGGTTGTTATAATCGTACCTGGCCATCAGGAGACCGGTAGGAAAGTTGGGAGAAGCTGATGGCTGAGAGGCTTCAAGAAATTTTCAAAGATTTCAAGATCTTTGGTTGGTGCTCATGAGGAAGAAGAAGAAGATTGAACCTGCCTAAAAGTTTTGAATCTAAACCGTTTCACAAATCTAATTATCTGGTTCAACAGTGAACCAAATACTCATATTACATTAACATAGATAGAGTTTGAGCTTTAAATTGCCTACATTATGTTTGATATTGAATCTTCCAACATATTTTGAATCGCTTCAATTAGATATTGAATAAGGAAGATATGAACATTTTAGTGAAGGCATACTATTGTTACAAAATTCTGGATAATTATAAAAATGCTGCTTTATGGCCAACTCAAATTAAGGGTGATTCTTTTTATATTTTTTCATTAATATTTGTTACCTTTTCCCTTAAACTTTTAAATTGAGTTAATAAAAGTCATCTTTATTTATCGTTTTATATTTTCACACTACAACAGAAATTAGTTTTAGCGACGCCAAAATGCGTCACTAATGCATCGCTAAACTGGCTTTAGCGACACATTAGCGATGTAATTATGGCATCGCTGCAACTCTCATCACAGAACAAATTTTATCGCAATTGCATCGCAATATTGTGACTCCCAGCGACGCAATCGAATGCGTCGCAATATTGCGATGCCACGTCCTTGCATCGCAATATTTAATAATAATATTTTAGAAATATTAACGAAACAATTTCAATCGCTAATGCGTCACTAATTAATTTTTTTTAAAAAATATAAAATATTAAAAATTTAAACGGTTAAATTTTCAAAAATATTGATCGAAACATTCATCATTAAATTTTTAAAAATAATTAATATATTAAAATTTTGAAGTTTTCATGTACAAACATAAAAAGTAAAGAAAAAAATACATCAAGAATCCACACAATCACATGGTGGCTGGAAACCCTGCAACTGCATCTAACCAAATTCTGCATCTGACGCATCTGCTCTCTTATGTCAGAGAGCTCCTGCTGAAGGCCTTCCGTGCGCTGGTTGAACTCCTGCTGAATCTCTTGCCGAAGTCCTGCCGAACCTCCTGCCGAACCTCCTCCGTAATAGATCTCCGAATGTCGTCTAAACGCTCGGCATGAATATCGCCAGAGTAGCACGAACTGGAGGCATGATGGGAAAAATATGCAGAAGCTTTAGTGCCCAGACCATAGACCCTGCGGTCTCGCGGCTGGGCACCAATAGCCTCCAAAAACATACGTCGACTCTCCTCTGGTGAGAGTTCGACGGGCGGTCCCCCATCAGTGGAGTCAACCTGCAATGCCGGGGACTGAAGCTCCTCGACTCGTGCCTTTGAATTATAGAATCAACAATAAATGAATCAATAAATTTCTCTAAATAAAATTTTAGAAATTAAACAGATACAATATAAAGCCAATTTATTACCGCAACCTCCCGTGATTGTGTATCGACCCAGAACCGTCCCTCCTGGTGTGTGTCGCCCTAAATAGACAAAACTCACCAGGATCTCCGCCCTCTTGCTCAGACTACAATAACAGAAAAATTGAAATAAATGCAAGTATTTGTAAATAACTAAATTAGTAATTACATTATTTATGTTTTCTTACCATACGACGTCTGTGCTCCTGAATCGAAATGGACCTCGCAGTGTGGCGGGAGAGACCCGTGCTAGGACCGTCCCTCTTGGATTGGTGGTTCGTGCTGGCTGATGCGGACCTCCTGCGCCAGCTATCAGATAGCCACACCTGCTGCCACTCGTGCCAAATATCCTCCGGCACATGCATAGGACGCTCACCCGATGCCCTCCAACGATGAAACATGTCAGAGTATCGGCGTGCTGTAAGAGCATCCCATACTGCCCTAATGGCATCATGGATGGCAGGGTCCCACGTATACCTTTTCTGCATTGAAATAAACAGTTAGTTTCAGAATTTATTAAGATTAAGAAATTTTATATAAGTGATAAATTGTATTTAATAAGTTTACCTGAAACTCAGAAAAATAAAACTTCCTCATGGCTGCAGATACATGGAGCCAATCGTAGCCACTGGGATCAGCACGCCTCTGAAATATGGAGCTGATTTGGCTTGATACATGATGCTGCTCAATAAATCTGTTAAAATGCATGTTTATAAGTAATTGACTTAAAAACATAAACATATATTTACAATTAGTATATACTTACAGCCCATGAGCATCCAGTCCAAGTACGGTACGGCCGACGATGGAAGAACTCTTGGAGGTATGTGCCGATCGGCTGGAGGATAATACTAATGCCGGATCACCGCCGATGACTGGAGAGATTGGAGGCTGTGCGATGTGTGGAGATCCAAACTCTCCATCTCTATAGCTCATGGGATCTGATGTGGCAGGGCTACGTCCCTACTCACTCCGTCTATCGCCTGTAGATCTACCTCGGCCCGTCATACTGAAAATACTAAAGATTCATGAATGTAATTACAATTAATGATTGAATATGTAAAAATATAACATTTATAAAAATAAATTTAATTTGAAAAACCTCTATGTTTAATCGGTGTCATTTGTTTCGTGAAATGTTGGTTCAACATCTGATGCCGAATCGGACTGTGATTCAGTTTCATTATCATCGGAAGGAAACCGAACATTTGCATCTGCAATTTCTTGGACATCACCATTTGGATCTCTAAGTGATGTTTCAGGAGTCCTTGTATTATCCTCAATTGCATGCATTTCCATCTCATCCTCTTGAAATGCAGGGCACTCGGCTGATTGACTTGATGAACTCTCGTCTAATATGATTGTTGAACGTGGGACGATTTTAGAAACAGCCCACCAATCTCGCTTATCGTTGCGCAAACTTGGATATCCGCAGTAAAATACTTGCTGATCTTGAGATGCAAGGATGAATGGTTCATATTTCTGCAATCTTCATCGATGGTTCACTTCAACTAGATTGTAGTCGTTATGAATCCTTTTACCCACAGGAACTGTCGGATCGAACCAATCTCATTGAAACAATACAGTTCGTTTCATAGGCCAACCAGATATTCAACTTCAACCACCTCTACTAACTTTCCGTAATAATCCTGCATATTTGCTCCAACACTTTCTCCTTTAATACACACGCCCCAGTTCTACGTGCCTCTTGAAGCTGCTAGTCGTTTAATCTGAAATTTGTACCCATTAACAAAATAGCCAGTAGAGGTTGTTACGGTCTTCAATGGCCATTGCGATAGACATTTAATGAAAATATTGTCGGTTGTGGACCATGGACCATTTACCTATAAATTAATAAGCTATTAACCAATTCAAAAATAAAAGCCATTATTGAAATTGATTGAGTGATACTACTCACAAATTCATAAAACCAGTAAGCGAACTCCGTTTCTAACTTCTGCCTAATGGCAACTTGACTGATGTCGGGATTCATTTGTCGTTGTCTATCACAATACATCCTTATGGGATGATAAGGATTAAAACTTCTGTTAGCAATTAAATATTGGGGTATATTGCAATTTAAATTAGAAGTTCCAATGAAGCATTGAAGTATATACTTACTCAATGTATGGATCAACTTCTCTATAGTTCATTAGGATGTAATAATGTGCTGCATTATACTCCATATCGTTAAGATTTCTTGACTTCTGCCCCCAAATGAACGGTCGATACTTTAAAAACTGATATTCTACCGTCATTAGATTCTCCTTCGTCCACACATACATCATCGTTACGACAAAGATTTGGCTCCTCATGCGGACGTGACCCTTAAAGTAATGCGAGGCAAAAGCTAAAACTTTTTCGACCAAGTATGCATTGCATATAGAACCTTCAACCCTTGCCTTATTACGCACATTATTTTTAACTTCTTAAAGTACCTATATGTAAAGGTGAGAAAAAAAAACCAATTTTCTCACAATAAAATAATATTTGAAATGTCAACATATCTTACTGATGTATATATTTACCTCTTGAAAGGATACATCCAGTGATACTGCACGGAACCAGCTATGCTCGCTTCATATGGCAAGTGAACCGATAATGCTCCATTGAGTTAAAAAAACTGGGAGGAATATTCGCTCCAGCTTGCATAAAATAATTAGAATTTCCTCCTCAAGCCTTGCCATGGATGCAGAAGTAATGACTGCGGGAAATAACTCCTTGAAGAACAAGCTGAGCTCCGTCAATGCCTTCCGGACATGGTGCGGAAGCAACTCACGAAAAGCTATAGGCAATAACCGTTGAATGAAAACATGGCAGTCGTGACTCTTCATGCCAAACAACTTGAGCTTATGCATGTCCATACACCTACTGATATTTGAGGCATAACCATCTGGAAATTTTAACCTCTAACCCAGTTACATAAAACTTCTCGTGAATTTCTATCAAGAGTGTAACAGGCTTTAGGATAGGTCCGTCAGCACTCCTCCTCAAATCACCTCTTCTGCATATATTGATTAAGTTCTTCTCTTGACTTTGCAGTATCTTTGGTTTTTCCCGGGATGTTTAGCACCGTGTTAAATATGTTATCAAAGAAATTTTTCTCTATATGCATAACATCCAAGTTGTGCCGGATGAGATTTGTGCTCCAATACGACAAATCCCAAAATACTCCTTCTTCCAGTTATGTTCTTTACATATACGACCATTTATTCTATCTGCATCTGGTTCTCAAGCATACCTCAACCCCAAATGCTCTATAGTATCAAATATATCCGTGCCAGACCTAACCGGTTTGGCAAATTTTGTGACTGCTTTGTTCTTCCAGAAGGCGATCAAGTTACGCCTGTAAGGATGATTTGGAGGCAAGAAACTTCCTATGATTATCAAACCATGACTGCTCACCACTCTTCTGCAATGTAAATGCATCCGAATCATATATGCAATGAGGGCATGCCAGACGTCTAGCAGTGCTCCAACCAGACAACATTGCATATGCTGGGAAGTCACTTATTGTCCACATCAAAGCAGCTCTCATAATGAAATTATGTTTCATAGAAATGTCGTAGGCTATGACTCCTGTTTCCTATAACATTTTCAATTCGGCCACCAACGATTGCAGGAAGACATCAATCTTTTCCTTTGGATTTGATGGTCCTGGAACCAAAACTATCAAAAACATTGCAGTATCTTTCATGCACTTCCATGGAGGAAGGTTATATACAGTCAGTATCATAGGACAGCATGAATACTGTTGCCCCGCTTGACCAAATGGTTGAAAGCCATTGGTACAAAGACCTAATCTCACATTCCTTATATCTTCAGCGAAATCAGGATGATTTTCATTAAAATTCTTCCAAGCTTTTGAATCTGATGGATGCCGCATTTCATCCTCTTTAGATTCATGTTCGGCATGCCATCTCATATCAGCAGCTGTAGCCTCAGATCTATATAATCTCTACATGCGTGGAGTAAGAGGAAAGTAATGCATCCTCTTGTAAGGCACACTTTTCCTCCTACTTGTACTAGCTCCCCCTTCGCCGTTTTTGTACCTCAATTGCCCACAAATCTTACACCATCTCAGCTCTGAGTCTTCACCCCAATATATCATACAATTGTTCAAGCAACAATTGATCTTATTAATTAGGAGCCCAAGCCCACAACAACTTCTTCGTTGAGTAAAAACTGTCTGCTACAACATTATCATTTGGCAAAATTTCCTTGATTAATCCAGCTACATAATTGAACGCCTTTTTGATAATCAATGTTCTGCCTTAATATTCAAAACCGAGCAGTCGTAGACAACTAGGAATGACCCTCACAACCAGGATACAATTCTTGATTTGCAGCATGCAACTATCATAAAATTGATGTGCATCTGGATTTGGTTCTTCCATAAATGTATTCTGATTGAATTCATTACCCGATGCATTCATCACCATTTCTTATATGTGTTTAAATTCACAAATGGTTCACCTTCGGGAATTGACACTTGTTGGCTTGTAACAGCTGCTGAAATTTCCTCTGGTTCACCATGAGTACCAAACATCGTATTCAGGAACAAACCCCTTTTTACACAAATGCACCTTAATAGTTTCAACATCTCTGTAGGCTTTATTCTGACACCTATGGAAGTTGCATGGGCACCTAATCCTAGGCCCATCCATCCATTCAGGTTGGCTACATGCAAATGCGACAAATTCTTCCAATCCATTCAGAAAATCTGGATTAAGCAAGCCATTTTTATCCTTGCATACATCCACGAGCGAGCCCCGCTCATTTTGACTGACTTATACAATTTCTGGTAAAACCATTAAGGAACCACAATATAAACTATATTAGCATTAGTAAAATATAACTAAATTATTTCTTTACACAACTAAGGTAAATAACAACTATTTAAATCATTTATAACTAAACCAATTTTCTTTTACATAACTAAGGTTCCTACCCTGCAGGCCGGGCCACGGCTACGATCCTTGTCGAGCTAGTAAGGACCACAGCACAGGTTCATGGCAGGCTAATGCTAGGGCTTGGGTTCGGGCCGGGCCGTTCAATCATGATACTTCACAAGCAATCAAGTGTCCTAAATTAATTCCACCTTCACTCCATGTCTAAAAGGTAAGGCCTGTCCCATTCA
>UESW01001767.1:182894-222641 GCA_900491605.1 Calamus simplicifolius | reverse complement strand
AGTGGTTCGGGGAAGTCAGGCCATGGCTCGGCAATGTTTCGTCACGAGCCTTCAGTCCAGAATTCCCGAGGTTGACGGGCTAGACGCTCGTGAGGATTTCGCCGAACAACGGGGAGAACCGGCGGAAGAGCTGGAAGAAGTACCGCTGGACGAAGCTCGGCCCGACCGAACCATAAGGATCGGGTCGCTGCTTGAAGGAGAGCCTCGTCGCGAGCTGATCAGATTCCTCCAAAGCAATGCGGACATCTTCGCCTGGACCGCCTCCGACATGCCAGGGATTAACCCCGAAGTCCTCGTCCATCGCCTCAATGTGGACGAGATGCACAGGCCCGTTAAGCAGAAAAAGAGAAGCTTCGCCCCAGAACGGCAAAAAGCCATTGAAGAGGAGGTCGACAAACTCATCAAAGCCAATTTTGTCCGAGAGGTGAATTACCCCAGTTGGTTGTCAAATGTCGTCATGGTGAAGAAGTCGAATGGCAAATGGAGGATCTGCATCGACTTCACCGACCTCAACAAGGCATGCCCGAAGGATAGCTTCCCCCTCCCTCGGATCGACCAGCTCGTGGACGCCACCTCGGGCCACCAAATGCTGTCATTCATGGATGCCTATTCGGGCTACAATCAGATCCGGATGGCCCCCGAGATGAAGAAAAGACCGCCTTCATAACCGACCGAGGTACCTACTGTTACCGAGTTATGCCTTTCGGTCTTAAAAATGCAGGAGCGACCTACCAGCGGCTGGTCAACAAGGTGTTCAAGGAGCAAATCGGCCGGAACATGGAGGTGTATGTGGATGATATGCTGGTCAAAAGCAAGGAAGCGCTGCGGCATGTTGAGGACCTCGCGGAGAGCTTTGCCACGCTGCGCAAATATGGAATGAAGCTCAACCCAACCAAGTGCGCCTTCGGCGTCAATTCCGGGAAGTTCCTCGGCTTCATGGTCTCCCAGCGGGTATCGAGGCTAACCCTCAGAAGATTCAAGCTCTCCAACAAATGGCGCCCCCAGCGTCTATTAAGGAGGTCCAGCGCCTAACCGGGAGGATAGCGGCCCTTAACCGCTTCGTGGCTCGGTCAGCCGAGAGATGCCTCCCCTTCTTCAAAACTCTCCGATCGGCCAAAAATTTCCAATGGACTCCTGAGTGCCAGAAATCATTTCAAGATCTCAAGAAGTACCTCGGCTCGCCTCCACTTCTCAGTAGTCCGATCCCGGGGAGACTCTATTTCTGTACCTGGCCGTTTCCGAGGGCGCAGTTTGCTCGGTGCTAGTCAAAGAAGAAAGCAAAATCCAGAGGCCGATCTACTATGTGAGTAGGCTGCTCCGCGATGCGGAGACGAGGTACACCAGGATTGAGAAAATAGTGCTGGCTTTGATCACCTCGGTCCGGAAGCTACGGCCTTATTTCAAGCACATTCAGTGACGGTCCTCACCGATCAACCCATCAAGGCGGTGGTCCACCGTCCAGAAACATCGGGAGGATGACCAAATGGGCCGTCGAACTAAGCGAGCATGACATACATTTTCAACCTCGCCCGGCCATCAAAGCCCAAGTGCTGGCCGATTTCCTCCTCGAGTGTACCATCCCAGAAGACGGCTCTACCCCAAAAATCCCGAAGGACCAAAGCCTGAAGCTCGGTGGCTCCTTCACGTCGATGGGTCGTCCAACGCCCATCACTCCGGTGCGGGTTAGTCCTCACCAGCCCAGAGGGGATGATCTTCGAATATGGCGTCCGATTCTCCTTCCCGGCTTCCAACAACGAAGCCGAGTACGAGGCCCTGTTAGCTGGTCTCCGGATCGCCCGCAACCTGAAGGTGGAAAAGCTTAGCGCCTTCACCGACTCTCAGCTGGTGGCCGGCCATGTGCGGGGGAGTTTGAAGCCCGAGAACCCAATATGATCCGATATCTCCAAGAGGTGCGCGGCCTACTTCCTCACTTTTCCGAGTTTGAAATTATTCAAATTCCTAGATCGGAAAACGCCCGTGCCGACCTACTCTCCCGATTGGCAACCACGGAGACGATGGATGCTGAACAAAAATTCCATCTGGAGACTCTGGAGAAGCCGAGTATCATGGAAGCCGACGGGTGATGCAAATCGAGCCGAACCATCCTGGTTCGACCCTATCCTCAACTATCTCAAAGAAGGGTCGCTCCCATCCGACCGAAGAGAGGCCAGGAAATTGAAGCTGCAGGCGACCCACTATGTATTGATTGACAGCCAGCTTTACAAGCGGTCTTTTTCTATGCCGCTGCTCAGATGCCTCCGCCCATCCGAGGCGAACTATGCTCTACGAGAGGTACATGAAGGGATTTGCGGCAACCATCTGGGAGGCCGGTCCCTATGCCACAAGGTGCTACGGCAAGGCTATTATTGGCCGACCATGCAGAAAGATGCGGACGATCTAGTCCGAGCCTGTGACGCCTGCCAGAGACATTCAAGCATCCAGAGGCTCCCCTCCGCCGAGCTAGTTTCTATATCCTCCGCCTGGCCCTTTGCCAAGTGGGGGATGGACATCCTCGGCCCATTCCCGCTGGCGACGGGACAGCGAAAATTCTTATTTGTCGCCATTGACTACTTCACCAAGTGGGTTGAAGCGGAAGCAGTTGCCCAAATCACCGAAGCCCGGGCCAGAGACTTTGTGTGGAGGTCCATCGTCTGCCGGTTCGGCCTCCCCCACACCATAATCACCGATAACGGCAAGCAGTTCGACAATTCCAAGTTCCGCCAATTCTGCGAAGAGCATGGAATCCGTCACCACCTTACTTCGGTCGGGCACCCACAAGCCAACGGAGCGGCCGAGGTACCAACAGGACTCTCCTCCAAGGAATCAAAGCTCGCCTCTCTAGAGCCCAAGGCAGGTGGGCGGATGAGCTGCACCATGTCTTGTGGGCCTATCGCACCACTCCGAGAATCCCGACGGGCGAGACTCCATTCCGAATGGCTTTTGGTACGGAGGCCGTCATCCCTGTGGAAATAGGCCTCCCATCTTTGCGGGTGGAGAGTTATTCGGAGGAAGCCAGCAACGAGCAACTCCGCACCAACCTCGACTTGGTAGAGGAAGTCAGAGAGAAGGCCCGAATCAGGACGGCCGCCTATCAACAGAGGGTGGCTCGGTACCATGCCTCCAGGTCAAGGGGAAAACCTTCCTACCCGGCGACCTCGTCCTCCGGAAAGCTTCTGTATCCAAACCGCTGGAGCAAGGAAAGCTGGCGCCGAACTGGGAAGGCCCGTACCAAATCACGGAGATCATTGGGCCAGGAACCTACAAGCTGCAGGATCTCGATGGGAAATCCGTCCCCCGAACGTGGAACTCGGACAACCTCCGCAAATACTATCAATAGGGTATGTCCTTTATGCTTCCCAGTTATCTATTTTCCCGCAACTTATTATGTGAATCGATTATGCACCATATTGCCATAAATCGTAAAAGGAAATAGATGCTGCTTACAATCCTCGGTACAACCGAGTTATCTGCTGACAGGAAATCTCCGAACCTTGGCAGGGCCAAGTAAATCTCCGAACCTTGGCAGGGCCAAGTAAAACAAATCTCCGAACCTCGGCAGGGCCGAGCAACAAATCTCCGAACCTTGGCAGGGCCAAGTAAAACATTCTCCGAACCTCGGCAGGGCCGAGCAACAAATCTCCGAACCTTGGCAGGGCCAAGTAAAACAAATCTCCGAACCTTGGCAGGGCCAAACAAATCTCCGAACCTTGGCAGGGCCAAGTAAAACAAAGTCTCCGAACCTCGGCAGGGCCGAGCAACAAATCTCCGAACCTTGGCAGGGCCAAGTAAAACATCTCCGAACCTCGGCAGGGCCGAGCAACAAATCTCCGAACCTTGGCAGGGCCAAGTAAAACTCCGAACCTTGGCAGGGCCAAGTAAAACAAAGTCTCCGAACCTCGGCAGGGCCGAGCAACAAATCTCCGAACCTTGGCAGGGCCAAGTAAAACAAATCTCCGAACCTTGGCAGGGCCAAGTAAAACAAAGTCTCCGAACCTCGGCAGGGCCGAGCAACAAATCTCCGAACCTTGGCAGGGCCAAGTAAAACAAAGTCTCCGAACCTCGGCAGGGCCGAGCAACAAATCTCCGAACCTTGGCAGGGCCAAGTAAAACAAAGTCTCCGAACCTCGGCAGGGCCGAGCAACAAATCTCCGAACCTTGGCACCAAGTAAAACAAAGTCTCCGAAGGCGGGGCCAAGTAAAATGTTTCACCGAGCCATGACAAGGCTAGGTAAAAACCACTCGGGCTAAGACCCCAGCAAAAGGTCTAACAAGCCTCGACCAAAGCCGAACGGCCCCAAAGTCCCCGAAGGACTTCGTCCCGGTTTGAAAGCGGGTGATAAACGAAACCATCGGCATGCGAAAAAATGCCACCATGGCAGAATTCCCCTAAGAGGCTATAGGCTCGCGTAACCGCCGAAGGCCCCAGGCTGGGCCAGGAAATCTCCCTAGCAGTAGAGATCCTTTGGAGCCCCCCCTGCAACCGTCATTCGAATATCTACGATTAATGCGCGGGACAATGGGACTAGACCGACACCCAAGTCCGTCGAGCGTATCAAGATAATCATTCTCAAAGAAGAAAGAAATTCTTAAAAACGAGTCTATTTTCCATTTAAATGAGAAGGAGCCATTGCAAGGCACAAAAAGACACAGAAAAACAAAAACAAAAACAGGGGCGGCAGAGCCCCTGGGTCAGTTGCCCCCAGAGCCCAGCAACTTCTCCAGGAGTGCAGTCAGGTCAGCCACCTGCTGACGAAGCAGCCGAATCTCCTCCTCCTGCCGACCCATTACCCGACGTGAGGCCTCCGCCTCCCGAACCGAGACATCCAAGAACTCCTCGGCGGTCCTGCGAGCCGCTCATTGATCGCAAGGCCCGACGCAAGGGTCAGCCCATCGACATCACGGAGGTCCCCCTCTCCTCCGAGTACGACGGGTTGCTAACCGAGGAACGCGAGTCAGTTGACGACCGCGCTGGAGAGTCCATTTTTTAGAGCTCAGACCGAGGGATGGCCAAAACCATCCCCCTCGGTCATATTTATACCCGCCAGGCAGGTATCCGATCGGCCGCGCCGCGAGCGCCGACCCACGAGAATTTGCCATGTGTCGCCGTTCTAATGCGTGAGGAATCCAAAGAGTCGCGCCCTATCCCGAGTAAGATCGAAAGCCCCAGGCGAACACTTTCCGATCTGTCGCCCCCTGCATTAAATGCATTTAGCGCTTCCCCAGGCCGCTTAATACGCCCCCTTCCTCGGAAAGCGTGGAAGTCCGTCGCTCGGGCGATAAATTACCCCTCGGAAAGAGCATCGCCAGTAAAGGCGACAACACGCCGCCCGTTCCGCTCGAGCGCCCCCTCCATTGAGCGCCGCGCAGACCTAACGCCGTAGCCTGCAACGGCGACTGATTCGCTCCCTCCGAGCTACAGTTCTCGAACCTCGGCAGGGCCGAGCTATTCTCCGAACCTCGGCAGGGCCGAGGAACCAGCTATTCTCCGAACCTCGGCAGGGCCGAGCTACCAATTCTCCGAACCTCGGCAGGGCCGAGCTACCAATTCTCCGAACCTCGGCAGGGCCGAGCTACCAGTTCTCCGAACCTCGGCAGGGCCGAGCTATTCTCCGAACCTCGGCAGGGCCGAGCTTCTCCGAACCTCGGCAGGGCCGAGCTTCTCCGAACCTCGGCAGGGCCGAGCTTCTCCGAACCTCGGCAGGGCCGAGCTATCAATTCTCCGAACCTCGGCAAGGCCGCCGAACCTCGGCAGGGCCGAGCTATCAGTTCTCCGAACCTCGGCAATCAATTCTCCGAACCTTGGCAGGCCGAGCTCTCCGAACCTTGGCGAACTCCAAACCTCGGCAGAGCCGAGTTACAAAATCTTTCGAACCTGGCAGAGCCAAGTAAGACGTTCCCCGAAACTCACTATCTCGAGGACTAAATCCTCAAACCATGACAAAAAGGGTGCAGACTCCCCGAACTTCGGCCAAAGCCGACTCACGATACTCCGAGCTCCGATAAAAGCGGAGCACAAAATACCAGACTCCTGACCTAAGCAAGGAGCGTATTTCGCCGAACGATCTCTGCACCGCCGCATACGAACCTCGATTAGTTCGGGCAACATAAGACCCTCGTCTAAGGGCGAGCGAGACACTTTTATGCCCCACAAACGACAAATAGCAATGGGTTCGGCACAAGAAAAGATAGAGATCGAAACATTGAATATAACTCTCTTTATTGCCGATCATGATCAATTACAAATGCCTCACAGGCGTTACAAAAGCGTTGAAATGCATAAAATAAGGGTAAATACAAGACTCCGGCAACTGCTCCAAAGCAGCCTAGACAACTGCGGCGTCCAACACCCGGATCGAGAAATCATGCAAACCAAGAAACGGCCAAATCCGCCTGGGCAGGATGAATTAAAAGATCCAAAAGGAGGCATGGCCCGTGGATGCTGATTCTGAGGATCCGGACCATCCAGCTCCCCTAGGAGGGGGCGCTGAATCGTATGCCGCCGCCCAGCCAAGGAAACCGGGGACCATCCAACCCCGGTTGCTCCCATATTGTCCCTTCCCGTGGCAAGGATTCCCCTCAGAAAGAGCGGAAACCCAAGCCAGCGAAAAGGGGGAGGCCTGCGCATACCACGGAGGCATCCATACACCTCCCACCCGCGTCTCCGAGCAGGAACCGCAGAAACCACAATGGAAGCGCATATGTGCGCTCTCCGTATGATCTCTGCCCCCTCCATGTGCGCTCTCCGTATGATCTCCGAAACTCGTCCCCTAAGGATGAGCCATCCTTCAGCTGCTCCCCGGTCGCCCCAGCTATCCGGCGGCAAGGAGCCCATGAAAGGAAAAGTCGATCCTTCCACTCGTAGCAACAGAGAAATGAGCATGGTAAAGCTTCCAACAAGAAGAAACTTTGGAGATAGCCAAACATGGCCCCCTTTCTCCCTTTTTATAGGCAGGAAAGACTCGGGATGAGCCATCAAGCTGAGAGTCCCGAGATTCAAACACCTGTCCCACCTCCACATGGCCTCTCACGATAAACGCAGCACCCCACTGCGCGCAAACCCACCGCCTGAACCAGGACGTGTACGAAGATCCCTTCCTGATCCCGGATCGCGGTCATTAAATGCAGGAAATCGTCCGCTGATGCTTCGAAAATCGGTGGGCTCAGAAAATCGTCCTTTGAAAAAGTACTGTCCAATAGTGGACGGTTGCGTGCGCATCGCAACAAGGTAGCCTGCATGGGAAAAGAGCACCTTCCGGAAAGCTCTAATGCAGCTTTATACCCCCACTCTGCCGTATCACCATTTCTAGTAAAGTAAAAACCGAATTGCCTGCGAGATGGCAGGACGCTGGCGGGGTGGCGGGAAGCACGAAAACCTATTCTTTCTGTCGACCCACGCCGACCTATCTATCCGTCGGCCCTAACCGACCTATTTATCCGTCGGCCCTAGCCGACCTATTTTCACCCGTCGGCCCCAGCCGACCTATATTTCCATCGGCCCCGGCCGATCCATCCCGCCTGTCGGCCCCAGCCGACCCGTTTTATTCGTCGGCCCCAGCCGACCTGTTTTCATCCGTCGGCCCTAGCCGACCTATTCTTTCTGTCGGCCCACGCCGACCTATCTATCCGTCGGCCCTAGCCGACCTATTTATCGTCGGCTCAAATCGACCTATTTCGCCTATCGGCCGAGCCAATACGCTTTCCCGGTCTCAAATTAAAGGCGGCCGAGGGATATCAGCGAGCAATGAGCCACTCATCATTGAGGCAA
This sequence comes from Calamus simplicifolius, assembly GCA_900491605.1. Classification (NCBI taxonomy): domain Eukaryota; kingdom Viridiplantae; phylum Streptophyta; class Magnoliopsida; order Arecales; family Arecaceae; genus Calamus; species Calamus simplicifolius. Next base: position 214,876 of record UESW01001767.1, on the reverse strand, counting down.
GGCTAAGCAACAGCGGAGTCGCAGGAAAAACACTTAGATAAAAACAGGAAATCCCTTTGCTATGAAACGTCAAACAAATGTCTAAAAGAGCGAGATACAAGAACGGCTCCTAAGAGCCAGGAGCCCCACCGGCTTTGGGAATACCCTCAGCCACGTCTGCAGGTGCACGGCTGGGCTCGCCCTTCTCTGATGTTTTCACCCCCTCTATAACGGTTTGCGACTGTCCCTCGGAGGCTAACGGCTTCGCTGGGACCAGGGGCGCCGCCAAGCTCGGCGTCAGAAACATCGACACATTCATCTTCATCTTCTTCTTCTTCGGACTCGCCGTCTTCGGAGTCTTCGACGCTCAGAAAAGAAAGGTCCCATTCCGGGTGCCCGCTGAGTATCCTCTGCTTACACTCTTCCATCCCGTGACGGAACGCGTCTACGCTCATAGCGTCTTGCCGCCCCTTAAGTATGGCAAGCTGCGTGTGGCCTCGGCGACCCGTTTCTCAGCCTCTGCGACTTGGGCCTTCGAAATGGCGTTTTGCTCCTCAAGCTCGCTAGCCCGTGTCTCGAGCTCCGAGCCCCTGCTGCGAGCAGACGCGAACGCACTTTGGAGAGCCTGAATCTTCGACCCCATCCTCGCCATCTGGAAAAGTCAAGGTCAATCAACGTCGTAGGGAACCAATAGAAAAATAAGGAGGGCAAAATAAGGGCATACCTCCCCCTCTCGCCTGGCCAACCTTCCGGCCAGCTCCTCAGCCTCACTCCGGGCCCTTGTCCTGTCAGCGCCAACCAGCTCGACCCTCTCTTGCAGGGTACTGATCTTAGATCGTCCAGCTTCAATCTCCCCACGAGCTTGCGATAACTCGCCACTCACTCGAGTCATTATTCCTTGATGCCACTTCGCGCTCTCCTTCAATTCGGCGATTTCGTCATCACGCCTTTTCAGTTTCTCCTCCACCTCGCCCAACATTCTTGCCAGGCGTCTTCTTTCGTCGTCGGCCTCTCTCCTCAACCGGCTCAAACTCTCGCCGTGTTCCCGCCGCATCCCTCGCCACTTCTCCCCATCGTCGAGGAAATCGGAACCGATGTTCCCCTCCGCAATCACAAACCGGCTCTTCCACCCCTTGATGGAAGAAGGCTTATCCGCAATGACATTAAAAGACCTCCGGGGCCCGATGGAGGTCCACTCCAATTTCCTCCCGGGAGTTAGGTGGTAGCAGGTGCGAAAAAGGGGGAGAGTTGCAACGATTTGGATCTGGTGACACATCGAAATAAATCCGACGATGTTCCGCCAGCTATTTGGAGCCACCATCGATGGGCAGATGTTGTAGTGGGTCATGATCTCCTTCACCAAGGGTGGAGAGGAAAACGAAGACCCGCCTTAAAGCTGTCCTCATAAATAAAGACCCCAGACTCTACCTCGCGAGTAACCCTATCTTCGGGCTCTGGCACCCGCAAAACCACATCCATGGGCAGACCATACCTCTGGTGAATCCTCCCCAAATCCTCAGCGATGATTTCTGAGGCCACGTCTTCAGGGCTCATCGCCATCTCGGTTGAAAAAATCTTGGGCGAAAACGATGAACGCTGGAGAGGACGAGAGACCAATACTCTTCTGAAAACAAGGCGAGAAGACGCCGCATGCGCAAGTGTAGATATATAGGGCGGCTGTCACTTCCACTTCCCCGCCAAGGAACCGCCCTAGGGAGGCGGGACATCCCATTCGAGGCGTCCAGAACTGCCTCGATAAACCCCCATATCGATCGGGATTCACGGCACGGCGCGATCTCAACCGTCGCTAGTGAGGAGCCTTGCCTCCGAAGGTACGATAGCCCTATCGCATTAAGCGGGGCATCATTGCATGAACTGTTTGGGCCAAGACGTCCCGTCCAGGACGCGCCACTTGAACTTATACTCCCTATGCCCGAACCTACGCTTCGAACTAGGGAGTGGAGGGCATGTATTGGGGGGTAAAATCGTCATCGCATTGATATCCATGCAAGGCGGCTAAGGCTGACCCCTCCTACCGTCTCCTTCCGGGCTTCCCTAGCTCGGCCCCTCCGGGCTCCCTAGCTCGGCCTCTTCCGGGCTTCCCTAGCTCGGCCTCTTCGGCCTCTTCCGGGCTTCCGTAGCTCGGCCTCTTCCGGGCTTCCCTAGCTCGGCCTTCCGGGCCTCCCTAGCTCGGCCTCTTCCGGGCTTCCGTAGCTCGGCCTCTTCCGGGCTTCCCTAGCTCGGCCTCTTAGCTCGGCCTCTTCCGGCTTCCCTAGCTCGGCCTCTTCCGGGCTTCCCTAGCTCGGCCCTTCCGAGCTCGGCTCTTCCGGGCTTCCGGCTCGGCCTCTTCCGGGCTTCCGTAGCTCGGCCTCTTCCGGGCTTCCCTAGCTCGGCCCTTCCGGGCTCCCTAGCTCGGCCTCTTCCGGGCTTCCGCTCGGCTCCGGGCTTCCGTAGCTCGGCCTCCTCCGGGCCTTCGGCCTCTTCCGGGCTTCCGTAGCTCGGCCTCCTCCGGGCTTCCCTAGCTCGGCCTCTTCCGGGCTTCCGTAGCTCGGCCTCTTCCGGGCTTCCCTAGCTCGGCCTCCTCCGGGCTCCGTAGCTCGGCTTCTTCCGGGCTTCCGTAGCCCGCTGCTACCTAGCGATCCACGCCCCGACGTCTACCTCCGCGGAACCTGACGCGGGAGAGCTCAAGCTTACCCGAGCAGCACCTTAGGCAGGGATCATGTTAAGACGTGGCCTAAGACCTATTGTAACCGCCCCAGGTCTACTCACCCAGATCCCAAGACATCAAGGGGCTCTCCCAGCCGTCGATCCCTTAACAGACAAGGCGTGGATTCTAACGGCCCCACAACGGCCTGATTCTGTCTACCCCCGTATCGTAACAACCTCAGTACCTTCCAGAAGACGCTCAAGTCCCCAGGTGACAGTCTATAAATCAGATTGGCAGATTCCCTCAGGTACGCAACTCTTGACGCACAAAAACTCTGGGTCATTCCTCTCTCCCGGCAGCTCGTCGGTGCTCTGCCCTTACCAGAGCCTCCGATTGGCCGCCCCCTGGAGAGGTCTCCCGGAGAGATCCACCTCCTCATTGTCTGGTTGATCGCCGATTCCTTCCTCACTGACTTGAGCGTCGGAGGGCCTTCCGCGGAGGACCACCCCCGGCGTCCTTCCGCGTGTGGGCTTCCTGTTTTGCAGGTCCGCCGCACCCCACTCCCTGAGGATCGACCGCGCCCGAGTCGGAGGACGGATCCCGGCGGCAACAGATTGGCGCTAGAGGAAGGGCCTCAAGTCCCATTAAAACTTGAAAGAAGGAGACAAGGATCTTAATCCGGAGAAGAACCTCTCTGATGGCCAACCGGAAGAGAGGAGCAACCTCTGATGCTCCCGATCAGGTCGCCTCCCAGAGGCCTGATCCGACTGGCGCCACAGCGCCACAACCCCCACCTGTCGAGACTCCGTCGCCGCCTGCCATTCCGGTGACCCAGGACCAGTTTGCTACGCTGGTCCAGCAAGTCCAGGCTCTCACCCACCTGGTCCAGGAGCGTCTTGCACCTCCTCCTGCTTCACATCCCCAGAAAGAAACGGCGACTTCTTCTTCGCCGGCAACCTCCTCCTCTGATCCGCGTGAATCAGCGGATCCCCCACATCGCCCCAGGGGGACAAACCGGTCCCTCGAACCGGTTGCGATAGAGATCTTCCCAGATCTCGGCGAGCCCGCTCCCTCTCTCCGGCAACGTCTCGCCATGATTCGACGCCATCCTTGCGGTTCTCCGCCCAGCTGCTCCTCTCGCCGGTGAGGAGGAGATCCGCCGTCAGATCCAAGAAATGCGTCAGGAGCTGGACGCCGCCAAGCAGATCCACTGCCTCAGCTCAAAGCAGAGCAGGGCATCCCTTTCTCTAAGGGGATCATGTTGTCTGGTGATCGCCGATTCCTTCCTCACTGACTTGAGCGTCGGAGGGCCTTCCGTGGAGGACCACCCCCGGCGTCCTTCCGCGTGTGGGCTTCCTGTTTTGCAGGTCCGCCGCACCCCATTCTCTGAGGATCGACCGCGCCCGAGTCGGAGGACGGATCCCGGCGGCAACATAAATAATACCTACTTTTTAAGTAAAGAGGCAAAGAGATCCAATTCTTTTCTGATGTAAATTTGAACATCAACATTAATTTTGCATTGCATCCCAAACCTATTTGCCCTAAAACTAATTAACTGATTAATTCGTAAGCTCTACAATGTTCTCCATTAATTTAACCTGTCAATACAATCAATCAATGGATTGGGTTCAGAGCAGATTAAAATTTGAGCACGAAACAAGGATGAACAAGGATAAAGCATATTTCGATTCAACCCAACCAAACTGCCTGCAGCTCTTTGGAGAATGATGCCAATAAAACCGAGCGAGCGTTGGGCAAACTGGTATACTCATTCAAAATCCATCCTCAAAAGCAAAAAGCTGTCATCATCCATACCAAAATCCTCAAAGGATCTTAAGCTCCTTTTTATAACTCTGATTAATTTTAAAGATGTCCAAGACTTAACATCAAACTAATTAAAGCTCTGCGCTCAGAAGCATTACACAGCACTGGTGCAATCCAAACAACCGAAAGACCGAGTCAATCAACACCTCCATCCAAAGATAAACCCCACCCCGGTTTATCCTCACATCATGGAGCTTACCGGCGCTCGGTCGACGCATGCGTAGATCTCGCCCATCGGAACCCGTGGAACGGTGGATCGGTCGGAAAAGTCTTTGTCGTGCTTAAAATTGAGGCCCATATTAAACCAAAACATCAAGGAAAAGATTTTGTACACCGCTCCCGGTGCAGCAAGGCCTACGTGGGCTGCACCACCTTTTCTGATTGGTCCACGTGGCTCCTACGTGGATGACCTGCGGGCGGTATGGCTCTGCTTTGATGTTACGTTCTGAACGTGACGGCCATTTAAAGCAGTTCGCTTTTTTTTAAAATTAGCGTGCGGACGAAAATGCCCTTTCCCTCCATCCTAGCGCCATTTTACGTTGTATTTCATCTGTGCAAGAAGAACTCTCTTTCTTCCCCGGTCGAAAGAAAATATTTCAGCTTCGAGGCTGGAAAACCTGGCTACTGGAGTCTGTGTACAAAAACTTCTGGAGGAAATGTCATCCGCAGCACAAAGTAAAAAGTCTTTCTTCCCACTTCTTTCTAAAGCTCCTTTATTACACCAACAGTTTTTTCTGGTTAGAGTTAGTTAATGCGTGACCAAACCGTTTAATGCGCGGGTAACTTCCTTAGAACAAAATAGTTATGACATTCTGGGAGTCATAACTGTTTAGAGTTTACTGTTTTGTAAGCACGAATGTCATACTCTTTTAACTAGGATGTTATACCTCATGAACTGGGGTGTCGTCAGAGTGGTTCGGCCTATATTCCCGTTATTTCCTGTCCATATAGCTCTAGTGTCGTCGTTATGTAGTTACAGCCTTATATACACCGTGTTACCCAACGTTACAACTAGGACAAAACCCCTCGCGATACCGTAGTTACAACGCTACGACACCCATGCTTATAACCTTTGCGATCTTCGTATGTTGCTTTCCGGGGTGTCGTAGCTTGTTCTATGGGGTGTCTTTAAATGCTATAAAGGGTGTGTCGTGCTTATAAACGACGCTGGAGAGCAGGCCCGCGACACCCCGTATGGAGAACAATCCCCGCGACACCCGCTTTAACAGTCACGTCATCGGTGTCGTCGCCTAAAAGCTAGGGTGTCGTAAGATGAGAACTGGGGTGTCGTTAACAGCCTGAGTCGGTGCTGTCGTCGTTCGCGACACCCCAGTTGAAAATTGACGACACCCTAGCTCTCATCTGACGACACCCGTGCTTAGAACTGACCACGGCGAGAAGGCCCGCGACACCCAAGTTACTAAAATTTATTTTTATTCATCAAAAAAAAAAAAAAAGTACATGAGCCCTCACTGGGGCTTGTCTCCTTCGGTCGCTGCGTCGGCGATCTGGCGCTGGAGGGACGCTACTTGCCCTCCAGGTGGCTGTTGGCCCGACGCAGGACCTCGATCTCTCTCGTTGAAACGGCCAGGTATTTCGGCCGCCTTTGAGTCGCTCGCTGATTGCGAGCGACTCGCATAAGACCTCCGCATCGATGGTGACCGTTGTGCGGCGGCTGCCATGGTGCCAGTAGATCTCCCCTCGCCTCTGGAAGCCATCTCAGTATCAAAAAAGTTTGGAAGATCAGCTGAAAAGGTGATTAACGATGGCATTCCCCCATCCATATTTAAGGTACTCCTGGCGGGTGTTTCGATTGCCACGCGCCACCATCTCAGTGGGCGGTTCACAGGAATCGAATCGGTGCGCCCCCCCTCGTTGAGTTTCGAGGGATGGGGAACAGAAGAGAGTTTCGGGAAGCCAACCGTCGTAAAGTTTTACGTCGTCCCAAGAGAAAATCACGACACCCAAGGATGATTTGGATTTCGGCCGAAACTCCTTCGCGACACCCCACTTGAAACCTCACGACACCCTAGCATCAATGCTACAACACCCGTGCTTAGAACTGACCACGGAGAGAATCCCCGTGAGCGAGGGATTTGCTTAGAACTTTTGGATTTCGGCCGAAACTCCTTCGAGACACCCCTGTTGAAAGCACGACACCCTAGCTTTAAGGCGACGACACCCGTGCTTAGAACTGATCTGACACCCCTTGTCGAATTCGGAAACTCCTTCGTGACACCCCAGTTGAAATCTCATGACACCCAGCACCAATGCTACGACACCCGTGCTTAGAACTGAAGAATCCCCGCGACACCCCAGGGAGAATTGGATTTCGCCGAAACTCCTTCGAGACACCCCTGTTGAAAGCTCACGACACCCTAGCTTTAAGGCGACGACATGCTTAGAACTGATCACGGTGAGAATACCCGCAACACCCCTTGTCGAATTCAGCCGAAACTCCTTCGCGACACCCCAGTTGAAATCTCACCCTAGCACCAATGCTACGACACCCGTGCTTAGAACTGACCGTGCGGAGAATCCCCGCGACACCCCAGGGAGAATTGGATTTCGGCCGAAACTCCTTCGGCTCATGACACCCTAGCTTTAAGGTGCTTAGAACTGATCATTTGTCGAATTAAGTGGAAAGGTTGCTCTTAGCGGCCGAAGTTCTTAGGTGGTAACCCACGGGTGTCGTCGCCTTAAAGCTAGGGTGTCGTGAGATGATAACTGGGGTGTCCCTTCGTGTCGTCAGCATATATTGACAACTAAATCTATGGATATCATTGTTCATGACTGCGTGCCTATATTTTCACAGTTGATGCTGAAATTGTAGATCGGAAAGAAATCGATAACACTCCCGGCCGTGCACCTTCACCCGTCGCTCCAAATGCAGTGGATGATATTGTAGTTCCTCAAACTGGGATGGAATTCAATTCAGCAGATGATGTATATACGTTCTACAATGGATACGCGAAACGAGTTGGTTTTGGAATCACAACAGTGTGTAGCAGGGCCAACAACAAAAAACAACTTTGCTTCAAGCACCTGGCGTGTTGGAGGCAAGGAAAATCTAGAAAATCAGAGAAGAGTATGAATCATAGGGATACTGGGAAAGTTGGTTGTATGGCATCCATAAAAGCAAGACTGAATGCTACAAGTGGTAAGTGGATTTGGATGAGGTTTCTCTAGAACATAACCATGGGATGTCCATAACATCAACTGGTTATCTACGGTCGCATAGGAGGATCAGCACACCAGAGAAGGCAGAGATCAGCAATTTACATGCCGTGAATGTTCCGACGACTCAGATATACTCTGCCATAGCAAGGAGAAAAGGGGGCAGAGGACAATTGGATTTCACCGAGAAGGATGCTCGTAACTTCATTTGTCGCGAACGTCAGTCTAAGCTGAAAGAAGGAGATGCTCAGTCGATGGTAATTCATTTCGCCGAAATGCAACTCAGAAATCCCAATTTCTTCTATTCCTTAGACCTCAATGATAATGGTCATCTGAGGTCTGTCTTCTGGATTCATCCAAGGTCAAGATTGGCATGCACATACTTCGGTGATGTTCTAAGCTTTGACTCAACTTACTTGACAAACAGATATCAAATGCCTTTTTGTCCATTCGTTGGGGTCAACCATCATGGACAGTCAACCTTGCTTGGATGCGCATTGTTGTCTGATGAGAGTACTGAGACATATAAATGGGTTTTTCAGACTTGGCTGGATGCAAATGGTGGTCAAGCACCTATTGCCATGATTACTGACCAAGATAAGGCAATCGAGGCTGCTGTCAAAGAAGTTTTTCCTAACACACGACATCGATTTTGTCTTTGGCATATATTGAAGAAGATACCGGAAAAGATTGGCCATTTGCACGGCAAATCCCAAGTTTATGGTTGATTTCGATGAGGCAATATATGATTCATTGACCATAAATCATTCGAGGAAAGGTGGGCACATGTTATGGAGAAATATAAAGAATGCAAGTCTATAGATTGGTTCAATGTCCTTTACGAATGTCGGGAAAAATGGGTCCCAGTTTACCTAAAGGATACATTCTTCGCAGGTTTGTATGTCATTGTCTTGGTTCATGTTCGCGTTAAACGCTTTTTTTTTGTTGACAAAATTTTGAACAGGGATGTCATCTTCACAAAGGAGCGAGGGCATTAATCACTTCTTCGATGGGTTTATAAATTCGAAGACAACACTAACGGAGTTCATAAGTAAGTACGAAGATGCCTTGGAAAAAAGATACGAGGCCGAAAATGAGGAAGATAATAGGACGTTGCAAACGATTGCTTTCCTAAAGACATCATCACCTTTTGAGAGACAAGCTGCAGGAAGGTATACAAGGAGCATTTTCAAAAAATTTCAGAATGAGATCCTTGAAATGGCTGCATCAAATACAAAATTGATCAAGTGGCAACAGTCCGTATCGTATGAAAGGATTGAAGTCGATGGAATTGGCAAGGAGATGATCAAAGATTATATCGTGTCATACGATAGAAATATTGAGGATGTCCAATGCCAGTGCCGATCCTTTCAGTTCAAGGGGTACCTGTGTAGGCATGCCCTGTTGGTTCTTCATCAAAGTGACGTATTTCGTTTACCAGATAAATACTTCTTGAAGAGATGGTGCAAGGACATGAAATACCAATTCGACGAATTCGACTGCAATACTGAGGGTTATGATAAAAGCACACGAAACTCACGGTACGCAGTGACAATTTTTTAATTGAAATGTCTTAATATTTGTTATCGTTAATATTATGTTAATGATTGTAGATATAGTTTGCTGAGTCATCGGATGACGAAGCTCGCAGAGATAGCCTCCATGTCTGAAGATGCATTTAATGTAGTGATGGATGGTCTAACACCTATATTCAAAATTGCCGTGGATGCCAACTGCGCAGCTAAACCACGTTCAGAGCTTGTAATTCAAGATCCTGAACAAATTAGGACGAAAGGTCGCCCGAGAGAGAACAGATTAAAGAGTGGAGTCGAGAAGAAGTCAAAAAGATCAAGGAAAAATCAGGTCAAGGAAAGAGCTGCTTCAAGCATCAGGCAGACTTGTTTGCAGTCTATTAATACTGAAGAGGACCTGGAGAGAATTGTTCCGCCGTCCGAAACTTTGATGGACGAATTTGATGCTTATGTATTGAGTCAACTTACACAAGAGCATATATAAAACACGGGTGTCGTAACTTTTGAATTATGGTGGCTTGGTCGCAAATGAAATGCTTTCAAAATAGGGTGTCTATTTCAGTAAAATGAAGTGCTTTTAGCACGACGACACCCCAGCTCTTGGCTAACGACTCCCTAGCTCTTGCGCGGAAAACTAGACATCCCAGACTCGCGAACGACACCGAAGATTTTAGCGACGACACCCCAGCTCCGACACCCTAGACACCCGAAAGGCGGAAACCTACGACATCCCAGTACTCGCGAACCGACACCGAAGATTGCGGCAACGACACCCTAGCTCTTGCGCGGCGACACCCGAAAGGCGACATCCCAGGAACCGACACCGAAGATTTTAGCGCGAGACACCCAGAAACGACACCCTAGCTCTTGCGCGGCGACACCCGAAAGGCGGAAACCTACGACATCCCAGTACTCGCGAACCGACACCGAAGATTTTAGCGCGACGACACCCCAGCTCTTGGAAACGACACCCTAGACACCCGAAAGGCTACGAGGCGAACCGACACCGAAGAGCGACGACAGGGACGCTTGCGCGGCGACACCCGAATACGACATCCCAGTACTCTTGCGACGACGACCCTAGATACGACATACTTTTTAGCGCGACGACACCCTCCGACACCCTAGCTCTTGCGCGGCGACACCCGAAAGGTACGAGGCGAACTCGCGACGACGGAGACACCCGAATACGAGGTTATCTTTAGATACGACATCCCCTTCTTCCGACACCCTAGCTCTTGCGCGGCGACACCCGAAAGGCGGAAACGAGGTTCTCGGAATTTTAGCGCGACGACACCGGCAACGACACCCTAGTCTTGCGCGGCGACACCCTACGACATCCCTTTTTAGCGCGACGACACCCTAGAACGACGCTCTTGCGGCGACACCCGAATACGAGGTTCTTTTTTTTTTATCCGACACCCTAGCTCTTGCGCGGCGACACCCGAAAGGCGGAAACCTACGAGGTCGCCGGGATTTTTATTCTTTAGCTCTTTACGACATCCCAGCTCGCGATTTTAGCGCGACGACACCCCAGCTCTCGACACCCTAGCTCTTGCGCGGCGACACCCGAAAGGCGGAAACCTACGAGTACTCGTTCTTTTATCGTCTAACGACACCCTAGCTCTTGCGCGGCGACACCCGAAAGGCGTACGAGTACTCGTTTTTAACGGTACGAAGGCAAACATATGAATACATCGAGGACACTCCTGCTCGCAATGATATTTTGTGCATTTGCATTAAATATTAATCAGTGTTAATATGAATAAATTACATTCAATTTTCATTCAAAGACGAATAAAAAAATTAAGAACATTTTTCGACAATGTCGCTAATCTTTTTGTTCAGGCCCTCTCTCAATATCGTCGCAGCTAAGTGTCGCCGGTAATCTCTGACTTCCTCATCCATGAAATCCATCTTCATATCAGGATTGTCCCGTCGAGCAAGACATTCCATGTATCTCAGACAGTACAGGCCGCAATCCAGCGATCCGGTCGGTTGGCTTGGGCAATCCGAAATATCTTCCATCGGCCACTCCATCGCTTCCTTCTTATCGCAGTAGATATGGAATATGTGGCCTAGAATTGTATGCCATTTCCTTGCATTGGCCTTGTACTTCGGGTTGCGTTTCATTGAATTCAGGTGCATGAACACCTTCCTTTCCATGTCGACAGCAACCAAATGCCAGTGCGAGTTATCAGAGTTTACAATGGTGAAAAGAAACCGGAATTGGGCCTTATCTTCATCCGATACATTGTCAAATATCGCAGCCCCAGATGATCCAGCAAGTTCATGAGCAGGTGATGAGGAAGTCAGACATAGAGCAGATACGAAAACTGATGCAATTATGCACTTATGATATCGGTCAGGATGCTCTGCCCAGTTGCGCATCAGAAACTCCTGGCCGCAATCAATTATCTGCCAATGGAATGTAAAACGATTAATATAATTCTAAAATCAACAACTAGAACATGTTCCTTGATATACTTACATCATCTATTATCATTTCATTGTTAATGAGATCTTGAAGATTTTTTCTTGTTGCAACGCCATTAAACATATTTGTGTAGACGATCTCGTCGGTTTGTCGCTCGCTCAAAAAATTTTGAATAATTATTTGGTCATCTTCGACCGTTGTGTTGGGCTTTGACGTGCCCACTGTCTTCGCCGACTTTTTAGGTCGGGTTGTCTCATAACATTCTCCGACGACCGTGGATGCCTTACGCTTCCTCGGCTCTTTTTTAATCCTCCTAACAAGCGACGGCACTCCAATTATTTCTAAGTCCATATTGTCATCCTTTGGCGCAGGGGTGCCAAGTTTATTATCGGATATGGACTCTTCTTTATTTTCATTCCCCTGCTCTGTTTTATCAGCCAATGAATCCCCCTCCAATATCTTCTCCTCTGATTTTGCATTCCCTGTCTCAATTGGAAACTCGGATGAATGGTCCTCCTCCATCTTCTTCTCCTCACTATTTACGTTACCAGGCTCGCGGAGGACCAACTCCAGGGAATGCACCTTCTCTGTTTTCTCGTCTCCCTTGTCCTCCTCATTTATTGCATAACTTTCCTTTCTGACCAGTGAATTGAGGAGGCTCTCAGCAATGGACAGCCTGTGCCTGACATCTTCGAGTTGATCCTTAACACACTCCAATTCATTCCTCAACTCGGCGCATCCTGCGCAGCTATCCATTGGTATCTGTTGGTTGAGGGGGGGATGCACATTCTGCTGAGGGAGAAGCCAGCGCTCTTGGCAATGGTTCAGTAGCTCCCTCCATCTGCAACACAAGATGATAACAAATTAATATTAACTGAACATATTGACGCATTAAGTTGAAAAAATGGTCAGAGCAATGGAGCAATGAACTAGATTACCAAGTCCTGAGGCTGCAAGTCGGCAACCCGAACCGATTGGATCTTCATTTGGTGGTCATACCACTTCAACAGCCGGGGCCGTTTATCAGGGTATGCTGGCTCTCGCATTGATGTATGCTCGAGGAACCACGCCTGAACATGATATTTTTTTGGATATTAAATAAAGTAATATTACAAAAAATTTTTCTCAAACACTAATTATGTGTCTCAATAATCCTTACCACCAGTGCTGCCGAGCATCCGAACAAGGTAGGCTGCCTCCTAACTTTTTTTGCATTCTTTGAGTGCACCGGCTCCTCGGAACGCAAGCAAGCAGCTATTTCTGGGAGAGCCAGAACAATCAACTCCTTCAGTGCCGAAGCCCAGTCGATGCTACCCAGTTGACTTAAGTCATCCAAGTGCTGGATGAGATACCGTGGACATCTCTGATTAGACTTTGGAGCCAAAAACATGGCCAACATGTATGCGATCCAAAGTCGGACGGTGTCCTCGACATCCTCCTGTACTTTAGATGGTCGGAGTTGAAATATCAACTTCTCCAAACCTTCTTGGCGAAGATCTAAACCCTGGCCAAACCGTCTGAACAACCTTCCGTTGAACATTTGGCTGGACGTGTCGATCTTCTTCCCATGAGCTGGAAGTCCCAGAATGAGTGCGACTTCGTCGGCACTGAATAGAACTGGCTTTCCGCAAAACATGAACTCGTCGCCTCCATTGTGACATCTTATGATGTCTGCTAGCAGTCGCCCGTCGACTGTGAACGTCTGCATGTCGACGAAGGCACCAAATGGGGTCCTTCGAATCAGTTTTGTATGCCGTCTAGAGAACCCCATCCTCCAAACCTTCTGAACGTATACTGCCGGCCTGCAGCTATTCTTAAACAGCTGGGAAGCCTTCACTGGGGGGACTGGAACAATTTATTGTCAACTGAAACAGGGGGTAAGACAGAAGACATACTTGTCATGAAATTTTAAGAGAGAATGTCATAATATTTAATATAGTGATAAACATACCTGAAGGAGCCGCATCCTCATTCGAACGAAGAACCATGTCCTTGCATTGTTCCGCCATTTTCTCTGTCTGCTTCTTCTTTGTTCGCGGTCTTCGTGCACAAACGAAAGCACTCATCTCCATGAATGAAGTATTCGGAAGAATGAACTATGGACAAATTTAGGAGGGAAAAGGAGACCAGTGGCTTCTCGAGCAAGAGACGAAGGATGGCTTCTTGAGCAAAAGGATGGCTTCTCGAGCAACAGACGATTGAGTGCTTTTTCTAGGGTTTATGCCGACCTAAGAGAAATACGAAAGGACACCCGGATCGCCACGATCACATCAATGAGACCCGCGAACCCATAGGAACTGCCCACGTTTACAACTTTTCTCGGAAATATGGCATGGCTCAGTTACTAGGGTGTCGTCGAATTAGTACTAGGGTGACGTCAAATTCCCGCCTTGTTCAAGCATGGGTGTCGTCGCCTTAAAGCTAGGGTGTCGTGAGATTTCAACTGGGGTGTCGCGAAGGATTTACGGCCGAAATAGGGTGTCGTTCTCTATGTGGTCATTTTAAGGGGTGTCGTAAAGCTAGGGTGTCGTGAATTTCAACTGGGGTGTCGCGAAGGATTTACGGCCGAATTCGACTAGGGTGTCGCTCTCTATGTGGTCATTTTAAGCACGGGTGTCGTCGCCCTAAAGCTAGGGTGTCGTGAGATTTCAACTGGGGTGTCGCGAAGGATTTACGGCCGAAACTAGGGTGTCGCGGGGATTCTATGTGGTCAGTTTAAGGGGTGTCCCTTAAAGCTAGGGTGTCGTGATATTTCAACTGGGGTGTCGCGAAGGATTTACGGCCGAATTCGACTAGGGTGTCGCCGTCTCTATGTGGTCATTTGTAAGCACGGGTGTCGTCGCCCTAAAGCTAGGGTGTCGTGAGATTTCAACTGGGGTGTCGCGAAGGATTTACGCCGAATTGAACTAGGGTGTCGCGGGGATTCTCTATGTGGTCAGTTTTAAGACGGGTGTCGTCTCCTTAAAGCTAGGGTGTCGTGATATTTCAACTGGGGTGTCGCGAAGGATTTACGGCCGAATTCGACTAGGGTGTCGCCGTCTCTATGTGGTCATTTGTAAGCACGGGTGTCGTCGCCCTAAAGCTAGGGTGTCGTGGGATTTCAACTGGGGTGTCGCGAAGGATTTACGGCCGAATTGAACTAGGGTGTCGCGGGGATTCTCTATGTGGTCATTTTAAGGGGTGTCGTGCTAGGGTGTCGTGATATTTCAAATGGGGTGTCGCGAAGGATTTCGGCCGAATTCTAGGGTGTCGCCGCTCTCTATGTGGTCATTTGTAAGCACGGGTGTCGTCGCCCTAAGCTAGGGTGTCGTGGGATTTCAACTGGGGTGTCGCGAAGGATTTACGGCCGAAACTAGGGTGTCGCGGGGATTCTGTGGTCAGTTTTAAGGGGTGTCGTTCCTTAAAGCTAGGGTGTCGTGAGATTTCGACTGGGGTGTCGCGAAGGATTTACGGCCGAATTCGACTAGGGTGTCGCCGGGGACTCTCTATGTGGTCATTTGTAAGCACGGGTGTCGTCGCCTAAAGCTAGGGTGTCGTGGGATTTCAACTGGGGTGTCGCGAAGGATTTACGGCCGAATTCAAACTAGGGTGTCGCTGGGATTCTCTCCGTGGTCAGTTTTAAGCACGGTGTCGTCTCCTTAGAGCTAGGGTGTCGTGAGATTTCAACTGGGGTGTCGCGATGATTTTCGGCCAAATTAGAACTAGGGTGTCGCGGGGATTCTCTCCGTGGTTAGTTCTAACGATGGATGTCGTCGCCTTAAAGCTAGGGTGTTGTGAACTTTCCACTGGGGTTCGCGAAGGATTTTTGGCCGAATTAAGTAGGGTGTCGCGGGGATTCTCTCTATTTCCTGTCATTACTTTCGAAGATCAAATGGGAGTCTCGAGAAACATGACTAGCATTCCCAAGCAGATGGAGGAAAAAAGGAGCCTTTTAAAAGCAATTGATGAAGAGATAACGAAGGCAGCTGAGGCCCATATTACAGACCTGGCCGAATTCAGAGAGAGAAGCGAACATCTATGTGAGGTTTTGGTAAGGAAAAACTCATTGGATAAACTTTTATATTTGAAGACTCCAGTAGACTCCAGTAGTCAGGTTTTCCAGCCTCGAAGCTGAAATATTTCTGTCGACCGGATTCTCAGAGCGAGGGCGTAGGAAGGATTTTCGGCCGAAATCCAATCCTCATGGGTGTCACGGGGATTCTCTCCGTGGTCAGTTTAAAGGATGGGTGTCGTCGCCTTAAAGCTAGGGTGTCGTGAGGTTTCCACTGGGGTATCGCGAAGGATTTTCGGTCGAAATCAAATCCTCCTGGGCTGTTGCGGGGATTCTCTCCGTGGTCAGTTCTAACGATGGGTGTCGTCGCCTTAAAGCTAGGGTGTCGTGAACTTTCCACTGGGGTGTCGCGAAGGATTTTCGGCCGAATTTAAAGTAGGGTGTCGTGGGGATTCTCTCTGTTTTCCTGTCATTACTTTCGAAGATCAAATGGGAGTCTCGAGAAACATGACTAGCATTCCCAAGCAGATGGAGGAAAAAAGGAGCCTTTTAAAAGCAATTGACGAAGAGATAACGAAGGCAGCTGAGGCCCATCTTACAGACCTGGCCGAATTCAGAGAGAGAAGCGAACGTCTACATGAGGTTTTGGCAAGGAAAAACTCATTGGATAAATTTTATATTTGAAGATTCCAGTAGACTCCAGTAGCCAGGTTTACAGCCTCGAAGCTGAAATATTTCCTGTCAACCGGACTCTCAGAGCGAGGGCGTAGGAAGGATTTTCGGCCAAATCCAATCCTCCTGGAGTGTCGCGGGGATTCTCTCAGTGGTCAGTTTAAAGGATGGGTGTCATCGCCTTAAAGCTAGGGTGTCGTGAGGTTTCCACTGGGGTGTCGCGAAGGATTTTCGGTCGAAATCCAATCCTCCTGGGCTGTTGCGGGGATTTTTCCGTGGTCAGTTCTAACGACGGGTGTCGTCGCCTTAAAGCTAGGGTGTCGTGAACTTTTCACTGGGGTGTCGCGAAGGATTTTCGGCCGAATTTAAAGTAGGGTGTCGTGGGGATTCTCTCTGTTTTCCTATCATTACTTTCGAAGATCAAATGGGAGTCTCGAGAAACATGACTAGCATTCCCAAGCAGATGGAGGAAAAAAGGAGCCTTTTAAAAGCAATTGACGAAGAGATAACGAAGGCAGCTGAGGCCCATATTACAGACCTGGCCGAATTCAGAGAGAGAAGCAAACGTCTACGTGAGGTTTTGGCAAAGAAAAACTCATTGGATAACTTTTATATTTGAAGACTCCAGTAGACTCCAGTAGCCAGGTTTTCCAGCCTCGAAGCTGAAATATTTCCTGTCGACCGGACTCTCAGAGCAAGGGCATAGGTTCGTGCTCAACTGATTCCTTAGCATCCGGACTCTCAGAGCAAGGGGGGGGGAAGAAAGAGAGTTCTTCTTGCACAGATGAAATTCAACGTAAAATGGTGCTAGGATGGAGGGAAAGGGCATTTTCGTCCGCACGCTAATTTTAAAAAAAAAGCGAACTGCTTTAAATGGCCTTCACGTTCAGAACGTAACATCAAAGCAGAGCCATACCGCCCGGTAGGTCATCCACGTAGGAGCCACGTGGACCAATCAGAAGAGGCGGTGCAGCCCACGTAGGCCTTGCTGCACTGGGGGCGGTGTACAAAGTCTTTTCCAAACTTCAATCCGAACTTAGTCCAATTCAAGCCCAAAATAGACGTGATTATAAGACTCTTGCTTGAGTTGGTTGAATATTCACTTAATTTTATTTTATATAAAATTAAATCCATGCATTTATTATATATATATATATATATATATAGTCTGAGCAAATAACCTTTATATTTGAGCAAATGAGCAAATAGTTATAAAAAATAAATTATCAAAATTGGGTCAAAATTGGGCCAAAGTTGGACCAGCCTAGTTTGTTGGCCCAAATGGGCTCGTTTGGGTCAACTCAATAGGTTTCAGGCCGCGCTCGAGCCTGAGCTTAAGTCAGGCACAGGCCTAAGTTTAGCTAAAAATTTGTGGGCCTTGGTTCGAATCAAAACCTAAAAAAAAATAAAAAGACTTTGTTCATCGGGCGCGGCCAATGCGCGGCTTTGTGCAGTGAAGGCGGTGCACAAAACTTTTCCTAAAAAAAAAAAAAAAATCCAAGATGGGCTTGGGCAAGGGTCTAGCCCGATCCAATTCAGTCCACTTTTAACCCTAAAGTGGACGATTTGAATCTAATTGGTTTTAAGCCAATTGTCTTTTTTTTTTTTTTAGGTGTGCGCTTTTGGACGTTTGTTTGATCTTGGTTTAAGTTTAAGAGATAACTCAAAATTCTCAAATCACTGAACGTTGGGTGCTTGCATATATGGGTTTGAGGTTAGGCTTTGGATGGATCCAAATTAAGCAGCGACAACGGATGTTTAGTGTCTACTTAACCAACCTGCACCACTTTGCACGTTTAGTAGTTTAGTTGGAATAACGTGCCCAAGTCTGGGATCAATGTTGCAGAGGATGGAGCTATCCAAAGATGTGAGGTTGTGTTGGGCACCGGTCTCACTTGTTTTTTTTTTTTTTAAATTAAAATAAAAAACTATTTTCTTTTCTTCTCAACTTCCAATAATAAATATATTTGATCATTACTATTGTTTCTTATTTTTCAAACCAGAAAGAGTATTTTAATTGGTAAAATATAAAAAAAAATTAAAAAAAAATCCTATCCAGCAAAGGGATGGTTTTAGTCCGTCTGAGAGTCTCCTTACAGGAGTAATCAAGCTCCTCATGAATAATCTGATAGAATGGCATAAATTGAAAGCTATTGAAAGTATGAGATCGTCAAAGAAGGTATGGATAGAACCAAAATCCTGAGAATAGGACCACTATGGATAGATTAAAAAAAAAAAGAAAAAAAAGAAAAGGCAATAGCAAGAAAGAGAGAAGGAAGTGAATAAGGTATTGTTGTGATACTCAATGTCCATGATGCTACTAAAGAGGAGGGTTTTCTTAGAAAAAATAGAGAAAAAAAGAAATAAAATTATGAGAGTCGAGAGAACTTGATTCCATAATTTAAAAATTATTTTTTAAAATAAAGGAAGGATTTTTACTTTTATTTTTTTTCATTATTTTTGAAAGTTAATTTTAAACATAAGAAAACCAAACATCTTTGGATATATATTTTACTTTTAAAAATTATAAAATACAAAAAAAATACCTTTTTATATCAAAGTTGTCATGTATGATAAAAATTTTGCCACCAAAGATTTATTGTGACAACAAAAAATTATCATAAGGTCATCATATATATCTTTGTCACTTAAAGCCTTTTTTTAATAATATTCAGTGCCACAAATTGTTAATTTTTGTAATAATAATTATCATCATATATAGTTAAATTTATACTATTTGAACAAAAACTAAATTATCATACATTTTAAATTTTATATTTGTTTGATTTTACATTCAGGTAAGATCGTATAAAATTCATAAATGTTGAATGCTTCTTTGATAGTTTTATCTAAACTAGCCAAAAATTAGTCAAGATTCACTTTAAATGCACCTGCAGGCTAAACCAATGTGGATACCCATCGAAAATCCTTATTATTGAGAATATATTAATTATAAAATTTTATCATGATAGTCACTATTGTTAGCTAAATATGACATAGCTAGATCTTAGAGAAATGAGAAAGGATATCAATATTTTATCCTTAAAACTTTTATATTATTTTATAATAAATCATAAAATAACTTGTGTGACAAGACTAAGTTGTCACTGATTATAAAACTTTTGTTACAAGAACAACTTGCAACAAATAAGAAATAATTTTATGTGATAATAAAAACTTGTGACAAAAACCAACATTTTTTTTTAAATATCAACTTATAACAAATATCAACTTAAGCCATTACTAAAAAATATGTTACAAAAATAAGTTGTAAAAAATAAAATTGAAAAATATGCTGTGTAATACTTCCTTAAAAGCTATTACAGATTATGTTAATTTCTATGACAACTATTTTTATTATCCCTAAAATAATTGAAGTATTAAAATCGATGGCAAGCAAAAAAATCTTATCACAAAATATATTTTTTTAACAAAAAAAACTTGTAACAAATTGATTTTTGTTATGATTTAATCTTGTTATCATAAAAATTAAAAATGAATTAAATTTTGTGATAAGTCATAATTTTTTGTTGTAGATTAGATATCTGTAGTGACGACATTTTTGGTGCCCAACAAAAAAATTGTAGCATGAGAATGAATTTTTTTTTGTAATGAAATAAAAAATAAATGAGACCTTAGCTTTTTTATCACCTTTTATTTTTTAATTGTAGCAACTTTTAGTCAACACGGGGTAGCAAAGCTGGTCACCCTCATCAATTCCATCAGTAGTGCTGCTAACGAGGATTGCTTGGCCACCCCCTGCAGCACTTCAAAGAAAGCTTGGCTTCTTGGGATTCTGCGATCACTCTCTCGCCATACGTATTTATGAGATCTATGAGATGAGAATATATATATATATATACACAAGGATTTATCATAATTTAGTCAATTTGATCTACACTAGTGAAAACGGTAGAAATTTACAAAAAAAAAAAAGATTATAAAAATTATTTCCTTATAAACTCTCTTTTACAAACCCTAAACCTATGCATACCCAGTAGAACTCATTTTTGGACTCTTCTCTCAGGCTCTTCAGTAAGGAAGGGTTATATATATATATATATACAAAAAAAAAATCTAAAGTGTTCTGCACAAACTGAGATTTATTTTCTATATATATTAAAAAAATGTCTATATTAAGTTTGTTAAACTTAAGAGAAATTCTAAAAAATCTCTATTGGGCTTAAGGTTTACCAAGCCAATCATTTAAACCTTCTTCATATCTTTACCACCATTTTTCATGGGCATTAGCATTTACAAACACTAACCAAGTCAAGCAATGCTTGAATTGGCTTTTGAAATCGATTTATTATCATATCAGCATCTTCAACAATGATAACCCTATTTTCATGACCAAGCCAATGTCACGAGCCTTTCAAATATATCAAGTCCATTTTATGGCTTGCTAATGCACCTTCCTAGGTTTACTTATATACCATTGACCTTACTAATGGTATATGAAATGTTTAGTCAAGTACAAGCCATCAAATTACCAACTATACCAATATAGGGTACTCATACCATGTGCTCTACCTTCTCCTTGATTTGTAGTGAGAGTGAAGCCCACGACTTGAAATAAGCAACTAAAAGAGTACTCATTGATTTAGACTTATCTATATTAAAGCACTCAACACCTTTTCATTATACTTTTTTTGAGTTAAGTATACCCTGCTTGCTTGCCGATCTCTACTCAAACTTTTCTTCACCCAAGTTCTTCATTTGAACTCATTATTCAACTATTTTTTCTTAAAAGATTCAATTTATTCAAGTATAGTTGCTACCTTCTTAGCAGACTCCTTGCTATTTACGATTTCTTATACGAAAGAGGCCTATTTTCTACGCATAAGCAACTATATCCATATAACATGAAGGTGGTCTAATCTGTCTCTTCTCACTAGTAGTAATGCTATAAGGTTGTTAAGATAGTTTTACATTATATGTAGTTTCTTCTATTTATACTTCCACTTCTGACTGAGCATAAGAGCATCTGACTCTCTCCTAAGGCTTCTACATTGACTTTCTGTAGATTCTCTATTCTGATTTATCATAATAGACTTATGAAAGATAACATATCTACTAATCATAAGTTTGGATGACTTAAAATCTTCAGCACTTTATGGCCTGTAACCCTTCATCATAGTGTTATAACTTAGAAATATGCACGTCTTTGCCTTTGGTTCAAGTTTGCCATCATTAATATGTACATATGCAGGGTAATCAAATATTCTCAAATTAGAATAATCAACACGATGACTAGACCGGACTTGTTAGGTGACGTTTGATTCATGTTAATACAATTTTAACAGTAATCTTACATTCATAATAATCTTACAATAGTAGTTAAATTAGTAGGATGTAAGATTGCTATGTTTGGTTAGCCTTGGTAATGTTAGCTTAGACTCTCAAGAATATAATATTATCATATTTGGTTCATAATAATCAAATATAGTAATTAGATTACTATGTTCTAGTTGAGGTTCGCTACATGAATTCTTTTCTTCATTCAACTTGGTTTTGGATTATATTTTTTCTTTGTTATAAATCTTTTTTTATCTTTCAAGTGGCTATCTTTTTCTCTCTTTTTGCTAGAATATAAAAATTTTATTAAAAAGTAAGGATTCTTTGAAAATTATTTTAAAAGTCTTATATACTTAAATATCATAAATATTTTGTTAAATTTAAAAGGTTCAATAATAGATGTTTTGATAATAATAAGATATTAATTAAAGACTAATGCAATTTTAAAGTTTATGATAATAAACAGGTCAAATAGTTGATCCAAGTGAAACATTGTCAAGAATATCCAAAGGAATAGCTTCAATTTGTAGCATTTTATTTTCTAAGGACATTTATTGTAAAACTTGATAGAATAATATTTGTATAAGATTTAAGAATCATTAAAACCATTAAAATTAGCTTTGGATATAAATAAATAAAAAATAATTCAAATATATAAAACTAAGAGTGAGCTATTAACGAGACCAAACTGCGACAGATTGAAGAATGGTATACCAAAATTAAACCGAAGCAACCACTCTCTACTACCAACCTACGGTCCTCTAGCTTAGGTTAGGTCGGTTGACTTATAATGGATCAGTATTTGATTGACTTAGTATAGAGTGGTCAATCAAAGGCTTTTAATAGACCTAATGGTTAGATTTCAATTGATCATCGGAGCTGCATTAAGGTCCCAATAGCTAATTTTTTCTATGCTCTATAAATTGAGACTTTTGGTACTTATTTTAATATCACCAATGGTTAGATTTCTAATTGATTGTTACCTTCTTTTTGTTTGAAAAGAAAGAAAGAAAGAAAAAAAGTTAAATTTATCTTGTTGAATAAAGGAGAGAAAAAGAAGAGAGAAATTATGTTTATAAAATTATAAATATTTTATTATAGAAAAAATTTAAATTAATTTGTAAGAATAATGTTGAAAAGTGAAGCAAAAAATTACAAACATTTTCTCTTACCTTCTCTACCTCTTAAATTGGGAATAAAAAATTTAACCCATGGTGAACGAAGAGAATAACTAACCTTCATTTTTCTTCCATTTTTTTTCAAACAAAGATTTATAAAATATTCTTGTTCCTTCTGTCAGACTAATTTTATAGATTGTTGTATCTCAGAGGGACATGAAGACGCAGTAGGTGATCCAACTGTGGGCAGCGACGGGCCGGAGTTCGCCATGTGGAGAAGTCAGAGAACGGGGTAAGGTGGTGATGCTTCGCCGGCATCGGAGGAGGACTCGCCGGAATTCGAGACGGATTTTTGAGTCATCTATAGGGAAGGGGAACAAAGGCGGGGATGGATCGGCGTGGGATCAGGGGCGGTCCGGATTGCTTGCGGTTTCGAACCGGGAAGATGGTAAAGAGAAGAATATACACGTCAACAGCATTGTTTAGTTTCTTTTTATGCTCTGTTTGGATTGGGGTGAATGGAGGGAAGATGAAGGAAAAGAAGGAAAAAAGTTTAAGTTACTTTGTTTGGAAGGAAGGTAAAAAAAGAAAAGAGGGGAAAAGAAATGAAAGTAATCAAATTTTCTTATTTCATCCTCAATGAGTATAAATTTATTACCCAAATCGAGAGATAAGTTGGGAAAGAAAAAAAAAAGTTTAAGTTATATTTTTTTGGAAGGCTAAAATATTTCTTTATTTTTTTCTTCATTTTTTTTCTTACTGTTATTCCCTATTCTAAAAGGGTGTAATTGTCACATAACTCTTTCCCTTCTTTCTTTCCTCTCTATCCAAATAAAATAATTGATGTAATAATTGATATTACATCTCTTTCTCTTTCATCCTTTTCAAACAAGAGGAGAAGAATAATCCTTCTTTCCTTCCTTCCTTCCTCTTTCATCTCTTTATTTCTTTTTACTCTCCCCTTTCTTTTCCTTCATAGATCCAAACATAGCTTGAAGGGTGGGATTTTTGTGCTCACCTTATTCCCCCTCTACCCTCTTTCACTTGACCAGACTAATTTATACAACAATTTTCTAAACAATACCGAAGAAATATTGGCTTCAATATTGATCCTAATTTTTTTAAGGTCTCAAAACTTCTATTTTAATATTCAAAAAGATCCCGATGTTCATATCATTAGCCTTCAGTACAGCAAGTTTTTGTATGTAATACCAAAATTAACTTTCTATTTAATCATGATTTTATAATATTAGATTCAATTTTTACTAAGTAATTTAATGGTGCTAAGAAATAAATAGATGGTGTTGGCCCAGATGGCAACCCAAGAGGGGGGGGGTGAATTGGGTTCTTAAAAATTTAAGACTTTTTTGAAATGTTTTAAACAGATTTGCTCAAGATGTGCAGGTGAGTGAAATTAACTAAGAAGCAATGCACAAGCAATAATAAAGAGAGATAGAGAGAGAGAAAATATAGCACGGCAAACACAAGATAGTTTTATAGTGGTTCGGTGCAACCAACACCTACGTCCACTCCCAAGATTCACTTGGGTCCACACTATAATCTCCTCAGATTACAGTCGAGTTGTTTTCCAAGCTAACAACTCAAACTTGTTGTTTTCCCGGATGCACAACGAACCCAGCTGATTTTACACAGGCTTACCAGCACAAAACCCTACACGTTGTTTTTCACGGGCTTACAACTAACCCAAGACGTAAGCTATCCCAAGCTTACAACGAGGTACAATACCTCCACTGATTCAATCCACTGATTGAATCAGCAAACAACCAATAATAACAGAGTTTAAATATTAAAATGCTCCCCTTGAGCGAATATACAAATAAAGTCTAAAAGGGTAAGAAAAGCCTGATAAGATTGCAGATGGTTGTGGCTTTGGCTTTCTTCCTTCTCCTCTTTAACTCCTTTTGAAGTATTGAATCCGGCCTCAGCAAGATTCTTGACGGTTTGAGAACTTTAGAGTTGAGATGAAGCTTTTTCTCCTTTTTGAATGTTGAAAATCCTTCGATTTGATCTTTGAAAAACTTGTGGATTTTCTTTTGACTCTTGTGGATTGATGAGATGGAGCAGACGGTACTTCCTCTTTGATTTCACTCCTTTTGAATCACTTATTTCGAACTGAAGATTTTTCTATGAAAGCTCTATTTTTTCCTCTTTTTGAAAGATATTCTTTTCTCTTTTTTTGATTTTCTCTTCATTTTATGATATGAAAAGAGCTCCTCTATTTATAGATTATGCAAAAATATATCCGTTAGAAACACAGAAAAATAGTCGTTATTTGAAAATCTTACCGTTGGAGCTGATGTGTCATCGTGAAAAAATCGCGTCCAGATTTCGTGAGTCGGCTCGAGCTTTATGGGAGTCAGCTCGCACAGTCCATTCCAGAAACGCCTAACTTTCAGGGGTCGACTCGCGATATGCGGGGAGTCGACTCGAAAATGCTCAAAAATAAGCCTTTCTGCCGTCTGAGTCAAGTCGGCTCGCACAGTCTTGAGTCGGCTCGCGAAGGTTCAGGGGTCAACTCTTGAAAATTCAAGTGTCGACTCAGGACAACATTGAAAAATAGCTATTTGGGGAGTCGACTCGGAAACCCTTGAGTCGGCTCGAGAGAGATACAAAATTCAGAAAAATGTTCTGATAGATTTTAAAACTCATCCCAAATAAATTTAAATATAAATGTGACTTGAATAGAATTGATTTGATCATCAAGACATTTTCCATCAAGTTATTGATTATCAAATGAGTAGTATAGAATTCTTTTTGAAATCTCAAGTATATCTCAAGTATAATTTTTTTTTGTTTTAATTGATTCAAGAACTCATTGAATATAAACATTGATAGTACATTGCTTTCATTTAGAATAAGCTCAAGGTATTTGATACATAAACTCATTGTTTCCTTTTAAAATACTCATGGCTTTTGGAAATCATTAAAATCAATAAAGTTGGGGTAAATACAATTTTCCCTATTTCTCAATAGATGGAATGGACTTTGTATTTTTTTTTTTGGTACAAGCGGGCGATCACACTAGTCTAGTGCAAATCAGCCCAGATAGATCAGAGTATAAAATTTGCTGCAAAGGAGCAGGACAGGGGTCACCTGGCGTTAAAATCCATGGACCAGCAAGCTGAGCCACTAAAGCAGCCACCCAATCCACCACCGAGTTAGCTTCACGAAATATGACGGGTCTGGGTGCAATCAACCTCCGCAGAATAGCCCAAATGTCCAAAAGAATCGGATTAGTATGACCAGGAGGGCAATTTTGCATCTGCATCCAAGAAATGACCGACATGGAGTCACCCTCAATCAAAGCCTCTAAGTATGAAGAACCCGAGCATCATAAAAAATACCCGCCCAAGCCACATAAAGCTCGGTCATGGGGACTGAGGAGTCAAGAGTACCAAACCTTCTGCTGCCAATAAGTCACCATGAGGTCCTTGGATAATGAAAGCAGAACAGCAGCTCTTCCACGGACACTCCCGTCAAAGTTGATTTTGACAAACCCTGGAGGGGGCTCTCAGGAAATAAAAACCGTATGCCGGTTCGCTGCCAAAGCAGCAGGGGATCCCCATTGGCCAGAGACGTCGGAACCAACACGAGCACAGTCCACCACCAATAATCTAATCTTCCTTACAATCTTATGAAGAGAAATAGTGTCATCAGAGAAAATAAGCTGGTTCCTAAACAACCAATCTGATAAGCTGTGACCGCCCAGAGACCTTTCTTATGCTGAGAGCACCTCCGAAGGTCAAGAAGAAAGGAAGAGTGCAGGGAGCCTGAGTCATTTTGTCTGAAAGAATAACCCATCATATGCTAGACCCATCTAGCTCTGGGGCAAATGAAAATAGCATGATCTATTGATTCCTCCTCCAAGCTGCATAAAGGGCAGATCGACTGAATAGGTAGACCCCTCCGAGATAGGAGAGCAAAGGTAGGAAGAGAGTCCCACAGAAGTTTCCATATAAATAACTGAACTCTGGGGATAATAGGAAGCTTCCAAATCCACGCTGCATCCTCAGAGCGTTGAGACTGAGGTCTGAACATCCTCATCAGATCCCTAGTTGGAGCCTTAGAGAGACAGGATCTCTGCCAGAGTCTAACATCAGATGATCGATCAGGAATAAGAGGCATCGAGAGAATCGCGGGCAAGCTCACACCGAAGAATCTGGTCACCGAGGGGATATGCCAGACAGGAGGGTCTAAGGAGATCAAGTCCTTTACCTTAAACTGGAAGGGGCCTCAATACTAATAAATGAGGGCCACCGAGAGAGAGGAAGCTTAGAAATCTAGGTATCTTGAATAACGTTAACCGAAGAACCATCTGATCATCCACGAGATATTGTCCAAGATAGTCTGGCCATAGTGACAGACCTCCTTCCAAAAAGAGGAGCATCCCCGAGGCGGAGTAATGTGCGTGGTGGACGACCAGTCTCCATACCTCGATCGCATCAGAGAGCTCCAAAGACAATGCGGCTCCAGGAGGAATCTCGAAGCATGTTCGGCAATAAGGGCTTTTCTTCTAACAATCAAAGACTGGATCCCGAGACCACCCTCAAAGATAGGCATACAGACCATATCCCAGGACAAGAGGTGAATCCCGTGACCGTCCTGCATAGAAGCCCATAGGAAATCACGAAAGCATCTCTCGATCCTCCTCAGGCTAGTAATCGAATGGCAGCATTCGATAGGAGATGCAGGGGAAAAGACGAAATAACCGATCAGATAATAATAACCCTAGCCATCATTGAAAGGCCAGTGACCTGCCATCCCTCTATGCGCTGGCGCACCTGCTTCTCAATCTTAGAGAAATCAGAGCAACGGGGGTGTCTCCCCGTTATAGGGATCCCCAAATATATAAACCTGTCAGTCTGGGTAGTGATGCCCGATAAATTGATAATGGCTTTCCTAGTGGATCTAGAAGTATTCGGGCTAAAGCATATAGAAGACTTTAGAAAGTTGACCTTCTATCCTGAAGCCTGACAGTAGCTCTGAATAATAGATTGAAAGGAAGCCGCATTATCAATAGAAGCTTGGCCTAGGAGGATACAATCATTAGCAAAGAGAACATGAGAGACAAAAGGGCCCTCTGATCCAGCTATAACTAGGACAATCCGCCTATCCTGCTGAGCCTGGCGTAAAGCATGAGAAAGATCATCCGTAGCCAGGATGAACAGCAAAGGAGATAAGGGGCAACCCTATCGAAGACTGACACTAGAGTGAAAAAACTCAGTCAGGCTCCCATTGATGATCAGAGAAAAGAAGGCTTTTGTATGCAAGCCATAATCCACTCTATAAATAATCCATCAAACCCAAACTCTAGATGAGAGCGGTACAAAAAAACCCAACTCAGTCTATCATAAGCACGCTCCATATCAAGCTTGACAGCCATAAGACATCGTCTGACCGGAGCTCTCTGAAGAACATGCATGAACTCCTAAGCAATGAGGACATTATCCGAAATAGACCTCCCTCTAATGAAAGCCCCCTGCTCCTCTGAAATGAGGCGAGGAATCACCAGACTAAGGCGGCAAGCTAAAAGACGAGCATAGACCTTATACAAGGTAGTGCAAAGGCTGATGGGCCGAAGTGCTGAAGAGAAGCATCCACTCGCTTGGGCACTAAGGAATGAATGCCTGATTCCATTCTGAAGGAATGTGTCTAGCTCGAAAAACATCCTGAATAGCTTGAACGACCTCCTACCCCAACAATATCCCAGTAATGACGGAAGAAAAAGGACGGGAACCCATCAGGCCCAGGGGCCTTATTCGGACCAAGCTCCTACAGGGCCACCCTAATCTCGTCTGCAGAGATCGACCTGACAAGCATATCATTATCCAGGGAAGAAACCTTCCTGGAATCCGGAACATGAACAACCGAGCCCCCATCTCTAGTAGACTCAGCCCATCTAGCCCAAAAGAAGTGGAGAAGAAGATCACGGATAGAGTGGAAGTCCTCCCGAATGTGCCCCTCTTTATCAACTAACCTCCGAATCCGATTAGCTACTCTCCGCTTCAGAGTGGCATGATGGAAGAATCTGGTATTTCGGTCCCCATCACTAATCCACTGAGCCCTAGACCTCTGCCACCAATACACCTCCTGCTGTCGCAAAAGAAAGTGGTGCCGAGCCAGCAACTCCCTAAGAAAAGAGAGGTATGAGTCCACCAGAAATCCCTCCTGATCCTCCTTAGCCTGCAAAATACTGATATCATCTTCAACTTGCTCAACTTGTCTGAGCAGATCCCCCACCTCAATCCTATTCTATCTGGATAGTCTGTGTTTGGCCATCTTAAGTCGACGAGATAACCGATAGATAACATTGCCCCTGACAGGAATATGCAGATCTGAGAAATGATAAAACGAGCAGCAGAAAAGCCTGTCCAAAACTGCTCAAATCTAAACTGCTTTCGCATATGTTGATCAGCCTCCGTCGAAATCAAAATAGGGCAATGGTCAGAAGCAATCCTAGGAAGACGAGTGACAGTAACCGTAGGGTACCTTTGAAGCCACTGGGGTGTAGCCATAGCTCTATCTAGTCTCTCCCAGACACGAGCAGATCCCTGACGGTTGTTGCACCAAGTGAATTGGGATCTCGAATACCCCAAATCCAATAGCCTAGAAGAACCAATGAAGGTTCTAAATTCATTGATGGCAGCTGAGCCAGAAACCTGTCTGCCCCCATGTTTTTCATTAGCCTCAGTGATGCAATTGAAATCCCCCACAATAGTAGACGAAAGACCTTGAGCAAGGAGAGAAAGCAGTTTAGACCAAAGAACTTCTCTCCCTATAGTCCGTACTGGCATAGACAGCCGAAGAAGCCAGGGTCAGAAGACCCCTCAGAGATCATAAGACCAATCTGCTGGTTGCACTGATGGAAAGCATCTATCCTGACTGCAGAGGCACGCCATATAGCCAATATACCTCCCGCCAGCCTTCAGCCTCCATTGCATATGAGGACCAAGTTCGGGCAATCTGCCTACGAAAACAGATAAGACTATCCCCCGAAAGCCTGGTCTCAAGAGAACACATATATCAAAGTGGTGTAATTGCAATAATCTACTGAAGGAGGATCGAAAGGAAGGCTTTGAGCTCCTCTAACATTCCATAGTAAGATCTTCATTTACAAACTGGAGGAAAATGGGACCCCTCCTTGATCCTCTATCATAATACTATCAACAAGGCCCCCATTCAATGAGAGCCTTCATCAGACATCAGTAATGGAGAAACCTGCAGTCCATCCAAAACATTACCAGACACGATTGAACAAGAAGACTGTGCCGGAGGTAAGGAACCTGGGCCCAGTCCCTTAGGTTCTCCAACAGCAATATCCAAGGAAAGTCTAGCCCCCCGTCTGATTGGGCCCTCACCACCTCCTGGACACCTTCCTGACAGCATGGGGTCGGGTCCATCATGCTTGGAGAAAAGCTAATCGCCTCACCCTTTTTAGAGAAAGGTACCTTCCCTTTTCCATTCCTCTTATCCGATTTGGATATAATCCTAGGAGCCAGAGATACCTCCGGTTTGGCTCGCTTAAGGGGACCTGGACAAGCATCCCTGCTGACCAATTGACCTTCAACACTGACATCCGAAACAAGAGAGGAAAAGGGGTTATTGGTCACAATAGGATGGTTCAGATCAACTTCAGAGAACCAAACTGCTCAATAGTCTTCAAGTTCAGAACTAGTGCCTTAGAAACGGCACGCCCTTCATGAACCGCACGGGTTCCTTCCCTTTAGCTCTCAGGTCCAACTCCATCCCAGAGTGTGATGCCACTGTGACAGGACTATTCAACATTTTCGAGGACGATGAGGGCCTCCAGCGAGCGACCTTCACCGGAGCTGCCCATCCTTCAGACAATGCACCGAAGCCCGATCTAGGCCCATTCTTCACTTTCTGGGAAGCAGAACCAGAGCCGGGGGCTGAAGACGATGCCATCATCGGAGCCTTCCCCTTCTCAACCAACTGAGGATCAGTGGCAACCTTTCGCTTCGGATTGCAACAAGCCACGGCCCATAAACAGAGTTGGAAGCAGAACCAACCCCATCAGAACTACCCGAAAGCAAACAGGGGCCTTCCAGATGCAGAGCGGCACAGCTCATACAGACACCCTCAAGGTTTTCATAAACAAAATTCTGCTAGAAGGTTGGAAACACCCTTGAATCCGAGTACCTGGCCGGAGAGGGTGACGAAGGTCAATTGAAGACAGACCCTCGCAAATCCCCCCTATTTTTCGCCAAGGTAGCTGCATCCACAAAACGAATTCACCCGCTGGCTCCAGTATGGCTCTGAGGAACTCCTCCTTCCAGAACTCAGAGGTAGATTCAGCAGTCTCACCCATATCAGTGCAGTCGAAATGGAGTCTTCCGCCGGAGTAAACTCCGGCCTCCACGCCTCAGTCGCAATCACTGGCCGTTGACCATCCAAGGTCGCTGCAGAACCAGGTTGCTAGCTTCCTCGGAATCAAATCAAAAAACATGACATCTGAATGCCAGGCTGATAGAACAATAGCACCTGAAACTCCAGCTCGCCTAACTCCCTTATGATGCATCAGCCGGGACCCATCTGTGGAACGAGCAGACGAGGACGACCCTCTACTGCAAGGCTGCCACCTCCGCTTCAAGCTCCACCACCGAACCTTAATCACCTCAGGAAACGAAGCCTCCATCCTCGCCACTTCAGCCGGCGAAGGAGACAAAGTAACCCATTGAAACCCAGTCATCGAGGCCCTCCTCCCGGGAAACCGGCTATCAACAGCCCGAATCAGAGGCCATAGAGAGAAGAAGGGATGACGAAGGGATAAACCAGAGAAAGGGAAAAGCAGCAAAGACAAAGATCGCCAGAGATCAGGGAAGAAGAGCTCGGATGCACAAATCTTAGGGCACAGACTAGAAACAGAACCAGAGAGCTCGAAAGCATGATTCTCAAAGCACTCCCTAATTAATTCTCTCTCTGGACTTGTATACCAAAACAAAAGTTTTTTTTTTTTTTAAAATTTTAGAGTCGATGGAAATGGTCCAAACTTAAGCTTAAGAGGGATTCATAATTTTTTCGAAAATATATGAAAGATGACCCCGCCTAGAAGTTTTTTGGATAAAAAAATATGATTTATTGTATGATTACAATTTGTCATGTAAAATTACAAAATACATTCTATATTTTTATTAGCTTCATTTTTCTATACCCAAAGGCCAAGAATATCGGCAAGCATTTTAGCATTAAACTTAGAAGCAGAGTGACTAAGAAAGCAAAGAAGAAAGGATTTAAAAAGGAGGGAGTGACATGGGTGATCAAGTTT
>UESW01001767.1:33171-176260 GCA_900491605.1 Calamus simplicifolius | reverse complement strand
CTTGGGTCGTCAATGGCAGGTTTATCGGGATGGAACCTTGGAAGCCGGAGTTCATCCCGCAGAGGATGCCATTCCTTCGGCACTGGTTTGGGTGCGTCTGCCTAATCTTCCAATGGAATTTTGGAAGGTGGAGTTCTCAGGGATGATTCTCGAGTCAGCAGGTCAGTTTCGTATGTGCGGATGCTTCCACTCTGGCGAAATGCAGAGGGTGGGTTTGCTAGGGTTTGTATCCGGGCTGATCCGTCGGCCGCTCCGGCCTGGAACTCAAATTCAAGGGATTAATCACCCTTTTTGGCAGCAATTTGCTTTTGAAAACTTGGAGGGGATCTGCTCTTTCTGGCACGATTCACCCGATGGCCCCTGTTCTCTGTCGTCTGGGTCAGTTGAGGAGGTAGCAGAGCACAGCCCTGGTCTATGGTCCTTGGATTGCTGCAATTCATCAACGTCGGGTTGTTTCTGATGGCCTTCGGGACGAGAGGAGGAAGCCGGATTCGTTTGCCTTCGTCGGGAGCATCTGGCAGTGGTGTTTCATCGCAAAAGTCCCAAGCAGAACGCCGCTTGGTGCTGCTGAGGCTGAGGGATGTGTGTTCCCCGTGAAGGTAGCTCGGAGGAGGGCGCTATCATCTCCGAAGGTTGTGTGCTCCCAGCCAAAGCTAAGGCTAGTTCAGTGTTGGTTTTAATCAGGGAGAGTTAGGCCAAGTCCGTGCCGGGAGTAGGGCTTTGTGCCAGTTCTGAAATTTCAAAGAAGGGGCTGTTGGTGGCTGAGAAGGGAGGGCCCCTGGAATTTGACCTGATACATCCTATGCTGATTGAGAATCCTTTTGCCTCCCTTGGATCGGGTTCGGGTGCGGGTGTGCACCAGGTCAGTCGGGATTTTTCCTGGTTGCCTTAAGAGGGCCAGACCAGTGGATGGTCCAACTCGAGGTCTTTCTCCAAATCAGAAAAATGGAAGGGAAAAGGCAAGGCTCCTATGTCAAAGAGCTCTGGGGTGTCTATAGTCTCTTCAGACAGATTAAATCTGCCCTCCTGCTTTCAGGAAGGGGGTCAGGTGTTATGAGTCCCTGTCCTGATAGGGCTACTGATTCCTCATTGAAGGTTCCTGCAAGAGAGCATTCGGGCCTTAGTTGGGCTCCTGCCATCGGCCCAGTCTCCCCAGTCTACTGCACTAGGCATTGACTCGGAAGACCTGAAGGCCGGTTCTTCAATGATTACTGAGGGTGGCACCTTGGCTAATGGGTGCCTTTCTGATATTGCTATGGTAGAGGACCAGGGAGGGGTCCTAGATTCTTCCCGTTTGTAAATGAAAATCCTAATTTGGAATGTTAGAGGAGCTCGAAAGCCATCATTTCGATCCTCTTTTGGCAGATTATTGCAGTTATATCATTTTGATATATGTGTTCTTTTGGAAATTAGGCTGTCCGGTGATAGTCTGGCTCGGTTTCGGAGATAGATTTCCCGTTCATGGTCCTTGTATGCTGTGGAGGCAGATGGTATGTCAGGGGGTATTTTGGCCATTTGGCGTGCCTCGGTTGTTACGGTTGATGCCTTCCATCAGTGCAACCAGCAGATTGGGCTTGTTGTCATTGAGGGGTCGTCGACCCTTGGCTTCTTTCGCTGTATATGCCAGTACGGATTATAGGGAGAGACGGGTCCTTGGTCTGAGTTGCTTTCCCTCCTTGCCCAGGGTATCCCATCTTATTGCTGGAGATTTTAACTATATCACTGAGGCTGAGGAAAAGCTGGTGGTCAGATGGTTTTCGACTTCAGCTGATGTTTATGAATTTAGAACCTTTATTGGCTCTTCAGGGCTTTTGGATTTGGGGCATTCGGGACCCAGTTCACTTGGTGCAATAACCGTCAAGGCTCTGCTCGTGTTTGGGAGACTTGACAGAGCTATGGCTATGGCCCAGTGGCCCATATGCACCGGGGGTTACTGTCTCTACCTTTCGAGGATTGCTTCTGATCATTGCCCTATTTTGAATTTCGATGGAGACTGATCTGCATCGGCGTAGACAGTTTAGATTCGAGCAGTTCTGGACGGTTCATTCAGTTGCTCGATCTATCATTTCTCAGGTTTGGTATATTCCTGTCAGGGGTAATGCTATTTATCGCCTTTCCCGATGTCTTATGCTGGCTAGACGTCGTCTTTCCTCATGGAATAGGCGGGAGGTGGGGGATTTGGTTAGACAAGTTGAACTGGTTGAAGCTGACATTACGGCTTTGCAGTTGAAGGAGGACCAGGAAGGGTTTCTGTTGGACTCAGATCTTTCTCTCTCTCGGGACATGCTCGCTCGTCACCATTCTCTTCTTCGGCAGCAGGAGATGTTCTGGAGGCAGAGGTCCAGGGTTCATGGATTTGTGAGGGGGATCGTAATACCAGATTCTTCCATCAGGCTACTTTGAAGCGGCGTGCCGCTAACAGGATCCGGAGGTTAGTCGATGGGGAGGGGCATATTTTGGAGGATACGCAATCTATACGGGACCTGCTTCTAAATTTCTTTAATCTAGATGGGCTGAATCTACAGCTGATAGGGCTCCGATTGTTCGGGTGCCTGATTCCAGGAAGGTTTCCTCCCAGGATAATATTATGCTTGTTAGGCCAATCACTTCGGAGGAGATTCGGATGGCTTTTGGGAGCTTGGCCTAGATAAGGCCCCTGGGCCTGATGGGTTTCTCCTCTCTTTTTCCGTCACTATTGGGATATTGTGGGGCCGGAGGTGGTTCAGACTATTCAGATTATTTTCCAATCTAAGCACATCCCTTGGAGTGGAATCGAACTCTTATTACTTTGGTGCCCAAGCATTCGGCGACTTCTCTCCCGGAGCATTTTCGGCCGATCAGTGTGTGAACTACCCTATATAAGGTATGTGCTCGCCTATTAGTGGGCTATCTTCGTCTTGTGATTCCTCGTCTCATTCTATTGAACAAGGGGCATTTATTAGAGGGCGTTCTATATCGGATAATGTTCTCATTGCTTAGGAATTTATGCACGATCTTCGTAGAGCTCCAGCCAGTCGCTGTCTTATGGCAGTTAAGCTTAATATGGAGAGAGCTTATGATAGATTGAGTTGGGCTTTTTTGCACCACTCTCTTCAGGAGTTTGGGTTTGATGACTTGTTTATTGAGTGGATCATGGCCTGTATTCAGAAGCCTTCCTTTGCTTTGATCATCAATGGTAGTCCGACAGAGTATTTCCACTCTTCTGGGGTTGAGACAGGGATGCCCATTATCCCCTTTATTATTTATTCTAGCTGTGGATGATCTCTCTCGTGCTTTTCATCAGGCCCAACTGGATCGGCGGATTATTCCGTACATGGCCGGTAGTGTGGGCCCTTCGATCTCTCATCTTCTCTTCACCGATGACTGTATTCTTCTGGGTCAGGCCACTATTGATAATGCGGCTTCCTTATACTATATATTGCAGCGCTATTGTCAGGCTTCGGGTCAAAGGATTAACTTTCTTAAGTCATCTATATTTTCAGCCCGAAGACCTCTAGATCTACCGGGGAAGCCATTATTAATCTGTCAGGTATCACTACTCAGATTGATCGTTTTATGTATCTGGATCCCAATAACTGGTAGACACCCCCCGCTGTTCTGACTATGCTGAGCTTGAGAGGCGGGTGCGACAGCGTGTGGAGGGGTGGCAGGTCACCAGTTTATCTATGATGGCCAGGGTCATTATTATTCGTTCGGTACTCTCTTCTTCCTTTGTATCTTATTTCGAATGCTGCCATTCCGATTACTTGTCTTAGGAGGATTGAGAGATATTTCAGAGATTTTCTATGGGCTTCTATGCAAGATGGCCATGGTATTCATCTATATCCTGGGATAAGGTATGTATGCCTATCCAAGATGGTGGTCTGGGAATTCAGTCTTTGATTGTTAGAAGAGAAGCTCTTCTTGCCATGCATGCATCGCATTTCCTTTTGGAGCCGCAGTGTCTTTGGAGCTCTCTGATGCGAGCGAGGTATGGTGACTGGTCGTCCAGCTTGCCCATTACGACACCCCAGGGCTCCTCCTCCTTGTGGAAGGAGATTTGTAGTTATGGTCAGTCTATCAGGGATAATATCTCTTGGATGACAGGGATGGTTATTTGATAGATGTCGTCCAGGATACTTGAATTTCTGAGCTCCTCTTTCGAGGTGGCCCTCCTTTATAAATATGGAAGCTCCCACCAGGTTAAAGGTTAAGGATTTGCTTTCCTCTTATCCCCCTGCTTGGCATATTCCTACTGTGACCTGTTTCTTTGGGGAGGAGCTCTCTGGAGGATTCTCTCGCTGCCTATTATGCCTGGTCATTCTGTTGATTCTAGGCTTTGGCAGAGATCTTGTCTCTCTAAGGCCCCTACTAGGGACCTTATGAGGATGTTTAGGCCTCAGCCTTAGTGTATGGAGGATGCAGCTTGGATTTGGAAGCTTCCTATTCTTCCCAGGGTACAGTTATTCATATGGAAGCTTTTGGGGACTGCCTTCCAACTTGTTATTCATATGGAAGCTTCTTGGGGACTGCCTTCCAACTGTGCCCTCCTCTCCCGTCCTGTCCTCTATGTAGGCAAAGCGAGGAGTCTTTTGATCATGCTATCTTCTTTTGCTCCAGAGCTAGATGGATATGGTATCTGATGGACTATACTAGCAGGCGGGATGGTATGGCCTCCCCGCGATCTTTGTTTTTCCATATATTCGGTGGGGTTTTCAGCATAAGCGGGGGCTTTGGGCTGTCATGGCTAATCAGCTCATCTCTCTAATGACCCTATTGCTCCTCATAGGATTGTGAAGAAGATTAGATTGTTGATGGCGGAATGCACCCGTAGCGTCCGTGGTAGAATTGCTGGTTCGGCTTTCATCATTCGAGGGCCACTTGGAGACTTGTTGGTACTGCTAACCCGATCCTCAGGGATATTTGATCTATACGGCGGCGGACTGGACAACTTTTTTGTGGCTCAGTATATTGGATCTTGGTTATGGAGACCGGGTGTCCCCTGTCCTTCTGTAGCAAATTTTGTCCTCTATGTATCTGGGATTCGTACTGATTCGTACTAGACTTCTGTGATCGCTCATTTATACCCAAAAAAATAATAATCAGTATTGTCAAAAGAGAAAAAAAAAACTCTACTTAAACACAAACAAACATTTAAAGTAAACTGATATCCGACGTTTTAGTACATTAGACTCTAATGTTTAGTCTCTATTGACCTTATTTTAAATTGCATAAAGTTATTTTCTTTCTTTACACAACAATATAATTGTGCATATAGATGGAAGGATGAAAAATTAAAAAAAGAGACTGGGTATACTTTTGATCAATAAGATAAACAAAAATATAGAGTTATATATACAATTTCTTTAATTTGATATTAGTAAATTTAAATTTTAAAATTATTATTTTTTAATTAAAATTTTAAACTAATACAAACAAAATATACATATTAGATTAATTTTATAGTGTTATATAATTTCTTTAATACGATATTATTAAATTTAAATTTTAAAATTATTTATTTAAATTAAAAAGTAAAAATGAAACATAAAAAAAATATATGTATTTGATTAATTTTTAAAATTACAAAAAATATTGTCTGATTCAAAACTGTATATAAAAAGATGAATATTTTTAAAATATATTTTTAAAAATATAAATAAAAAGGGAAAAGATAAATACAAATAGAGGTTTATATAATTTCTTTGAATCTATATTATTAATTTTAAATTTTAAATTATTATTTATCAACTGAAATAATCTAAACGCCCCCTGCATGCGTAGAAGGAAGAAAGAAGAGATGTCCATGATGGAACGAAACTGAAAACATCCCAACTTTACATAATAATTTTAATCCACCGCAGCCGGAAAACACTCTCGAAAATGCTACGACCATACATCACCGGCGGCGAGCTCAAGTCTTCGCACATCACCACATGCATTGCATCGTGAACAGCATCGTAGAATTCCTTCCCATCTTTCCCTTCCATCGCTAGCGCCCGGCTCAGCCTCAGCACCAGAAAGCTCATCGGCGCCCGGTCGATGCAGACGTAGATCTCGTCGTCCGGGAACCGGCAGTTCATATGGAAGGGCACGCCGTGTTGAGACAGAGAGATCAGGGATCTCCGCGCGCGGAGCGCGACGTGGAGTCTTGGAAGTCGACGAGCATGAGGTCCCAAAGGACAGACATGAAGGAGCTGTAGGTGGCCCACCGGTGGGCCGCGGCAAGCCTCACGGCGGCGACCGGGCTGTAGCCTTCCTCAAGCGGAAGACGGCGGGGAAAATTCGACTCCCGGAGAACTCGAGGAACGGGGTAGGGAGATACTTCCCTGAAGGCGGCAGCAGCGGCGGCGGAGGCCGATTCTCCTTCCATTGGTGGATAAAACGAGCGGAGGCGAGGGGGCGGTTTGGTGGGAATGATAGAATATGGGGTGGAATACAAGAATATGGAAAAAAGAAAGATAAAATATTTTTACTAAATGAAACAACCTTTTTTTTTTTCCCCTCACCATACCTTCTTTTTTACTACAGCCACATATTTATAATACAAAAAGGTGCCCTTCTGATTTCCCTAATCAATACATCATAACGTAACTTTTTAACTTTCCATGGCTTTTGATTTCCTCTTCAGTTTTCAATATGAATAAATATATCATTATTGTAACCTTTTAAACTTTTTTTTTTTAGAAGCGGATGATCACACCAATCTAGGGTGAGTCAAATCTGATAAATCAGAGTATAAATTTGAGTCAAGACAGCAGGGCAAGGATCTCCCTGCTCTCAACTCCAAAATCCAGAGTGGGCAGCCACTCTGGCGGCGATCCAGTCGGCCACAGAATTCTCGATATATATGCCGAATCAGGATACTCTGGGCCCCTGCAGGTAGACCGAATATCAAAAGTCAAGGGGTTGGATGGCATACTATCATTGGGATCCTTTCGGAGCCAGCGGATATATGTGATAGAATCCCCCTCAATAATAAGGCACCGGGCGCTTAGAACATGGATAGCACAGGAAATGCTCGCCCAAGCAGCAGACAATTCAGTCATGGGCACCGATGAATCAAGGAGGCCGAATCCGCCAGCAGCCAGCAACTCATTGTTCGGCCCTCGAATCACAAAAGCTGCCCATCTACCCCGTACACTACCATCAAAGTTAATTTTGATAAACCTTGGAGGTGGGGCCTCCCATGAAATAAAGACCATCCGTCGGTGCGCTGTCAAGGTAGCATGAGAGCTCCAGTGGCCAGGGCTGTTAGAATCAAAAACCATGTGATGAAAGGTATACTCTGTCGCAAAAGAGAAAGCAGTCCTGACGATCCGACGGGGTGGAGTTGTGACATCAATGAAGACAAGCTATTACGGGATAACCAGATCTGGAGAGCCATATAAGCCCTCGTGGTAACCACCTAATGGGAACCCCTGACAAAATCCCGCCTAAGGAAACCCAGAAAGGAACTGCAGGACGAAGGAGTACCAACGTCCAAAGGCCGGTCACCTGACAGCTGCCATAACATCCTGGCTCTAGAGCAAATGAAGATATCATGATCAATCGTCTCCTCATCAAGGCCACATAATGGGCAAATGGCCTGAATACTCAACCCACGCCTGGAGAGAAGAGAGCATGTGGTTAGGCAGTTCCGAGCCATCTTCCAAATAAATAGATAGACCCTGGGGTGAATAGGGAGATGCCAGATCCAATCTACATCCAACACCTGCTGGACTTGTGGCCGATAAATCCTCAGAAGGTCCCTGATCGGAGCCCGGGTCAAACAAGATCTCTTCCATACCCTGGTGTCAGAGATATGACCCGACATAAAAGGAATGGCCAGAATACAACGATAGAGCTCATCTCCAAAGAGACTGGAGAGTAAAGAAGTACTCCAAGCTGAATAGTCCTAGGTGATCAAGTCAGACACTCGCATACCACTGGGGATGGCAGTACTGATAAAGGTGGGCCACCGAGAAAGGGAAAGGTCTGCAATACAAGTATCCCGAATAACATCCACAGAAGCACCATCACCAATCATCTATGAGATACTGTTCAGGATGTCCGGAGCATGCCGACAGACCTTTCGCCAAAAGAAGGAAAGCCCGCGACTAGATAGAGGATCAACAGAGGAAGACCGGTCACCATATTTAGCATGCATAAAAGAACTCCACATACAGTGCGGATCTAGCAAAAACCGAGTAGCATGCCTAGCTATCAAAGCCTCCATTCTCACAGTAAGGGACTGAATCCCCAATCCACCCTCAGAAAGTGGTAGACAGGCACTGTCCCAACCGACAAGGTGAATACTATGCTCATCATTTATTTGGCTTTTGAATTTTTCATATGATCCTTTAAATTTTCAATGTGACTCTTAATTTTGTACCATTATAATTAATCTTTTAAAATTTATTTCTTCAGCATAATTAAGTTTATCTTTTTTTCAATATAGAATTGGTTGCTGAGAATGTAAAAGATGCAGAAAAGATGAAGATGCCGTGATTTCCCCCCCCCAAAGTTGTTTTGGCCTTTTCTTTTTCTATTTCATGTTCATGTATTTTGTTTTGCATTCTTTGTATCAGACATTAGGAATTGGTCACCTGGTTCTAATAGGTTAACATGTGGCAATTAAGTCTACTTATATTGAATAAGTCAGCACTCAGCAGTGCATAAAAGAAATAAATTCGATCAAATCGAGGAAGAAATATCTCTTCTCTTTTATCCATTACTTTCAGAAACTGATATGCTAAATCCAGCATCGGAGAATACTCTATCAGAATAAATCTTAGTTCTCATCTCTTTCACTCATTCTTTCTTGATCTTGTAGAGTTTTGTTGGTCTCATAGACCTCTCTATTTGTGATGGTGTCCTCTTATTATTTTATAGATTTCTTTGTTTTCTGATTCATTATTATTGTTAACTTCTTGTTGCTGTATGGAGACTT
This sequence comes from Calamus simplicifolius, assembly GCA_900491605.1. Classification (NCBI taxonomy): domain Eukaryota; kingdom Viridiplantae; phylum Streptophyta; class Magnoliopsida; order Arecales; family Arecaceae; genus Calamus; species Calamus simplicifolius. The sequence goes on along the minus strand of UESW01001767.1, from coordinate 167,349 downwards.
CATCAGATTTGGATAGCATCGGATTATACTGTCTACAAAAAATTAAGTAAAAATGACACCGCCCCTAATCATACCACTCTATCTGAAAAAGAAGTTTCTTGAAGAGTGAAAGCAACACCTATACATTAGGATGCTTCATCGGTCTAATCCTCACAGGGTCAGAAGGAGTTAAAGTTAACTCCACTCTCTGGTTTAACATTGCTTTCTTCAATAATGAAGTAAAGTATGAGATGCTCCGCATTAACCTAAGTTTAGCAAAAGAACTGAAGGCCTCCAAAATTAGAATTTATAGTAGCTTCGAGCTTAGTGGTCAATCATGTCTAAGGAAATATGAAACAAAAGGGAAGAATATGGCTAAATACCTATAAAATGTGAAAGAAGTCTTTAAGAACTTAAAAAAATATAAGATCATAAATATTCTTTGAGAGCAAAACTTCCAAGTTGATGCCCTATTAAAGCTAATAGCCTCGGACTATCCTCGAGCCTAGTTGGATAGACCCCATCGACAAATATATTCAAGAAGAGAAGCTTCTTGAGGATAATTCCATCAAGGCCGGTTCCGAGCCTGGGTAAAGAAGGAGGGCTGTGTTAGATAGCTGACAGCCAGCGTAAAACTTCATCAGAACCTTAAAACATGAATCTGATAAATCAAACTATGTGAAGGGATATGACGGACTTGGTCCTGAATAGAGTAGGGTGAAGGTTGAGTTGTAGAAGCTTCTCGAGGATAAGAAGAAAGTTCGAAAGATTCAGTATCATGTAGCTTGGTACACTTAGGATTAAGAGAAGATGTACAAGGGATCTTACACCTTACTGTATCTCAGATGTCTTATGCCATCAAAGGCAAACAGCATGCTTCGTGAGTTTGATGAATAAGTTTTTGAGAGCTATCTTGTGAAAGTTGCTTGCTTATAAAGTCCTTAGATAATATTATTGTTGGCCCACTATGATGGAGGGCACATAAAAGCTAGTACAACGTTATAAATATGCCAGCATCCTACGACAACATACCATACGATTTTCCTGCTGACTAGTTCGTAGCCATTTACCTAATGAGGCATAGATATCTTGAAACCATTCCTCTTTGTTATAGGACAGAGCAAGTTTATGAAGTGGGTTGAGGATGATTCCTTTGCTAAGATAATAGAGCAGAAACTGTGAGAGTTTGTATGGAAGTTTGTGTGAAAGTTAAACATCTACTATTTTGGCATCCCAAGAGACTTGATCGTCAATAATGGGATAGTTCAACAACAAATTGTTCAAATGAAACCATTGAAAGGTGGGAATCAAGCATAAGTTTACCATAGTATTCTATACTCAGATGAATAAGTTAAGGTTAGCAATTGGATGATTCTAAATGCTCTGAAGATCAGACTAGATAGAGCTAAAGGTTTCTACGCTGATAAGTCATTTGGTGTTTTATTGGTGTACAGAACCATGGTTTTAGGTCTCTAACAATTGAAACATGTTTTAACCTAACATTTGGAACAGAGGCAATTATCCCAATCGAGATAGAAATGTGTGCTCATAAAAACTGGAGGCCTTATAAGCTAACTTGGACCTCTTGAATATTGAAGTCAAAATGTAGGCTCAAATCTAAGCAACTACCTATTAGCAAGGGCAACAAGATACCACAGCTCTAGATTTAGAAAGAAATTCTTCGAGGAAGACTCAGCTCTAAGGATGTCTAAAATTTCTACTCATAATGTAGAAGCCTCCGGCAATCTTACACTAAACTAGAAAAGCTTCCTTAAGGTAGCTAAAGTTCTTAAGCCAGACATATATAAGATGGAAATGTGGAATGGTACATAAATACCAAAAACTTTGAAATTCATAAAACCTAAAGATATACTTCTCATGAATTTTTTGCGATAAACTTTCTAATTATTTTTCATGTAAACTTATGTTTATTTTAATGAAATTTATCTATTTATTGGTTAGAGTGGTTTACATTGTGCGTAATGATTTTCTTAGATTACATGGACATAAACCCCCGCCTTCTTTGAACGAGTTAGGAAATATAAGAATTCACTCGATCTAGAGTTAACAGGATTTGTTGGGTTGTTTGGTCGAGTGAGAGTAGCCTTTGTTGCATTGGTTTGCATTACCTTATGTTACCCCTCCATCTTTACAATATATCATTTTAAAGTTATGTTTTCTCTTTTTCTTTTCTTTTATCAGTGATGCTAACTTGCTTCTACGTTATGGAAGGACAATATACCTCTCAAAATCATGAACAACATGATGAACTTTGCTGGGATGCTAACTTTTATGTCATGAAAACACTACATAATCATGTACGGCATGGTGAGCTTCGCTGGGATGCTAACTGTTAAATCATGAAAGCACTCCACAATCGTCTAAGATGTGGTGTGTTGGAGTGGAAGAAAGCCTCGAAAAAACGTATTCACATAAGAAACAATTTTAAGCATTTGGCTTAGGAAAACTTTGTAGTTTGTACTGATTTGGCCAACTCGCTGCAGTTCGGAGCATGGTGACAAAAGTGCTGGCTTGGTTGAGAGCTATTTATTCCCTCTTATCCTGTGAAAATGATGAGAACAGAAAGAAAAACAGATTTGTCAAGATATATGATATTATTCTTTTCATTATTAGCATATACTTCTTGATGTGGCTCGTCGAAAAAAAGCAACCGACGAAACCCCTGCCTTAGCCTCCGAGTCCCTCTTGGCTTCGGCCTTCGAGGTCCCCTCGGTCTCAGACCTAGAGTCCCCTCGGCCTCGGACTTCATGTTCCCTCGTCCTTGGACCCAGTATCTCCTCAGCCTCGGACCTCATGTCCTTTCAGCCTGGACCTAATGTCCCCTTGGCCTCGGACTTCATATCAAAGTTGTCAATTTCGTTTCGGATTTTGTTTCGGTTTAGCTTATGAAACGAAATATTTGGTATCGACCATTTCGGTGCTTCATTTCGAAATATATATATATATATAAAAAATTTATTCATAATTCATATTCTTCATAAATAGTAATAACAACAAAAAATAAAGAGTTTGAGTTTTTAAGAGGTACCGTGACACTGAAAGAAAAGGAATAGAGTAACTAGGGTTTTTTTTTTTGATATTATATATATATATATTTTAAAATGGTCCTGAGGTTTAACAATTCACAAATTGGTTCCCGAAATATATTTTGCTGAAATGGCCAAAACATGCCAAACGGCGAAACACGCCGAAACGCACCGAAATGACCGAAAAATCATCCAAAACGAAACGTAAGGCTCATCTTTTCGGATAAGCCACCGAAATGAAACGTTTCAACCGAAATGGCCGAAACGAAATGAAATTGACAACTTTGCTTCATATCCCCTCGGCTTTAGACTTCATGTCCCCTTGGCCTCGGACCTGGAGTCCCCTCGGCCTCGAACCTGGAGTCCCCTCGCCTTGGACTTCATGTTCCTCGGCCTGGACCTGGAGTCCCCTCGGCCTCAGACCTGGGATCCCCTCGGCCTCGGACATGGAGTCCCCTCGGACCTCATGTCCCCTCGGCCTGGACTTCACCCCTCCGCCCAGCTGCGGGTCCCCCGGCCTCGGATTTCATCCCTTCGGCCTCTGGCTGCTAGTCCCCTCAGCCTGGACCTTAGGCCCTCTCTACTTTGAGCTGCCTGACACCACCACGTGGCCCACCAACCATCTGTAGCTGCACTGGCCCACCACCCGTAATGGTGCACGCCTAACATGACTAGGCCCACCTGCCACCTATGGCGCCACACTTGGCAAATGGTTGGCAAGGCAAGACACCTCTGACATGCCTAGTATCGGTTGCGACCTGTCACTGTCAGCTTGGCCACCTATCCGCTACCAGACAGCTGCACCTTGAAATCAGCCACTTCTGGAAGCAGGAAAAAGGGACCCTCGAATAGGTATAAAAGCCCACACACACAATGAGGAAGGGATCTGAACTCAAGCTTTCTAGCAATCTTTTTGTTAGCTCTTTTCTTCACTGTTCTCAAGTCGCTTACTTGAGCGTCGGAGAGTCCCCACTGTGCAACCGATCTTCAGGGACTTTCTTGTAGGAGCTCTCCGAGGAGGAGGATCTCCGTTTCGGTATTGGAGGAATATGACTTGGCGGCAACAGATTGGCATGCTAGGTAGGGGGGATAGAAAAGAAAGTTCAAACTAGTTAGCTACAGATTCTCCTCCCTGAGTATTCAAGAAGATGGTGGTGACACGTGCATAGGAGGTTTCCACCAGCTATGCTGGGGGGCATCGCCAGGGAGTTGACCCGTCGGAGGCCGATCCCCTTGCTTCCAGTATGACGTCCTTGCACCACCATTGCAACCATTGCCATAGCAGCAAGATGATCGGATCGCCGCTCTACCATGCAAGTCTAGTTGCTGATGGCGGCGGTCTAGGTTCTGCAGCAGCAACCGGCCACCGCGCAGCGGCAGCCGGAGCCACCCTCGTCGATCCCGGGGTGGTTCAACCAGCTAGCACTCTTCTCGAGAAAGGTCTCCCCCCAGGAGGTCTGTCATCGCCGTGCTTCACCCCGACACCATCGACGAGAAGCCTCTAGGAGGTCCTGGTCCTCTTCTCGCCACGCCAGCACTTCCCCTATGCGGTGGCATGGGAGGGAGGCGGAGCACACCCGTCTGCATCGTCGCCACCCCTCTTCGTCCTCTGAGTCTTCAAGGGAGGGGTCTTTTGATAGCCAGATAGCTCGCCAGACCGAGCGCCGGCTGGATGAATATAACCAGTGGCTGGAGGAGCTCAGCCACAGGATCACCAACCCCCAGAGGCGGATTATGACAGCCGTCCATCGCTGTCCCGCCGCATCATGGAGGAGCCGATTTCGATCCGATTCCGTCTCCCTTAACTGAACCCATACGACGGGACCACCGACCCCTAGGGAGGGTTCGTTCACTTCCACTTGCCCCAATATCTCACATCCTGATGGAGATCGAGGGCGAGCCATATCTCCAGTGCCCTCCTCCATTGAACCCAAGGATTCCCTGCAACAAAAATCTATACTGCCACTTTCATCAGGACCACGGCCACGACACTGAAGACTGTCGCCAGTTGAAGAAGGCGATTAAGGACCTTATCCAGTGTGCCGCTTGGGAAAGTTCGTTCAGAGAGGTGACCCGAGTGCACCCGGCCCGTCAGTACCTTCGCCTCCTAAGGTCAGCATCGATAATGCCCCAACCGAGAAGACGATGAAATGATCTCCTGGGGGGCAGGAAGCGCCTCCAAGAGGCCGCGGGGGGATGAGGAGCTAGATTCTATAATTTTCTTTTCCCAAAGGGACCTATAGAGGGTAGTTAACAAGAATGGTGACAGCGTCATCATATCCATGACGATCGCAAAGCATCCTGTAAAAAGAATCTTAGTTGACAGTGGAAGCTCAGTTGATGTTTTGAGTTACGACGCTTTCGTTCGGATGAAACTTGTCTCCTAGCTCCCTTCGGCCTATCACCACACCCTTGATGGGTTTTACTGGATTCTGTAAGGGTCGAAGGCGAGATCACCCTCCCTGTCACAGCGGGACCCCACCGTGTTAGAGCACAGTTTTCATGAACTTTCTGGTTGTTCGGGTCCCCCTGGCTTACAACGCCATCCTCGGAAGACCTGGTCTGAACCTTCTGGACGCAGTCATCTCCACCAAAGATTGCTCGTGAAGTTTCTTACCAGTGAAGGAGTCAGGAGATGCGGGGAGAGCAGAACTTGCTACCGCTTTGCTATCACACGGTCCCCAGCCCGTAGGGGGTGGTGGCTGCACCAGCACCGGAATCACTCGACTCTCGAGACTTGGAGAGGAGGGGGAGCCAGCTGAGCGCCTACTGACCTTCCTGCTGGGGGAGGAGCCGATGAGGATGGTCCAGATTGGAGCTCTACTCTCGGAGGAGGCGTGCGAGCAACTTCTAGTTTTCCTGCGGGCCAACTCCATGTCTTCGCATGGTCAGCATTTGACATGCGGGTATACCCGAGGAGGTAATCACCCATCAGCTCAACATCAGACTGGGATGCTAGCCCATCCGACAGAAGAAGAGAAGCTTTGCCCCCGACTGACAAAAGGTCATTGACGAGGAGGTTCGTAAGCTGGTGGCTGCTGGCCACATCCGAGAGGTCCACTTCCCCGACTGGCTAGCCAATGTTGTGATGGTCCGCAAGGCTAGCAGGAGCTGAAGGATGTGCATGGATTTCACTGATCTCAATAAGGCGTGCCCCAAGGGCAGCTTTCCATTGCCTCGGATTGACCAGCTAGTGGACGCCACATTCGGTCACGAGACTCTCAGTTTTATGGACACCTTCTTCGGATACAACGAAATCAAGATGGATCCCGTTGACGAGGAGGCCACCTCATTTGTGATCAAGAAGGGCATATACTGTTACAAGGTAATGCCGTTCGGATTGAAGAATGATAGAGCCACCTATCAGAGGTTGATGAATAAGATCTTCGAGGATCAAATCGGGCGCAACATGAAGATGTACATGATGACATGCTAACCAAGAGTATCCGTACCGCTGACCATGTTGCTGACCTTGCGAAGACCTTCAGCAATCCCATCAGTACAGATGAGGCTAAACCCCCGCAGTGTGCTTTCGAGTGACAGCAGGAAAGTTCCTGGGCTTCATGGTGACGCAGCGGGGGATCGAGGCAAACTCGATAAGATCGAGCCATTCTTGACATGAGGCCCCCGGCTAGCAAGAAGGAGGTGCAGCATGACTGAAAGGGTGGCAGCCTTGAGCCGTTTCTTGTCCAAATTAGCAGAGAGGTGTCTGCCTTTCTTCAAGCGCTGCACGAGGTTAACGGTTTCAGTGGATGAAGGAGTGCTAGAAAGCCTTCGAGGAGTTGAAGGAGTTTTTATCTACTCCACCGTTGCTGTCCAAGCCGAGGGGTGGGGAGGAGCTCTTTCTCTACGTTGTAGCCTTCCCCGAAGCCGTCAGCTCCGTGCTTGTACGCATGGATGCTGATGGGACGCAAAGGCCAGTCTACTACACCAGCAAGGTGCTTCATGACATGGAGACCAGGTATTCCAGGACCGAGAAGATCATCTTGGCTCTGATCGTCTCCGCTCAGCGCTTCAAGCCCTATTTCCAAGCCTACCCTATTGTGGTGCTCATGGACCAGCCTTTCGGACGATCTTATCCCGTCCAGACACCTCCGGCCGATTGGCAAAGTAGGCCATCAAGCTAGGAGAGTTTGATTTGTCCATCGGACCGAGGTCTGCAATGATGTCCCAAGTGTTAGCTGATTTCTTAGTTGAGTGCACCTGAGCTGAGGAGCAATCAGAGGAGCCACGCTCGGAGTCCCCCATGGCGGCGGAGGCGGGAGAAGACTGGATTCTTCATGTAGACAGTGCATCTAACTCCCAAGGGAGTGGAGCTGGGCTCATTCTCGCAAGCCTCGAGGGAGAGGCGGTGGAGTATGCTCTCCATTTCTTTTTCCCTGCCACCAACAACCAAGCAGAATATGAAGCCTTACTGGCGGGAATGAAGTTGGCTGACGAGCTCGAGCAAGACGTCTCAGGGCTTTCACTGACTCTTAGCTTGTCTTGGGTAAGTTGCTGGGGAGTACGAGGCTCGAGATCCCACCATGTCCCGTTATTTAAGTAAGGTCCAATCCCAAGCCTCCCATTTTTTACTTCCATGTTAGTTACATTTCCAGAGAAGCGAACGCCCAAGATGATGCACTATCCGTTTGGCCACCTTGGCCGATGGGACCTTGGGAAGAATGTATGTGGAGCATCTGGAGGTCCCGATCGAAGCCATAGAAGAGGCCCTACCAGTCGCATAGGAACCCTCTTGGATGGACGCCTACATCCAGTATCTTACTGATGGCACCCTCCCCGAAGACCCTGCTGAAGCCAAGCTGCTCAAGCGGCGAGCCCCTAAGTTTTTGATAATAGATGGGCAACTCTACCAAAGGTCTTTCTCGTACCCGGTTCTCAAGTGCGTTGGCCCCACGGAAGCTGATTACATCTTGCGAGAAATCTATGAGGGCATTTGTAGGAGTCATCTGGGGGGCAGAGCACTGGCATACAAAGCCCTACGCTAAGGATACTATTGGCCGACGATGAAGGAGGACGCCGCCGAATTAGTTCGAAAGTGTGACAGTTACCAATGACATGCCAGCATCCAGCAGCAGCCGACCTCTCAGCTGAGCCCCTAGCGGCCCTCTGGCCTTTTGCTCAGTGGGAGATGGACATCCTGGGACCATTTTCCCCAGCCTTTGGCCAGCTTAAGTTTTGCTGGTGGCCGTCGACCACTTCACCAAATGGATCGAGGCGAGGCGCTGGCTAAAATCACCGAAGGCAAGGTGAGATCCTTTTTCTGAAAGTCCATAATCTGCCAGTTCGGACTACCATATACCCTTGTCACTGACAATGGTCGGCAGTTCGACAACGCACCCTTCAGAGGATTTTGCATCGAGTTAGGCATTCATCAGCAGTTCACCTCTGTAGGTCACCCTCAGACCAACGGCGCAGCCAAGGTGACCAACCGCATCATCCTCCAAGGACTTAGAGCGTGGCTGGACGACTTCAAAGGAAGGTGGGTGGATGAACTCCCCAACGTGCTATGGGCCTACCATACGATGCCATGGGCTCCCACCGGTGAGACCCCCTTCAGCCTTGTTTTCGGGTATGAGGCTGTCATTCCCGTGGAGATTGGCGTCCCAAGTCCCGAACGGAGTCATACGACGAGGAGGACAACTCGAACCAGCTGCGAGCCAACCTTGACCTTGTGGAGGAGGGACGTGACCGAGCACGACTTTGGATGGCTGCCTACCGACAGTGAACCGACAGGTATTATAATGCTCATGTCCGTCCCAGAACATTCTTGCTAGGAGACCTAGTCCTCAGACGGGCCAAGTCTCGAAGCCGCGGAAGGAGGCAAGCTATCGCAAATTGGGAAGGACCCTATCGAGTCACCAAAGTCCTCCACCATGGAGCATACCGAATTGAAGGACTAGATGGAAAGTCACTCCCTCGGACCTGGAACTCTAACAACCTCTGTCGGTACTACTAGTAATGTACCCCTTCTTTATATTGGGCAAATTATTTGTATTCTTTTGGACTCACCTGTCCCATATTTTATACTAATAAAAATGTGTTCAAGCGACCCATCTTTTCAGCCAAAAGCCCGAGGCCAGCTTGGCACTTCAAGCCCGATGTACCATCGCACCAAAAGCCCGAGGCCAGCTCGGCACTTCAAGCCCGATGTACCAGCTTGACACTTCAAGCCCGATGTACCATATGCACCAAAAGCCCGAGGTTCGACACTTCAAGCCCGATGTACCATCTGCTACTTCAAATGTAGTACCAAAAGCCCGAGGCCAGCTCAACACTTCAAGCCCGATGTACCATCGGTACCAAAAGCCTAAGGCCAGTTTGGCACTTCAAGCTCGATGTACTATCAGCATCAAAAGCCCGACTCCAGCTTGGTACTTCAAGCCCGATGTACCATCGGCACCAAAAGCCCAAAGCTAGCTCGGTACTTCAAGCTCGATGTACCATCGGCACCAAAAGCCCAAGGCCAGCTCGGCACTTCAAGCTCGATGTACCATCGATACTCAAAAGCTCGACTCCAGCTTGGCACTTCAAGCCCGATGTACCATCAGCACCAAAAGCCCGACTTTAGCTCGGCACTTCAAGCCCGATGTACCATCAGCACCAAAAGCCCGAGGCCAACTCGACACTTCAAGCCCAATGTACAATCGGCACCAAAAGCTCGAGGCCAGCTCGGCACTTCAAGCCTGATGTATGATCGGCATTAAAAGCCCGACTCTAGCTCGACACTTCAAGCCCGATGTACCATCGGCACCAAGAGCCTGACTCCAGCTCGATACTTCAAGCCGTTGTACCATCGGCATCAAAAGCCCGAGGCTAGCTCAGCACTTCAAGCTCAATGTACCATTGGTACTCAAAGCCTAGGCCAGCTCGATACTTCAAGCCCGATGCACCATCGACACTCAAGAGCCTGAGGCCAGCTCGGTACTTCAAGCCCGATGTACCATCGGCACCAAAAGCCCAAGGCCAACTCGATACTTCAAACCCGATGTACCATCGGTACTCAAAAGCCTAAGGCCAGCTTGACACTTCAAGCCCAATGTACCATCAGCACCCAAAAGCCCAGGCCAGCTGGCACTTCAAGCCCTGTTGACCCAATTATTGATTTTGATGATTAACAAAAGCCATGAGTATATTCCTTATATTTGATAAATTTGATAAGTGTTTCAGGAATTAAGATTAGTTATTCATCAATTGTTACTTAGAAAATTAGTTTCAAGTTGAATTTAAATGGAATTTATGTAAGTTCAGAACTTGGAGCCGACACCTAAGTCCTCGGAGCCGACACCAGAGAGTATCAGAACAGTGTTATTTTTGGCACGGTTCGGAGCCGACACCTAAATTTCTGAAGCCGACACATGAAAAGTTAGAGTCGACACCTGCAGAGTGTGGAGCCGACTCCAGACCAGTTACAGAGAGTAATTTTTTGGACACTGGCGGAGCTGACACCTTCAGAAAGTTAGAGCCGACCCCAGATCTCATCGAGCCGACACTTCAAAATCTTGGAGCCGACACCTTGACGAACGTTTATTACTATTTTTAAAAATCCGATTTGGAGCCGACACCTGAAGACCTGGAGCCAACACCTCCATGTCAGAAACAAATTTCAAGTTTTCAACGATATATTTTTCTTACCTAACCTCTAACGGATCTATTTTTTTTGGTAAGGTTCATCCAAGAACAACTCCAACGGCTATTTTTACCTACTCATGATTGAAATGCCTATAAAAAGGGATTGAACAGTTTGAAATAAGGAGAACGGAAAAAAAGTGAAACAAAAAGAAAGAAAGAGAAATAAAAAATCCCACTTCAAGAAATCTTCTGAGCCAAAGCCTATCTACTATTGAGAGTTAGAAGAGGAATCCAAAAAGTGCCAAAAGAGCTATTTCAAAGGATTTCCTTAGTTTTGAAGAAGAAGGAAAAAAAGCCCTAAATCTTCAACCGTTTCTTCACCAAAATTTCTTCAAGTGTTCTAATTCCATTCAATTCAAAAGAGAAGGAGAAGAGAAGAAAAGAAGAAAAGCTCAAGCCCTACATTGCTTCAGAAATCAGGCTTTTCTATTTCCATTTGCTTACATTGCTTATTTGCTCAATTAAGGAGCTGTTATTATTGTAAACTCTTAATTGATTTTTGTTTGTCTAATTCAATCAGGGGATTGAATTAGTTGAGGTTGTTAACCTCGGGGTAAGCTAAGTGTAGCTTACATTGGGTTTTGTGCTGGTGAACCCGGAAAAACCTGGGTTCATTGTGACCCGTGTAAAACAACAAGTTAGAGTTGTGAGCTTGTAAAACAACTCGACTGTAATATGAGTGATTATAGTGTGGACCCAAGAGTTGCTTGGGAGTGGACATGGGTGTGAGATACACCGAACCACTATAAATCTTTGTGTGTTATCGTGCCTTTGTCTCTCTCTCTCTCATTGTGCTTTACATTGTTGCATTAATTTGCTAGTTAACTTAATTGGTTTTAAGTTTTAAATTGTTAAATTTTTTAAAGAACCCAATTCACCCCCCTCTTGGGTTGCCATCTGGGCCAACAATTGGTATCCGAGCTTGTGCTCATTTCAGTTTGATCTAACGATCAAGAGTCAAAGATCCAAATGGCAGCTCAAGCTAGATCTTCATTTGCTGAAGGTCAATCCACAAATAGACCTCCTTTATTTAATGGTTCAAATTATTCTTATTGGAAAGCTAGAATGAGAATTTTTATTCAAGCTTTAGATTATGAACTATGGAGTGTAATCATTAATGGACCTAGCACACCCACACACGTAGTAGATGGTTCAATAGTTCCTAAACCCGAAAGGATTGGAATGAGAACGATAGGAAAATGGCTCACTTAATGCAAAAACATGAATGTTTTATATTGTGCTTTAGATGCTAATGAATTTAATAGAATTTCTACATGTATTTCAAAAAAATTTGGGATAGATTAGAAGTTACCCATGAGGTACTAATCAAGTAAAAGAATCAAAAATTAACATTCTAGTGCACAAATATGAATTGTTTAGCATGGAACAAACTGAATCAATCACATGCATGTACACTAGATTCACTGATATAGTTAATGGTCTAAAAAGTCTTGGTAAGACCTATACTAATTTTGATTTGGTGTGTAAAATTCTCAGATCTCTTCCAAGATCATGGGAAGCAAAAGTAACTACCATCCAAGAAGCCAAAGATCTGAATACATTACCTTTGGAGGAGCTGCTTGGATCATTGATGACCCATGAGCTGACAATGAAGCAGCATCAAGGGAAGAAGTCAAGAAGAAGAGAACAATTGCCCTCAAGGCTGCAGAAAATAAAAAGAGCAGCAGTGATGAAGAAGATGATAATGATGAGGAGACTGCACTCCTTGCTAAGAAGTTTAAAAGATTCATGCAAAGAAGGAGACCCTTCCACAAAAGAAAATCTGGATTCAAAATGAAGGAAAAAAAGAGAAGGACAAGGACAAGAAAAAGACCCCCTCATATGTTATGAATGTAAGAAACCGGGGCATTTTAGATTAGATTGTCCTTAATTGAAGAAAGCCTACAAAAAGAAGAAGGTTTATGTTACAATGTGGAGTGATAGTTAAGAATCTTCATCTAAAGAAGATCAAAAGGAAGTTGCAAACATATGCTTCATGGCAAAAGACGACAACGAGGTAAGTTCCAAAACTTCCAATGAAGATTTTACCATTGATGAATTTTATGAAGCTTTCAATGAGTTAATTAATGATTTCAAAGTTTTAAGAATTAAAAATAAATCTTTGAAAACTAAAAACTTAAATCTAATCAAAGAGAAAAATGAACTAATTCTTGAGGTTAAAAATCTGAAATCTGAAAAAGAAGATGTTTTAAAAGAAAAAGAATTGATTTCAAATGAAAACCTTAATCTAAAGAAGGAAGTTGATAAATATAAGAATATAGTTGATAGATTCACTTATAGCTCGAAAAAACTTAATCTATTATTAAATAGCCAAAGAGCAGTATTTGATAAAGCTGGTCTAGGATCTAGACCTCATATGAAACAAAAGTATGTAAACAATTTCTTTATTAAGAAACCAAGCAAAAATGATATTTCATGTTTTCATTGCAACAAAAAGGGACATAAATCTTATGAATGCAATTTTAGAACAATTGATAAGAATTTAAGTGTTAAAGGAAAGAAAATATGGGTTCCGAAAGGAACAATCTTTATTGCTACTAACCATGAAGGACCCAAGAAAGCTTGGGTACCTAAACAAAAAGTTTGATTGTCTTGCAGGAGTGTCTTGCAGCCAAAAGATCAAAAAAAAGTGGTATCTTGATAGCAGCTGCTCAAGGCACATGACGGGTGACAAGAAGCAATTCATCACCCTTGAAGATAAAAGAGGAGGAGTTGTTACATTTGGAGACAATGGTAAAGGCCAAATTATGATTTGATAAAATTCAAATAACTCCATCCACTTTTATAGAAAATGTTTTATATGTTGATGGTTTAAAACATAATTTAATTAGTATTAGCCAATTGTGTGATAAAGGTTTCAAAGTTTTCTTTGAAGCTTCTATCTGCACTGTTTCTAATCCCACTGACAATAGCATTATATTTGTTGGAAATAGAAATGGCAATATATACTTAATAGATTTAGACAATTTGTCTACTAGTAATCATTGCTTAATTACTGATAATGCTAAGGTTAATGAGCTCGGATGGTTGTGGCATCGTAGATTAGGTCACGCAAGCACACACTTAATTTCAAAATTAATTAGAATGGATTTAGTTAAAGGACTTTCAAAGTTAGATTTTGAAAATAATAGAATTTGTGATGCATGTCAATTTGAAAAACAAACTAGAAACTCTTTCAAATCTAAAAATGTTGTTTCCACTTCTAGGCCACTTGAACTACTTCACATGGATCTTTTTGGACCTACTAGAACCACTAGTATAGAAGAAAGAAATATGGTCTTATGATAGTAGATGATTATTCTAGATTTACTTGGGTATTTTTTAGCTCATAAGGATGAGACTTTCCCTATATTCATGAAATTCTTCAAGAAAGTCACTAATGAGAAAAACAATACCATAGTGTCTCTTAGAAGTGATCATGGAACAAAATTTGAAAATCATTTATTTGAAAATTTCTGCATTGAACATGACATTCATCATAATTTTTCTGCACCTAGAACACCACAACAAAAAGAGTTGTAGAAAGAAAGAATAGAACATTAAAAGACATGGCCCGTACCATGCTATGTGAAAGCCAACTCCCAAAGTATTTCTGGGCGGAAGCTATAAACACAGCATGTTACATCCTTAATAGAGCTTTAATTAGGCCAATTCTTAAGAAAACTCCTTATGAATTATGGCATGATAGGAAACCTAACATTAGTTATTTTCATGCATTTGGTTGTCGATATTTTATTCATAATAATGGTAAAGATTATTTTGAAAATTTAATGCAAAATCTGATGAAGGCATATTCTTAGGATATTCAACAACTAGTAAAGCCTATAGAGTATTTAACAAGAGGAACTTAATTGTAGAAGAATCTATTCATGTAGTTTTTGATGAGTCTTTAGCATCAAGTTCAGAAAAGATTGATGATGAGGAAGATACAAATTTGCTAGAGAGAGATATTAAAAAATTGAATATAGATGTATCTTCAGATTATGAACAAGAAGCTAAAGATGATGATTCACCTAGAGTTGATGTTATTGATACTAATCATGATGAGGTAGATCTTCCTAGAGATTGAAGATATGCCTATGGACATCCAAAGGAATTGATTATAGGTGATCCATCTCAAGGTGTAAGAACTAATCATCTATGAGAAATATCAATAATCATCTTGCATTTGTATCTCAAATTGAACCTAAAACTATTGAAGAAGCTGAAAAAGATAGTAATTGGATGCTAGCTATGCAAGAAGAATTAAATCAATTTACTAGGAATAATGTATGGTCCTTAGTTGATAGACCTAAAGGTCACTCAGTTGTAGGATCTAAATGTGTATTTAGAAATAAATTAGATGAAAATGACATAGTAATTAGAAATAAAGCTAGATTAGTTGTAAAAAGATATAATCAAGAAGAATGAATTGATTTTGATGAAACTTTTGCACCTGTAGCTAGATTAGAAGCAATTAGATTATTACTTGCATTTGCATGTCATATGAATATCAATTTATTTCAAATGGATATTAAAAGTATATTTTTAAATGGTTTTATAAATAAAAGAGTTTTTGTAGAATAACCACCTGGTTTTGAAGATCATGAACTTCCAAATTATGTTTTTAAATTACACAAAGTACTTTATGGTTTAAAACAAGCACCTAGAGCTTGGTATGATAGGTTAAGCAAATTTCTAATTGAAAATGATTTTTCTAGAGAAATATTGATAAAACCTTATTTTTGAAAAGAAAAGATAAAGATTTATTGGTAGTACAAATATATGTAGATGATATTGTATTCGGTGCTACTAACAGTCTTTTGTGTCAAGAATTTGCTAAGTTAATGCAGGGTGAATTCGAGATGAGCATGATGGGAGAACTCAACTTCTTCCTAGGACTACAAATCAAACAAGAGAGAGAGGAGATTTTCATCAACCAAACAAAGTACACAAAGAAATTCTCAAGAAGTTTGGAATGTAATCAATCAAACCTCTCGGAACACTAATGAGTCCTTCATGCAAATTGGATAACGATGAAGACGGTAAGCCTGTTGATCAAAATCATTATAGAGGTATGATCGGATCTCTACTTTACTTAACTGCAAGTAGACCTGATATCATGTTTGTTGTTTATTTATGTGCTAGATATCAATCTGAACCTAAAGAATCTCATTTAATTGCTATAAAAAGAATACTAAGATATCTAAGTGGAACTAAAAATGTAGGATTATGGTATTCTAGAGACTCAACACTGAATTTGATTGCATATTCTGATTCTGATTATGCTGGATGTAAACTAGATAGAAAAAATACAAGTGGTGCATGTCAATTTTTAGGAAGTAACTTAATCTCTTGGTTTAGCAAAAAGCAAAATTCGGTTGCATTATCTACTGCTGAAGCAGAATATGTTGCAGCTGGAAGTTGCTGTGCTCAAATCCTTTGGATTAAGCGACAACTTGAAGATTATGGTATAACACTTGATAAAACTCCTATTAGATGTGATAACACTAGTGCAATCAATTTAACTAAAAATCCTATACAACATTCAAGAACTAAACATATTGAAATTAGATATCATTTTATTAGAGAACATGTAGCTAATGGTGACATTTGTCTTGATTATGTTTGTACTGATGAACAATTAGCTGACATATTTACAAAACCCCTTAGTGAAGAAAGATTTTGCTATCTTAGAGGTGAATTAGGAGTTTGTGATCCTTTAGAATAGTCTAAACCTCCAAGGATCAATTATCTAGATTTCAATCACTTTTCTTAAAATTTTCTCATGATTCTAAGGAAAACTTATCTAGAAACATGAATCCCTTGATTTATTCAAATTTTGATAACCTTTTTGAAAAGTTTCAGATTCTTTGAAACTTTCAATTTTTCACTGAAACTTTCTTGGAGTCGACACTTGTTTGTGTTGCTCTGTCTATGTTTCTAGGAGCTGACACCTGGCTTTGCGGAGCCGACTCCATTTCAAGCGCTGACTGTTTTAGCGAGTTGGAGTCGACACCTCGCTTTGTGGGAGTCGACACCTGATGGACCCAGTTTGACTATATTAGGGCAGAGTCGACACATTTCATTTTCTAAATTCCTCAAATCATCTCCAAACTCTTCTCACTTCACTCAAACCTTCGAATCCTTCAAATCTACCATCTCCTTGCTTCCAATGGCACCAAAGCGCTATGGATCATCCTTTGGAGCGCCCATTACGACCGAAAGAAGGACTGCGAGGCGTCCGACTCGTCAACCTTCGCCCAGTTCGTCTTCGACCTTCTCTTCTTCAACCCAAAGTGTGAATCCCTCTACTTCATCCCCTCAAGTTGATTTGTTAGTAGGAAAAATTATTACAACTGGTAGGAAAGTAGATTTTGACTTTTTTGACTCAGAGGGTTTTTCTTTAGGAAGACAATTAAAGGAAATGGGTTGGGAACGATTTTGCTCAATGGATATCCCAACTTACCCAAGTCTAGTAAAGGAGTTTTATAACAATTTGTCTAGAGGAGATGGTGGGCTTGTTAGCTCAGTCAAAGGCACCATAATCCATTTGACAACGGAAATCTTGGGGAATTTATTGGAAATTCCTGCTATTGGTTTGATAGCGAGCGCACATAGTGAGAGGGGTGTAGCACTTTCTAGACTACTTGGCAGAGAGATGACTAATTTTGAGGAAGTATGTGCTAATCAGCTACCCCTAGAGCTTAGATTGCTTCACAACATTTGTAGCCGGATCTTGTTTTCTAAGACTGACGATTTGATTATGTCTCGAAGTGAGACATTGTAGTTATGGATAGTGTGATTACGGGACTTCCTCTTAACCTACCAGGGATGATAATTGGTTACATGGCAGAGCAGGCAGTAGGAAGAGAGCTACACTTCCTTATGGCATGGTTTTGACGAAAGTATTTCAAAGCCAAGGAGTTAGCATTTTGGAAAATGAGCCCTTAAAGAGACTTTGGCACACTGACTACTACAATTCTGCTACTTTGCACCGGATGGGTTTTAAGAAAGTGAATGGTATTTGGTTAAGGAGAGGTCAGGATGAGTTGAGAGCCACTGTGGCTGACTCTGTGGTCCATGGACCTTCCGAGGTAGGACCCTCAGATAGGCATCACTCGCCTGCACCAAGTTGTTCAGTACCCCCGGAGGCACCCCCAACGACTCCAGAACCTGCACTTACATTTGTACCTGATTCTGCACCTTCTTCTTACAGTTCTTCTAGATTTTCTGATATTCAGTTAGAGCAGCTTTAAAATCTATTGGCTAGTCATGAAGAAAGGATAAAAACTGAGTTTGATGCTAAATTTTTGAATATTAAGGAGATCCTCTACTCTATAGAAGACAAGGTTACCAGATTTGGTTCATCTTTTGAAACTTCTTCAGAGGCTTTGAAGTCAGACTTAAAGCTTATTTTTGAAAAGATCAAGGATATAGGAGGAGACTCAGATATTTATTCAAAGTGCAATGCAGAGCTTCAGAGAAAATTGTTACTGCATCTGCTTTCATTGATGACAGACTAAAAGACTTCATGAAGATTCAAAAGGAAGGAATGGGAAAGATTTTAGAAGAATTGCAAAAACTTCTTAGATTTGGTTATTAGAAGTTGATGTTTAGTTTTGATGTTTTGATGTAATTAGAAGTTGATGTTTGGTTGAATATGTTTTGATGTAATTAAAGTAACATTTAAAAAGATGTATGAAATCAATTATGATGTAATATTTTGATACTTTAATGAATATCATATTTACTATCTTTGAACCTTGATATTGAGTGACTTGGATTGAATTTTGATTCACTTAATGTTTAATGCATTGATTTTAATCTATATTATTTGCAACTTCTTAACCTTTTTGTTGATTGCAAAAAGGGGGAGAAGTAAATGATATTTGTATATGCATAAAAGTTATAATTGAATGTACAAGGGGAAGAGAAGATAATTATAAAATTGAATGAATTTTATTAATTAATTGGTATCAAGCATTGAATGAACTTAATTACATGAATTTTAATAATAAGAAGAAAAGATGTTAATTTGAGTATCATAGGGGGAGCTTAACTATAAGAACTTTTCTCTGTTTTGAAACTTTCATTGATTAAATGCATATACTCAATATTTTGTCATCATCAAAAAGGGAGATTGTTGACCCAATTATTGATTTTGATGATTAACAAAAGCCATGAGTATATTCCTTATGTTTCTGATAAATTTAAAAAGTGTTTCGGAATTAAGATTGGTTATTCATCAATATGTTACTTAGAAAATCAGTTTCAAGTTGAATTTAAATGAAATTTATGTAAGTTCAGAACTTGGAGCCGACACCCTAAGTCCTCGGAGCTGACACCAGAGAGTATCAGAACAGTGTTGTTTTTGGCACGGTTCGGAGCCAACACCTAAATTTTGGAGCCGATATATGAAAAGTTAGAGTCGACACCTGCAGAGTGTGGAGCCGACTCCAGACCAGTTACAGAGAGTGATTTTTTGGATGCTGACAGAGCCGACACCTTCAGAAAGTTAGAGCCGACCCCAGATCTCACCGAGCCGACACTTCAAAATCTTGGAGCTGACACCTTGACGAACCTTTATTACTATTTTTGGAAATCCGATTTGGAGCCGACACCTGAAGACCTGGAGCCGACACCTCCACGTCAGAAATAGAATTTCAAGTTTTCAACAGATATATTTTTCTTACCTAACCTCTAACGTATCTATTTTCTTTTGGTAAGGTTCATCCAAGAACAACTCCAATGGCTATTTTTCACCTACTCATGAATTGAAATGCCTATAAAAAGGGATTGAACCGTTTGAAATAAGAAGAACAGGAAAAACAGTGAAACAAAAAGAAAAAAAGAGAAATCAAAAATCCCACTTCAAGAAATCTTCTGAGCCAAAGCCTATCCACTATTGAAAGTTAGAAGAGGAATCCAAAAGGTGCCAAAAGAGCTATTTCAAAGGATTTTTCTAGTTTTGAAGAAGAAGAAAAAAAGCCCTAAATCTTCAACCATTTCTTCACCAAATTTCTTCAAGTGTTCTAATTCCATTCAATTTAGAAGAGAAGGAGAAGAGAAGAAAAGAAGAAAAGCTCAAGCCCTACATTGCTTCAGAAATCAGGCTTTTCTATTTCCATTTACTTACATTGCTTATTTGCTCAATTAAGGAGCTGTTATTGTTGTAAACTTTAATTGATTTGTTGCTTATCTAATTCAATCAGGGGATTGAATTAGTTGAGGTTGTTAACCTCAGGGTAAGCTAAGTGTAGCTTACATTGGGTTTTGTGCTGGTGAACCCGGGAAAACCAGCTGGGTTCGTTGTGATCTCGTGTAAAACAACAAGTTAGAGTTGTGAGCTTGTAAAACAACTCGACTGTAATCTGGGTGATTATAGTATGGACCCAAGAGTTGCTTGGGAGTGGACGTAGATGTGGGATACACCGAACCACTATAAATCTTTGTGTGTTTGTCGTGCCTTTATCTCTCTCTCTCATTGTGCTTTACATTGTTGCATTAATTTGCTAGTTAACTTAATTGGTTTTAAGTTTTAAATTGTTAAATTTTTTAAAGAACCCAATTCACCCCTCCCCTCTTGGGTTGCCATCTGGGCCAACAAGCCCGATGTACCATTAGCACTCAAAAGCCCAAGGCCAGCTCGACACTTCAAGACCAATGTACCATCGACACTCAAAGGCCCGAGGCTAGATTAGCACCAAGGCCTTGTCTCAGCGCAGCAGGCTCACCGCGAGGCTCGTACTCATGCATCAACCTCAGGTTCACCAAGGGGAGATCCAAGTTCAACCTCACCACCCTCACTGGGGTCCGGCCCTATGTAGCAGCTAAATCGTGGTTTTGCTCACAGTGAGCAGATGACACTATCCCCTAGTGCCGATGCAGCCCCTAAGGGTCCTACGACGGCGGGCTGATAGGGAAGTTACTACACTTAAGTTAATGAAGGCAGATTCCAAAAAGAATTTTTTCATTACTTTAAGTATTTACAAAATGCCGATCAAGTAGGACTTCAATACAAAAGAGTAAAATAATACAAGGGGTCAGGGGTCGGCTGTGGCAGGCTCGCCTTCGGATGGTGCCCCCTCGGACACTTCGTCCGGCTCTATCTCTATGGCACAGGGGGGGCCAAGGACCCTGGCCACCTTCTCCTGGTAGTCCCGGAACCCCACAGATAGACGTCAGCGGAGGCATCGGCCAGTTCGTTTGTAAAGCTAGCAGACTGGCGGAACTCATCCACCGCTTCAGTGGCCCTCCTCTCGGCAGTAGCCTCCGCCCCGCGGGCTTTGGCCTCTTCCTCCGCAGCACGAGAGTTAGCCCTCCTCGCTGCCTCCTTGGCATGCTCCGCCCTCTCCTCAGCTGCCTAGACTACAGAAGTGAGCTCGTCGATATTGCGATCTCTGTCGGTGACAGCCCCTATCGCATCCCCAAGCTGGTTCAAGGCTGCCCAGGCACGCTCGGCCTCAGTGGCTGCCCGGATGGTGGCCTCCTTAAGCTCGGTGGCCCGATTAGTCCTCGCTGTCTCCAGGGCCACCTCTGTCCTCTCGGCTTGGGCCTGGGCCTCAGCAGCTTCCCGCTAAGCCTGGCGGAGGACGATCTCCCCGTGGTTGATGACCTCCCTCGTGGCCACCAAGGAGTTCACCGACTGCGCCAAAAAATATGTTAGTACAGGGCCAGTTGGATGTCAAAAGCTAAAGTCATGCTAGATACTTACCCTGATGAGTGCCACGAAGGCCTCCCTGAAAAAGGCCGAGGCCCCCAACTGGCTAAGCTCCTCCTGGAACTCGGGAAGGATGATTTGGGAGATGAGCCACTTCGCCCGACACCCATGGTTCATCATGGAGGGCCGAGACGGGATCGCCCCGGCCTCGCATCCCTCGGCAGCCTCGGATGGCTCGGGCGCAACATGTGCTGGGCTAGGAGCCACTGGCACTTCCTCCATTGGCGGCCCCGCCGCTGCCAAAGGGCCCTCACCCGGGCTCGGCTCCGCCTTCGACCGAGCTGGTTCGATGACTGGGAATGTGGGCTCTGCTGTTGCTGCCCCCTCAGCCCTCGTTCCCTCCAGGGGGGTGTCATTCGATCGATGGCGGGGCCGACTGCCGACTATCTATGCTCCGAGGGTGGAGGGGAATGTGCTGAAGGTTGGCTCTGAGCCAGGGCTTGCTGCCTCCTGCTCGGTCCCTCGGCGCCCTCGAGGGCCCTCTTCCTCTTTATGGCAGCTTTCCTATTGGTGTGGACAAGAATCTTCATCACTGTACGAGTCGCCGGTCGGAGTTAGTAAAAAAAAAAGGGGTGGGGGGAGCACAAAAATAGGCTAAGGGTCGGATTTGCAGCTGTTCACCGCTTCGGGTGGAAATGCCCACGAGCCATAGGTTGTCCTCCGTCAGAAGTCGATTGCATCAGGGGATCTCGGCCGTCAGGAGTTGGCCGAGTGCCTCCCTGTCCCCCAGGGTCACTGACGAATCTTTGTTTGGCCTCAGGTCCGGATCCCCCCACCTCGGCTTCACTCCCTCGAGGTCAGCAAAGAAGAAGCAGAACTTTCATCCCTTAATAGAAGAAGGAAGGCAGAATTTGAGGGCTCGGCTGGGCCGAGGCTGGAACAGCCACCAGCCCGACTGTTGCCGGAGGGTGTAGAAGCATCGAAAGAGTGAGATTCTAGGCTCAATGCCATGAAAGTGGTAGAGTACTATGAAGCCATAGATGATCCGAATAGAGTTTGGAACCAACTGGGCAGGGGTCAGGGAGTAGTGGTCAAAGAGGTTGAGGAAGAAGGGATGGTAGGGTAGGCGAAGACCTATCCTAAGCGAGACCTCGTAGATGGCTATCATACAAGGTCGGAGGAGACTACCCTATCATTGGGAGTCGAGAGGAATAGTCCTATGTCCCTAGGGATCTGGTAACAGCCCTGATGTTCGCTAAGTCCTGGCCCATTACCATGGAGGCAGTCCCATCGGGGACTCCGTCCCCATCCTCGAGGAGGTGTCGGTGGCTGCCGAGCGACTCCTGGCAGGAGCCTGCCGGCAACTCGTCGTTGGGAAAGAGGAACATGGTCTTTGGAGGGGGTGGAGGAAGAGGACCAGAAAGGAGCGAGAGATGGAGAGCCGCGAAGCCTCGAAGAAGAAATCTGATCCTCGGGAGCAGCAGAGGAGGACCAGGAAGGAGAAGAAGCCATAGGGAAAACCGAGAATGAAGCTGGAAACGATCAAAGGACTGACCTAAATCAAAGCAAAGAATCACAGCAGGAATGGGTTCTCGGGAGGAAGACGAAGTCGAGAGAGTTGGAGGAAGAAGATCTTAGAACAATGACAAGACTCGAGGCTTTCCCCCTGACTTATCAGTTTCAAATCGCCCGCCTTACCTAACCGACCACGCAGACCCCCGCTATAGGCAGTGTCGCCTCGGCAGGTGCCCAGCGCGTGGAACATTTAGCCATTGACCAATCACAGAGCATCGCTGACATCAGCGCCATGATAGCAATGATGGTGGCAGCTCCTCGCAGGCTCCGAGAGTACACTCCCATTTCGAGGTAGATCTCCGCAGATCTGATGGTTGGCAGGATCGGTGATGCTTCAGCACCCAAATCACCAGCACAAAGGAAATGCTGCACCTAGGGACACATGCCCTTTAGCAATTGGTAGCACGATAGGATCAGCCACAGGGGAACTTACACCCCTTTCGCCTTGCAGGGGTAGGCCCGCATCGTCTCAGGGGCAAGGGGGCATCTGATGTGGCTGATCGAGCCGCATTTAGATGACGGAAAAAGCAATTGACGGAACCCCCGCCTCAGCCTCCGAGTCCCTCTCGGCTTCGGCCTCTGAGGTCCCCTCGGCCTCGGACTTGGAGTCCCCTCGGCCTCAGACTTCATGTCCCCTCGGCCTTGGACCCGATGTCCCCTCGGCCTCGGACCTCATGTCCCCTCGGCCTCGGACTTCATGTCCCCTTGGCCTTGGACCTAGAGTACCCTTAGCCTTGAACCTGGAGTTCCCTCGGCCTTGGACTTCATGTCCCCTCAGCCTCGGACCTGGAGTCCCCTCGGCCTCGGACTTCATGTCCCCTCGGCCTCGGACTTCGCCCCTCCGACACCCAGCTGCGGGTCCCTTAGGCCTCGGACTTCATTCCTTCGGCCTCTGGCTGCTAGTCCCCTCAGCCTCGGACCTTAGGCCCTCTCTACTTCAAGCCACCTGACACCGCCACGTGACCCACCAACCGTCTGTAGCTGCGCATGGCCACCACCCGTAATGGCGCATGCCTGACATGACTAGGCCCGCCTGCCATCTGTGGCACCGCGCCTAGTAGGTGGCTGGCGGAGCAAGACACCTCTGACATGCCCAGTGTCGGTTGCGATCTGTCACTGTCAACCTGACCACCTGTCCGCTACCGGACAGCGGTATATTGAAATCAACCACCTTTTGGAAGCGAAAAAAGGGACCCTCAAACATGTATAAAAGCCTACACTTACAACGAGGAAGGGATCTGAACTTAAGCTCTCTAGCAATCTTTCTGTTAGCTCTTTTTTTCATTGTTCCCAAGTCGCTTACTTGAGCGTCGGAGGGTTCTCACCAGTGCAATCGGTCTCTGGGACTTTCTTGCAGGAGCTTTCCGAGGAGAAGGATCTCTGTTTCCGAAGTTGGAGGAACGTAACTTGGCGGCAACACTTCTAGTGAGAAGTAAATTATTATTTTAACAACTACATCGTATATCTATTGAAAATCTTCAGAAAATGATGAAAAGTATCTCCATTTGATGCAATTAATTTTATTAGATATTTTATATAATTTTATTTGCGAATTCCTAAACAAAGGTATTTGTTTGAGAGAGAGAGAGAGAGAGAAGGAGAGGGGATGGGAAGATTCACATTTTCACCTTTCTGTTTAGCTTTAGGCTTCATCATTTTTTCTCTTTTTTTTGCTCTCCCACTTTCATTCTCTACTGCCATTGACTGAGAAACTTAAAAGTTCATAGTCATAGGACATCCAGACATCACCAAATCGAACAATGGGAGCTTTCCTTCCAGCTGAAGAAACTAAGAATGTGCATCATAGGGAAAAAGCCATGAAAGAAGCATGCTAAGAATGTGCATCATAGGGAAAAAGCCATGAAAGATGCCAAAAGCCATGCTTCTTTAACTCAACATCTTTACAGCTCCATGGTCTGGAACCCAAAGGTGCTTTCAAAAACTGTGCTCTCCACAAGAGACGCTCAGCCATCTACTTCCTGCCCTCAGGTTATATAACTAGGAGCACATGGGATGTGGGTCACCTGCTGTCAAAAGAAACCATAAGGAATCAGCCATTGTTATCGGATTATAAATTAATGGTATTAAGCAAGTGGCCAACCACTTCAGCACAACAGCTTGATGTCTACAAAGTAAGATGCTCAAAGCCAACGATATATACCACCATTAAGAATGGCTTTAATTTAAATCTAATTAACACCTAAGACTCAGCTTTTTCACTAACACTCACCCACATGCCACAGAAATTTCATAATGGTTTTTGGACATACTGGCAGACAGACAACACATGTACGAATCTCAGTTTGTACACAACCAGGTATTAATTTGGAAAGAGCCAGAAGAAAATCTCAGTATCAGAATATACGTAAACAAGGCTGTCCTATAATATTTCCAGATCCAGAGACCTTCCTTGAAGGAGAATTCATTTGATGATAATCTTTCAGAAGGCCACCACTGGAAGGCCACCACCAGACACCTTCCCCTTTCTACCTGGCCTCAGTGTTCAAAGTCACAGCCACCCTTGCATTCTATCACAGAAAATTGAGATTATCTCCTAATCTTCCAACCCACAAATGCCCATCGCCCTCTTTCTCTCTCCTCCAATCCTTTCCCAAAAATGGACCAAATACTCCTCATCTTCCTCCTCATGACACTTTCCATCCATCACACAGGAGCACATCAAGAATGCACAAACCTTAACACAGTTCCTCATCAGGTCAGAGCTGGCTACTGGTTCTCCCACACCAACCACTACTCACCAGTTTCCAACATTAACACCTCCCTCTATACTCACATCTACTACTACTCCCTTTCTCTTGATGACACCCCTTCTCCTATCACACTCCCATCTGATGACCAACTTCACCTCTTGGCCACTTTCTCCACCACCCTCAAGGCCAAAAATCCATCCCTCAAGACAATCTTGTCCATAGCCACAGATGATCGCCAAACCGATGTCTCCAATTCTGCCTTCTCCTCCATGGCAGCAAATCGAACACTTCGAATGTCATTCATCAACTCCATCATAGAATAGCCAGGACTAATGCATTTGATGGCTTGGACTTGGCATGGCATTTTCCATCCTCACCTTCTGACATGGCCAGCCTTGGGATCCTGCTTGCAGAATGGAGAGCCCGTATAAATGAAGAAGGACAGAATTCATCTTCCCCTCTCCTGTTGACAGCCACAGTATACTTCTCCGACCACCTGTTCGATGGGCTCGTCGGCAACCTCGACTACCCGATAGATGCCATCTCAGCCAACCTGGATTGGGCCAATGCTCTCTGCTTTGGTTACCACAAGAAGAGTGATGTCACAGCTCTTGATGCTCCACTCTATGACAAGGCCTCCCACTTCTCCACAAGTTATGGCATTACTTCATGGCTGGTTGCAGGAATCCCTGCATGCAAGCTGGTAATGGGTGTCCCTTTATATGGAAGAACTTGGATTCTTAAGAACAAAATGAAGAATGAACTAGGTGAACCAGTTGTTGCCATGGGACCTAGGCAAAAGATGAGCAACCAGACTGGGCTGATGGCCTTTTCTGAGATCAAAGAGATCTTGAAGGACCCTGATATTGTCCTTAGATATGACAATAAGACAATATCTGCATATTTCCACTCTGGAGATCTGTGGGTCAGCTTTGACAGCATAGAAGTGGTGAAGGTGAAGATAGAGTTTGCTCTGCAAGAAAGGTTGATGGGCTATTTCCTCTGGCCGATCAGTTTTGATGACTCAAATTATACAGTGTCCAAACAAGGTGATTATCTAGTCCATTGCTACCAAGAAGAGCTTCCTTTACCTTTTGTTCTTTATGTATGTGGGTACTAACTAACCTGATAACTAATGCAGCTTTGGATGTATGGTTCAACAATCATGATTCTTCATGTTATGAGGATGAAAATGGCTTTGAACAGGCTTTGCCTCCAGCTCAACTATCATCACAAGGTCATGCTCAGACTCCATCAGCAACCTTTTCTGGATCATTGACTCACAACTTACATCTGGATCTGTATATTTTGCTGCTTCTTCTCTTTTATCTAACAGCAATTTAAGCAGTTCAGAATGTGAAAAGAACACCCACCTGCAAATTTTTTTGTTATAGAGATCTTGATCCAATTTCTGCTCATTTTAACTTTACTAAGATGCCCATGTGGCTTCAATATCACATTTGTTGAATAAAGAAATGTGGTCTATATACAGTATCAGCAAAAGACATACTAATAGTGAAGTTGAAAGCTGGATGACTGCATTACTGGATGTGTCAAATATGCACCAAGCATCAAGGCTCTAATCGTTAAATAGGGGGCTGAATAAATTCCTTGCACTTAAAGATGACCGAAGCATACGGGCAGTTTTGGGTGGCCACACTGAACCAGCTTGAAATTGGTATAGTTTGGTGGTTTGGATCGGTACAGGGGTTGAACCTTTCCGAACTAACCGTAAACTGTACCAAATCATCTTGTACTACGCCAAGCCATCTTGTTCGGTTTGGTACTGGATAGTTTATAAGCTTGAGCCTCCTGGCTCATCTGATTGATATGTCATCTGTTGAGTATGTGATACGGAATATAACAAATATTCTTCTAATAAGATCGCTATTAGTACGGCCAAGCACGCAGTTGCGATATAATCAACAAAAAACACAGAATAATAATAGGAACTAAAATCAAAGAAAATAGCGAGAGACGAGGATCTTACGTGGTTCACCCAAACTGGGCTACGTCCACGGCGGCACAGGATCTGCAAGGCTTCACTAAGAGTTGAATCAGGTACAAGCCCTCAAAACACTCTCTCTCAGAAACTCTTCTGATCTTACTAAAAGATTACAGAACCCCTTTTTTTTCTCTCTCTGCAGCACACAGAGGTCCTCACCGAGCCTCTAATTTATTTCATATATCGTAACTCCCACACGAGATTTTTGTGGCGGGCGGTTGCAGCTGAGATGACGCCTCAAATCCTCCTCCAAAAGCTCCATTTGGTGACTTTGGATAATGGCCAAAACATCCTCAACTAACTCCCCAAAATCTATCAAAATCTCATGTTTGTTACTTTTGGAATGACCAAAACATCCTCAACTAACTCCCCAAAATCTATCCAAATCTTATGTTTGTTACTTTTGGATAATGACTAATTTTCCAACTCCTTCGTAAACTCTGATTTCTTGATGAAATTAATCTCCATCCATAACAATCTCCCACTTGGAGATTAATGACATCACTCTTAGATCTACTTTCTTTCTCTGTGTCGCGCTCTCCTGATCTATCTCTTGGAAAGCTTCACCAAGTTGCAACAGAGACTCAACTTGTCTCTGCTCACAACCTTGGTGAACATATCTGCAGGGTTTTTAGCTCCATCAATTTTTTCCAGCTTCAACTGCTCCTCATCCAATGCACTGCGTATGAAATGATACCTTAGCTGAATGTGCTTGGTTCTTGCATGAAATGTTAGATTCCTTGCCAAGTGAACTGCGCTCTTGCTGTTGCTCCATAATGTATTACACTCGTGCTCCTTGCCGAGCTCCTCCATCAACCTCTGTAACCAGATCATCTCTTTACTAGCTTCAGTGATCGCCACATACTCAGCTTCTGTAGTTGACAATACCACTATCTTCTGCAACTGAGATACCCAGCTCACTGCTGTATCACCGACAGTGAAAACATAACCAGTGGTGCTCCTCCCACTATCTCTGTCACCAGAGTGATCGGCATCTACAAATCCCTGTACTTGAAGACTATCACCTTCATAGCACAAACTGTAAGTTGATGTACCCCTGAGATATCTCAAGATCCACTTCACTGCATTCCAGTGCTCCTTGCCTGAATTCTGCATGTACCTGCTGACTACTCCCACTGTTTGTGCGATATCTGGTCTTATGCAAACCATTGCATACATTAGACTTCCCACGGCTGAGGCATATGGAACTCTAATCATCTCATCCCTTGCCTTCTGATCGAGTTGTTGGACACAACTGCTTACTGAGCTTGAAGTGTGCTGCCAAAGGCGTTGACACTGTCTTTGCATTCTCCATATGGAACCTCTTCAGTACCTTCTCTACATAGTCCTCCTGAGATAGCCACAGCTTCTGTTGCTTCCTATCTCTGTTGATCCTCATGCTAAGAATCTGCTTCGCCTCTCCCAAATCCTTCATTGAGAACTCTTTACCATCAGTTTCTTGAGCTCTTCTATCTTCCTCATACTGGAACCTGCTACAAGCATATCGTCCACATACAAGGATAAAATAATAAACTCATTTGTAATGTACCTCTAAAAGTACACACAATGATCTGACTGGCATCTGGTGAAGCCTTTCTCTAGCATGAAACTGTTAAACTTGAGGTTCCATTGCCGCGGAGCCTGCTTCAGACCATACAAACTTTTCTTCAATCTGCAGACCATGTCATCCTTTCCCCTGACCTGGAAACCTTCTGGCTGGTGCATGTACAGCTCCTCCTCCAAATCTCCATGAAGAAATGCTGTCTTCACATCTAACTGCTCTAGATGAAGATCCTCCACTGCTACCATGCTCAAAATCACCATGATGGATGTCATCTTAACTACTGGGGAAAAGATCTCCTGGAAGTCAATTCTCTCTTTCTGTGCATAACCCTTGACAACTAACCTTGTTTTGATCTCTTGGTACCATCGACCTCATTCTTCATCTTGTACACCCATTTGTTGAACAGAGCTTTCTTGCCAGCGGGTAACTTCACAAGATCCCAAGTCTTGTTTTGCTTTAAAGAGTCCATCTCCTCTTTCATAGCCAACTCCCACTTGACTTTAGCTTCATCCTGTATGGCTTCAACAAAATATT
Source organism: Calamus simplicifolius (assembly GCA_900491605.1). Classification (NCBI taxonomy): domain Eukaryota; kingdom Viridiplantae; phylum Streptophyta; class Magnoliopsida; order Arecales; family Arecaceae; genus Calamus; species Calamus simplicifolius. The sequence continues at coordinate 137,639 of UESW01001767.1, read as the reverse complement.
CTGGCTCTCCAGAATCTGTGTACAAAACATAATCATTAGCAGAATACCTCTGTGATGGCCTAGTAACCCTCGTGGTCCTCCTCAACTATGGGGACACCGGCTGAGGTACCGGTGTATGCATGTGGCTGTCTGTTTCAACCACATCTTCCTCCTCCACATCCTCAAAGTTTCCATCTTCAGTTTGCACTTGGGGAATTTCTCCATCTCTGACAGGATCGAGTTCTATAAACTCCTGTTTCTTTTCTTCCACTGCATCCTTCTTGTCTTTTAAGTATGCTCTTCATCAAATACCACATTCCTGCTCCGAATGATCTTATTGTTCTAGAAATCCCAGAGCTTGTAGTCATACTCATTGCCACCGTATCCAATGAAAACACACTTTGTAGACTTGGAGTCTAACTTACTCCTCTTCTCTTTCAGAGAATAAGCAATGCAGCCAAATACTTTAAGAAAAGAAAGTTTTACCTATTTTTCTGTCTAAACCTCCTCTGGAATCCCACAATCCAATGCACTGGATGGACTCCTGTTGATCAAATACATTGCGGTGTCCAGTGCTGCCGCCCAAAAATATGTAGGTAGACCTGAGTCAAACCTCATACTCCTCTCTCTCTCAAGAATGGTCCTGTTCATTCTTTCTGTCATACCATTCTGCTCTGGTGTCCCTAGGATGGTCTTGATCCTTCTGATTCCATGCTCTGCGCAGTAGACATCAAACTCTCTGCTGCAGTATTCACCACCATTATCTATCTTGAGACACTTGAGACTTGCTCCAGTCTGGCTTTCACACATGACTCTCCATCTCTTGAAGATGCCAAAGACCTCAGACTTTTCCTTCATAGCAAACACCCAGACTTTCCTGCTGAAATCATCTATAAACATGACAAAGTACTTATTGCCCGCATATGATGCCACTGGTGCTAGACCCCAAACATCTGAATGAACCAACTCCATCCTTTCAGTCTTCTTCTGAGTTCTTGCTAACTGAAAACTCATTGTTTTCTGCTTACCATAGTTACACTCTTCATAAAACTCTAGATTCACCTTCTTTAGCCCAGGTAGAAGCTCTCTCTCCTATATAGAATATTCAAGTTCTTCTTACTAAGATGACCGAGCCTCATGTGCCATAATGTAGTCACTGTACCCGTATCTCCTGCTGCCACTGAAACTGAACTCTCACTGTCTGCCAAGAAGTAGAGAATGCCTGTCCACTTCCCTTTGATAACAACCATAGACCCTTTAGTAATTTTTCACTGAGAATTACCAAAAACGGATACATAACCCTCAACATCAAGCTGACTGATAGAAATTAGGTTTTTCTTTAACTCTGGGATGTATCTGACTTGTGCAAGTCTCAATTCTCCGCCTGTCACTGGCTTCAGTACAATTGTTCCTCTACCAATAATTCTGCACTGCTGTCCATTGCCAATTGTGACATGGCCAAAATCTCTTGACAAAATCCAAAAATGGGTGTCTCTTTGAACTACAATGGTAAGAAGCCCCTGAGTCTACAAACCACATATCTGAGTTTGCCCCATCGCCGGCTGATAGGCACATATCCTTAAAATTTCGCTCAATAGTACTCACAACATTTGCTTCCTGACCTTTTATCTTGCTCTTGCACCTTTTTCCTTCTTCTTACCCTAATAATCCTTGCTTATGTGACCTTTCTTCCTGCAGTTCCAACACTTTATGGAAAATCTCCCTTTGGACTTTCCTCTGCTCTTGGACTGGTCTTTCTCTGACTTCTTCCTCTCCTGTGATCTTCCTCTGGTATCCACCATGAGTGCAGTACTTGTAAAAATCCCACCCACAGCCTTTCTTCTCATCTCATCATTCAATATACAACTAACTGCATCATTGAATGTAAGGATACCTGATACCGAGTTGCTGACTATCATCACAAAATTGTCCCAACTCTCTGGCAAGGAACATAAGAAAAGAAGCGCCCTGAATGAATCATCAAAAGCAACAGAAACCGACTCTAATTGATTAATCATCGAGTTGAACTCGTTCAGATGCTCCGTCACTGAACTATTCTCAGCCATCTTCAAATTGAAGAGCTTTTTCATGAGAAATATCTTGTTTGAGGTGAAGGTTTTTTATACAGCTTTGTTAAAGCGGTCATCATATCCACAGTGGTCTTTTCCTTTGCAATATTATACGCCACTTGAGGTGTTAACGATAATCTGATCGTGGTTAGGGCTTTCCTATCCAGAATCATCCAATCTAACTCGCTCATTGAATCCGGCTTCTTTCCTCTAATGGAAGGTAAAGATCCTTCTGATATAGGTAGTCCTCAATTTGCATCCTTCACCATCTGAAATTATGACCATTGAATTTCTCCATTTGATCTTGTCTTCTGCCATCTCTTTGTTAATTTGTCCGACCGTAATAATATGAAGAGAACCAGGCTCTGATACCAATTTGATAGGAATACAACAAATATTCCTCTAATAAGATCGCTATTAGTACGCCAAGCACGCAGTTGAGATATAATCAACAAAAAACACAGAATAATAATAGGAACCAAAATCAAAGAAAACAACGAGAGACGAGGATTTTATGTGGTTCACCCAAACTGGGGTACGTCCACGGCGGCACAGGATCTGCAAGGCTTCACTAAGAGTTGAATCAGATACAAGCCCTCAAACTCTCTCTCAGAAACTCTTCTGATCTCACTAAAAGATTACAGAACCCCTTTTTTTTTCTCACATAGAGATCATCATCGAGCCTCCAATTTATTTCACACGTTCGTAACTCCCACACGAGATTTTTGTGGCGGGCGGTTACAGCTGAGATGATGCCTCAAATCCTTCTCCAAAGCTCCCTTCGATGACTTTGGATAATGGCCAAAACATCCTAACTAACTCCCCAAAATCTATCCAAATCTCATGTTTGTTACTTTTGGATAATGACCAAAACATCCTCAACTAACTCCCCAAAATCTATCTAAATCTCATGTTTGTTACTTTTGGATAATGACTGATTCGCCAACTCCTTCGTGAACTCTGATTTGGGGCTTCCTCTTAATGAAATTAATCTCCATCCATAATATGGTATACACCATACCAAATTGTTCAGTCTAGTATCAAAATGATATTAATTTCTGGTATGACAGACCTTGCTTCAGTTGCTGTAGTAATCTATAGACAAATTTTGACATCCATCAAGGAATGCTGCAACTTTCGCTCTTTAAAACTACAAAAGCTTAACCATATCATCATGCTAGCCTTCTTTTGCCATTCTAAACATCAAATGAATCATGAGTGATCAAGCCAACAGAGGCAGCCATTGTTACTGAATTATCAATCCAGAGCATGTGAGGTAATCACCAAATTACCTGCCCAATTGTCTGAAGGAACAAGGCTTATATTACCATCCTCGGTGGAAAGCATCCATATTACAGCAAGAAAACAACATGGCCAGTGTCATCTAACTTAAGTCGGTCTAATGAATGGTTATCTCTGCATCATGCCTATATAGCAAGTCCTTTATGGACAGATTGTACCTTCGGATGTCTGGTGAGTCTCATGATTCCAGCTTCCCATAGGTGCATTTTTTGGCTTATCAATTGCTGCTACTTCTAATGGATTAAAAGCAGATGGGTAGAGAAGGAAGAAGGAGATGAAGCTGAAATTCACACAGGCTCATGGATTCTAGAGTTGTTCTGGAATTGCCACAACAGAGTACCATCATATCAGTACTATGATGTAAACCTAAAGGCTAATCAGCCTGGGTTAGTTATAAATCATAAACAATAACGGTTAATAGAACTGACAAATCTTGAGAAGGATCCAAGGTGAAGTATCTCTCTCTCCCCCCTCTTAATAAAAGAACAGAAACTACGGCAGTTCACATTATTTAGAAAATAAAACAAGAGCAATGAGGCAAATCACAGTAGTACTGACTGCTAAAGGGACTGAGATCCTGTGATCAAAATAAAACATGGTAAGCACTTTCGCCTATGAGTTTATCATCAGCATCATAAAGACTAACCACACCACTATGAATATTATGGATCAACAATACACCCTGTGTAAGAAAATTCAGGAGAGTCAACATTTGAGTTCCTTAACCGATATCAACATGCGCACAAAAGATGCATGAAATTTCTATGAACGTTAATTGATCTACAAAATAAAAGTGGTCTTACAAAGACAAATATTAGGATAACATAATGGCTCGATCTAAATCACCCCTCACCAACTCATTAAAGGTGACAGTGAAATGATCAGGTTTGATTGCTGTTGCATGTTAAACTTCAAAGATTTCAGCGACCAACCCATTTAAATTGGATGGAAACAATGACACGTTTTGCACCTTAGCAGTTTTGTATTCGCATGAAATTATCTAGTTAGCAACATATTAAAACTGATCACTATATTTGTCCATGCAATTTCCCTGATAGAAATGGAACTTACGCTATGCAAACTATATTAATGGGAACGCTGGTGAGGTGCTAAGTATGTTTGTTACTTTGATCCACTATTCCCTGATTATGAGCCTTCAGATGAGAAAGAGACAAAAGAGATCCATCACTCACAGATCTTCATCTCTCTTAAGTTTTCTGCACAGTCAAATATTTCAATTCAACTCCTCTGAAATTTCTGACTCAAAGGTCTCAGAGATCATTGTCAGGATGGAATCTTATCCAATATTGTGTTAATAAATGGGAAACTTCATGGCAGCAAAATGTACACAACATGAGTATATAAGGTGGCCAGGCATTTTTTTCATTTGTGATTTGGATTTTGAGTGAGTTGATATTCCTAAGTTATAAGCTTAAGGATTACATTATGGAACCAAGCATAAATACGTAGTATGGAACCAAGCGGTGGGGTTCTTTTTAAAGGGCCCAGGCTACGCTATTGAGAAAGCTTAAGATTCAGCAGGGGGGGCTGTATCGTGGGAGTAATGGCCTTGAGATTTCAAGTCTTCCAGGTATGAAACAGGTCATAAACAAGGGCTACTTCATCCGCCCTGAAGGAGGTCTCGTCTAAAACAACGGGCCCTGGTTCTTGTTTAGAAAGGATATCCATTTTTCCGGGATAGAATTTACCGAAGAAGGTTGTCTCAAAGCCACAATCTACCCCCGGCGTAGACACCCGAATAAACAAAGGCTTCAGGCTTGACGCAGGCCCAAGCGGATTCGGCTAAAATGTTTAACGAAAAGTCATACTAACAGAATAGGAGCACTTATGAAACCTTGGATGGTCGTTAGGTATCAAACTCCAGAATTAATAGAACTGAAGGGAGCAGAGCTATGCTAGCTACCTTTTTAATTTATTGTAGAAATTCCAGGATCAATGATTGAACATGCAAAATAAAATACTTTTTCTTGAGTAAATGGAACACATGAATCAATCAATTTCTATATCAATCATGATCTATGTAATACCTTGGGCATCTATTTCAAATGCATAACCTATTTTGTGACCGAGAAGCAACTAGATGAATTGTATGTGCCAATTGCCATTTAGCTAATAAGCCAGCGGATATTGAAGTTCCGCAAGCCGTGCTTCCTGATACTGTATTTGAAGTAGTTGTTCGAATCCCTTGTTATATACAATTGAAACAAGTTCTTGCTAATGGAAAAAATGGGGCTATTGAATGAGCAGCTGTTCTTATTTTACCCAAGTGATTTGAATTAGCTCCCCCCCTTGCTCCATCATATTTCTCTCAACGTGAGAGAAAGGATGGGAAATCTATCTTTTCAGAGTTATCCACCCAATAAAAGAAATATTCTTATGATAGGTCCTGTTTTCGATCAGAAATACAGTGAAATCGCTTTTCCCATTCTTTCCCCTGACCCTGCTACGAAGGGGTCAGATTTATCTTATGGGAGCAAGAGTAATAATACAGTCTATAATGCGACATCAGCAGGTATAGTAAGGAGAATAGTACGTAAAGAAAAAGGAGGATATGAAATAACCATAGTTAATGCATTGCATGGACATCAAGGGATTGATATTATACCTCCAAAACCATAACTTCTTGTTTCAGAGGGTGAATCCATCAAGCTTGATCAACCATTAACAAGCAATCCCAATGTAGGAGGGTTTGGTCAGGGAGATGCAGAAATAGTGTTTCAAGATCTATTACGTGTCCAAGGCCTTTTGTTCTTCTTGGCACCTGTTATTTTATTTTTGGTTCTTAAAAAGAAACTGTTTGAAAAGGTTCAATTGTATGAAATGAATTTTTAGGTCCAGAAATTCCTTAACATCAAGTTGGTAAAAGCAACAAATCAGATATGAAACTTTGAGTATTTAGAGATGCCCTTGTTATTCCTAATAAGATTGCCCGATAATAGATTGCTTCATCCAAAGTATGCCTTGCTTGTTTTGCTCGCAAAAAGCTGATTAATTCTTAAGGTGAAAAAACTTTAGACATTCTATCTTCTGTAATCAACACTGATGTTACAATAATTTCTCTATATCTATTATGGATTTGTACCCCCTAGGATCAATAAACCTTTTGGATATTATTAACCAAGGAAAAGTCTTGCTGCACCGAGGGTGGTGCAGCTGCATCGCTCCCGATGATTGATGCGTGCTCGCGTGCCAAAGCAGGAAGGACATTTTGTCTCTGGTATGTGCGCACTCATGCGGCGAGCGCTAATTACCGTGGTTGGTGCACACTTGCTGCACCACCCCCGATGCAGCAAGACTTTTCCTAATAACCAAAGAAATACAACTTTGGGCTATGGTTAGCTCAGCTCCAATCAAGAATCCCCATGGGATTCTAAGAATTCTTTGTACATGTTCGTTCCAACCTTTAACTCTCCTTTCTAGATTCATTGATATTGAATTAATCAAATGCACTTCTAAGATTTGTTTCACTTTTGGAATACCTTGCGTTATGTCGCTAGATGTCAATTTTTCATATATAAATGTAACTAATATGTCTCCTTCGTAAGGATTTCTCCATAATGGCTATGAATAGTTGCTCCTGAGTGGCCAAATAGGATTTAGCTGATCTTATAACTAAGGAATCAACATGAACGATGAAAATTTGACTAGATTTTTTTATGTGATATTCGTATTTGACTAGACATATATTTTCAAAAATAAATTGTCCAAGGCTAGTTATTATAGAAGTCTCTTCACAATAATCGTGATGGAGAAAGCACCAATTCAAATGGAATGGATTCAAAATTATCTTACCACATGGATCAGGATTATAAATCCTCCTATTTTCATCTATTAAACAATATTTAAGTGCTTGGAAAGTCTGTTTAAAATTGTCAAGTAACAAATATTTCTTTAACAAGATATGATTATGTCGTTTATGCTTATCTCAAATTGATAGTGTGGTCATTGATGTTTTGGAGTAAAAAAATCAATGAGACAAACATATGAAGATGTGATTGTTTTATTTATTTATTTTTTGGACGGCAGGGGAGATACCCAATTATAAATATTTTATGGCACCTGTATTTTAAGAATATTAGCAAAAAGTTGTGGCTCATATTGCATCATTTTCTGTTTATTTATTACCATAATATCTTGGGCATCATATGGTCCCCTCATCAGCAGGAAAAAGTTGTTAGTTTGACATTAAATTCCAGTGCATAACTTACAGAAAGAGGAATGAAATGTACAAGATGAGATGGTTACTTGCTTATGCTAACAAACATATGCTAACTTGTTTGTAGCAGCATACAAGTTCTCTTCCTGCGAGGTTTCTGATGCCGCTGGAATTGTTGAAAGTGTGTGTTTGGAGATGAAATGATGACAAGTTCTGCATGAACCAAAATTTGATATGCTTGCCCCAGTTGTGAACATAGGATCTTATGCTGATGATCTCTTGCTTGGGCCTTCAATAAATAGTTCAGACTCAAGGTTTAAAGTCTTGGTTTCTGAGAAAAATTTAGTCTACGTATTAAAAACCAAGTTATTTTGGTTGCTAGAAGATAGCAGGAGTTAAGCCAAGTTGGCAAGAAAATGGTACATATCTTAAAATCTAAAGTAGACCTCCAAAATAGCAATGTAATATCAAAATAAGTTGGTCTTTGTTGTAAGAACTGTAATAGGAAAGCAACACATCATATATATATATATATATATATATATATATATATGTATGAGTGAATATATAAACATGCGGTAAAAATTTAACCCTCAGGCAATTCATATGCAAACTTCAAAGAAATGTAAAACAGATGCATTTCTAATTACTCCTTCAATACCCAATTGAATCTGAATTGCTTACCAATTGGCTGCCACAAGCTGTCTCAGAGTGAACTAGATCAAAAAATCAGATTTCAAGAATACGGAATATTTTTGTCGATTCATATTTTAGTTTACTGCAAACACTAACAAGCCTATACTAGACAAAACACACTAAATGAAGCTGTAGTAAAATTGGACTGCACTGAAATCCAATTTATGTTTATGTATGACAAGGCATATGCTACTATAAATCTATGAATGTAAAACATGAAGTACCAGGAAACGTTGGATGATCATAAAGGTCTGAGTGACATTGTCAAGGAATCAGGTGGTCCTATTTGTGCTAATGCAGGAATAAGGGTTATGTAAAAAGCCATGTATCATTAAAAGCCTTTATAACTTATATTAAGTTCATATTAGTGCAAAAGAAAAGCAGGGGCTGCCAGGGACATCTACAGCAGATGTTTCTTCTCCTTTGCCATCCACTAAAACAATTGTCTTGAGGCTGTCTAACGAAGTTCAATTCATCTACAGTGGATGTCTCTTCTTCTATGCCTCCTATTTGCTCTTGAATGTCCTTACAAAACAAGTGTCTTCAGGCTATATAATGAAGTTCACGGCAAAGGGGACAAGAGTGACTCTCCTGTTTGTCTGGCTCATTTCTTAGCTGAAGACCTAGCGAATTTAATTGCACAGGTTAGGTTGGGATGGTTTCTGTATCAATGGCTGGTCAGGGAAAAGATGAACTCCACCTTATCTATCTTCTCTTATGTTTACAAGAATATCTTGCATTATCAGGGTCACTTGATGTGGCATTAGCATGATCCACTTTCACAATTCTTTGAGGCATGTCTATAGTCCTCAGAATCTTGCTGTGGCCAACTTGCAAATATTCTTTTAGGATAGAGATAAGCAACTGATGTAATGATTATTTGACCAATTTTCAGAACTAGATGCATGATTAACAGAATCAGCCACTGTTGGCTTTAAATTAATTTTCTCACCATCAAATCTATGTCACCAAAGATTTATATATCAAAATGTTTTCTAATATCAACAGAGGGATGTTTTCATCAAAACTAAAATGGCAGGCAAGCAGATTTGGCTAGGAGCCTCTATGATGCAAGTATTTTCTGAAAGATTTTCACCATGGATAAATGCTGGAAAAAAAAAAAGAAATCATTACTTTCCACCAGATTATTTATTTTTCATCCTGTTGCTGTAACAAAAGACCTTCATAGTGGATCTTTTCTACAGCCTAGTCTCCAATAAAATCTGTTTCCCTCTCTCTGGAAAAACCAACCCAACTCTAGAGGGCTTAACCATGTAACCTGAAACTTGAAGTACCACCTGCATTGCATTCATGTAGGAACTAAACATATTTATTGTTCATAGAATGCAGAGTTGACCCCACAGCAAAGTAATGAAAAAGATGGTATCTTTACGTTCCCAGTTGAAAAGGCTGCATTGACTTCTTTAAGGGAGTGGTACAAAAGTGTCAAGGCAGAAGGGGCTAACAGCACTACCTTCCACTTGATAAACAGTAAACACCACCAGTCTTCATATCAACAAAGTTAGGGTCCACCTGATGTGCAGAAGGGTTTCCTTGTAAAGGCTTAAATCGACAAAGGAGAATTGAAGCTTTTATATTATGAAATGGGATTCTTTATAATACAAGCTTGTACTGCAAAGCGTGATGCATTTCTCGATGGCTGCCATGTGTTCAATTTCAAACAATGATGTCTACTAATAACTCTTTCACCATTTTCCAAACATGATCACAGCCCATCCAGGCATACTTTACAGTACAAAGCATGTTCTTTAAAGCATTAGAGCTCCTATATTATCCAACAAACATTATCCAACAATGAGGAAGAAATTTTGGTGATACATTTGGGCCCTATAGCATTCCAATCAATCCAGGGACTCCACTGCAAGTCAATGTTAATGAACAGAAGCCTGCTAGTCCTTTAAGCTGAGCATATTTTGGTGAGGATGACCTGCTCAGTCTTGAATGCAGGTATCTTGGCTTTTAATCATTGGAAATGCTTGTAGAATGCTACCATGGATGGTTGCTGTGGATAGCCAGGGAAAACTTATTTGTCATAAAAATAAGAACTACCCATGTGGGCAGCTTATTATTATACATTTGGTACTCCAGTTGCAAGGAAATCCAATGAAAAAGAAAAGAGAAGTAGGATTTCTTTATTGAAATGGGAAAAAAAAAACTTCAGACAATTAGTTATAATCTTCTCAAATCTTGTGATGCAAAAGTTCTTCAATCAATATTCATGCAACCATCCTTGAACAACCTACTCATCTGGCCATCAAAGTCTTTTAGGCAAGCAAAGAAGCTAGGCAAAATCTTGTTTCTTTCACACACAAAAGAAACCTGGACTCACCGGGCTCCCGTTTTATTTCAGAGTGAGGACTGGGAAAGATCTGGGCAGACTGGGGTATTGCCTGATCCCAATCCCACTAGATTGTATATTCAAGTTGTAATTATGAATCCAGACTCAACCAATTTATCAACCGGGTCGAATCGGATCGGGTTGGTCTATAAAAAGGAAATAAGGAAATTAGACCTAATAAGTCATTTAGGTCAAAGCAAAGTAGTATGATCTGAATATAATCCAAAATATTCAGATTTCGATTGGAATGAGTCTGTATTGAACTCAAGCATTTAGCTTTTTTTTTTTAAAGCTAAAATCTAATCATTATTAATTAAATATAGAATCACTAAAAAAATTTTAGAAAGTTAAAAAAAGAACTTAAACTTAAAATTTTTATTCAAATCTTTTTTGTTTTATCTAAATACTGGAACCATCTTAAGTTTGCAAACTATCATTTTAAAATACATATATGGTTATACTTGAAGGCATTATAAATAAGAATCCACCTGTATAAATTATGAAACATAAACATTTAAATGTAATTAAGTAAAATCAAATGAAAGGAAGTGTCATTGTTTAGTTCAAAACGAATTAGCTCAAAGAAGAGTTCATTCAATGAGTTAGACAAGATAAATGAAGAAAAATTAGGTTTTTATGATTTTGATTTTTTTAAGTTTAGACTGGATTTGATTTTTGTTAATCCAAATTAGATTTGAACGATGTTTAAGTCAAATTTAATTGGATTGATTAAGAACATAAAATCCAGAATTTAGCTTATGTTTAACTTTGAACCTAATTTAATCATGAATCTTGACATATAGGTTGGATGGGACCTAACGGTTTCACTCAATCTATTTGAATACTGACAGGTCTATTTGCAGCCTTAATCAAAGTCAACTTTAACATTGTGGTACCAGAGACAGGCCAGAAATCAGTGTGGGGCTTCGTACCAAGACAAGGAGACGCAGAAGGTCATATTTTGCGTACTGGATAAAGAGAACACAACCATGCTCTCTTGCTGTGCTGAACTGTTAGCAGCCTGGGATGCTATCGTTAAACAGAAGTTTTATGTGTCCCTTGTATGGGAGATGATTCTCTCACAGTAATATCCAGATTGAATGGTCTAAATTCCAGAGACAAGCTTTACCACCCAATGTTACTGGATATTTGGAGCATTCAGGATGGCATCCTTTCAGACTATTTACTGAATTCACTGTGGGAACGGCAGAGTGCACCAATCGCCTCGCTTGTGGTCTTTGCTGCTGCTGATGAAGTTGATATGGATGGAGAATGGGGCCTATCAAATGCTCTCTTCACACATGCAAGAAACTAGCATTGGTTTTACTGCCAACTTGTATGTGTTTTTTTTTTTCTTTTTTTTCTTTTCGATGAAAAGAAGACAAACATATCAATAATTTGAGATTCTCCCTACACATTTTATTTCTAATTTTCAGTTATCTAAATTCTTTCTATTTCTACAAAAAAAGGTTGTCTAAATTGTTTCTGAACTTTTGATAATTATCATAAACAAATCCTTCTCCAAATAGCTCAATTTGCTCCTTGCCAGCGTGATAATGGGAATATACTCTCTAAAGAATTAAAAAAATGGGAGTCCTTGTCTTTCTCACATTGTTATGTCTTTGGGGTGTTTAACTGGAGTGATTTCTGGGACCCAAAAGATTCAAATGAAAAAAGTTCTTGATGGCAAGATAAGTATTCAGGGCATTTTTAGTGTTTTTTTTTTTTTTTTCTTGTGAAAAAGGAAACACTACTACCAACAGATGAAAGATACTTTCATGTTTATAGTCTCCAGGAGATACAGATCAGAGTGGAGCAATCAATAAGGTGGTATTCTCAGATTAAACTTTCACCAGAGCTGCTCTCTAAGAAAAACAACCGATGAAAAGCATCTAAATCCCACGATTGGATTAATATAACAAAAAATAAAGTTAAAATCATTTGTACCCATCCAGTCCTTGTGATACAACAAGGGCCATCCTTCTCTGCACTCTCAGAAAATTTTTTCAAGGGTAATATTAAGTTCAGGAGACCAAACTAAGATGATCTCCAAAAGTGTTTTACACTTTCAAGTAAGATCACTCATTGAGCTCAGTGGAGTATACCTGCATTAGTGCTTAATGATTAATGATAATGATATAATAACAACAACAATAACAAAACCTTAATTCTAAACTAATTAAGGTGGCTACATAATCTTTTTGCTCCATTTTGCTCAATTAGTACTTAATGATGATGGACATTAAAATTCTCTAGGCATATTAGAGTACACATATCTTCCTCCTCTTTTCATGACCAAGGCATCAGATGCAGAATTCATAAGCAAGGCATGCAAAGCTTTGAGAGACTGACAGGAAAGCTATGAGTAAATTTGTACTCATGTTAGAATATTAAGCTCATAATAGTGTGAATATGTGGTCCTAAGCCTCCCTATTCAAGTTAGCCTTTTTAACTTTGAAACTTGGTTAATCTTTTGTAATCTTCCCTTGCTAGCCTGCAGATTAAGAGCAGATCACATCATTGTGAAAGCGTAGTTTGAGGGATTATCTATTGATTTGTTGGGTTGTCTAGAAGGCCCTCTAAGGAAGCTAGTCAGACATCTCATTTAAACTCACTAGTGGGGGGCAACCAGACCCAACCTGGGCATGATCTAAGGGGCATGAACTCATCAAGAACAATGGCAGAGCTGCAGAATAAGGACCTGAATAAGGCAAGCTTGTGCAAATCCATTTCTCTGAACCCAATGAGGTTGCACTTGAAAGGAGCAGTATCTGATCACAATTTACTCAAAAGAATTCCATGATATCCTCAGTATAATATGTGTATAGCCACCATACAAGCTCGACTCTTGTGCACAAAGCACATGGAAAGGCACAGCCCCCATAAGGGAGCCAATGAGATGCAAAGCAGCAGCAGCAAACTGCAATAAAGGTTGTGGGTCATGGGTCATCAGGCCTACCATGTTCAAGAGAGTTCACATGCATGGGGACAGCAACAACTTCACCCATGTGATCTAAAATACCAAGATATGACAGTTCCCCAAATAATTCTAAGCAAATGTCTTTTATCTCTTTCTAATAAAGAAACTTGCAATAACAGCTACACTCCAAAGATATTTTTGTAGAGAGTGTTTAGTAAGAGACATTGTCTTCATTTTTTGGCACATAAAAACATTTTCTTCCTTGTTCCAACATAAACGAACAGAAAAAGTCTCCAATGATGTTCATGGCTTCTTCCAAGTTTCACTCAATTACAAAATGACTCCTGCACCAGACTTGAGAAAACACCAAGAATCTTAACCTTTTAATATAAGGGGCGCCATTACCTTCATTCAAATCATTTTATGCATTTACATTATTACAAGTACATCATGCCCATAGAAGAAAAAGTAACCAAGTATCACTCTAATAGCCCACCTTAGTAAATAATCACATAAATTGCCCACCCTCACAAGAATCACACTATACAACCCTACCACATAATAGCAAGTTTTAATGCCTCTACCCAACTGCCACCCACCTTAGCATTTTTGGTTGGCCAAGTAATGTGCCATTACACATTTACAACTTCCAACACCCTTTCCTTGCTACCCATTCAGCTCTCCACACTCACTAACACAGTCTATATTATTATTGCTATTATTTTTTATAAGAACAGTAGGCAATAATTCATTAGTAGCAATTTGTGGACAAGTACACTATCACAACCTACCTCACTTCTGGCAATATCAAAGCCAAAGCCAAAGCCAAATGAAAGCAAAACAACACACCAAGTCATCTCCTTACCCACATTTCTTTTAATAATGTTCAGCAATAAAAATTATAGTCCAAAATTCAGAAGGGTGATCAATATAATATAATATAATTTGCAAGCTAATACAAAAAGGTCCATTTACTATGAATCTTGTCAACAGACCCCTATGCAATGCAGCAAATTCATATATATTAAACCAATACCAAGAACCAAAGAGATTAAAACAGACATCCTTTCTTCTCAATGGACACTCCCAATACAATGACTAATGACTAAGAGCAGACAGATAATATAAATTAGGATCTACGAGGGGAGGGCAGGGGGGGGGCTTAGAGATGGCATCCAAGGCAGTTACAGGTCTTGGGAGTGAAGGAGCAGAAGCCAAAGGGCCTATTGGGTATGTTGCAGTTGATGGCATAGCAGCAGGGGGAGGGCAGGCAGAGGCCCCTGGGGCCTCCACAGCAAGTGCAGAGGGCGCATATCCTGAAGCTATTCAACCGCCGCCGCTTTCTCACATCGAACAGCACCGACTTCATCCCCGACGCCGGCTTCATCGCCGGCATTGACTCGCCGGCCGCCTGCTACAAGATGCCAGACATTCCCATGAGAAACAGAGTCAAAATCTGGTGCTCAATTTGGACAGATTATGAGAAACAGAGTCAAAAAGAGTAGTGAGAGAGATGGTTACTCTGGTTGATATGGAAGCCATAAAAAGGAGGAGGAGGAGGAAGAGGAGGAGGAGGGTGGTACGAGAGAAGGCTCCAGACGCAGAAGCCATCTCTTGTGGGGGTTTGACAGGGAGGAGGAATGAGGATGCTTTCTTGCTTGTAGCTTTCTTTGCAGCTTGAAGGAGAGGGGAAGGGGTTTTGGTGGGGGTTTGGAGTATTTAATACTGGGTTTGGGTTTGGGAGGTTATATGGTAGGGGAGTTTGGGGAGATGAGAGGAGAGGGGAGGGTGAGGGGGGTTGGCTTTGGGAAGTTATATGGTAGTAGGGGAGTTTGGGGAGATGAGAGGAGAGGGGTTGGGGGTGGAAGGAAAGGGTTTTGGAGGAATGGGGCCAATGGTTTTTGAGGAGAGGAAGGCTGAGGGATTTGCTCTTTATTAAAGAGAGTCCTTCACCTTTCTTGATGTTGGTTTGGTTTGGACTTTGGAGCATGGGAGCAATGCTTTTTCAAGGGAGGGGTAAAATGGTAATGACAATGATGGGCTTCTCTCTCTCTCTCTCTCTCTCTCTGTTCTGGAAGGAGAGGCAGAGAAACTGAAGGATGGGTTGCCATCTGTGCTTGAGCTTTGGGAGGACCACCAGCCTGACATTATTTTGGAAACAGCTGCCCTGGAATAGCTATCTCAATTAAGATCCAAGTTAAAACTCAAGTAAAATTATTTTGGAAGCTTCAGATCAAACCAAAATTAATTCAAGTTTGAATTAGAGTTATTGCACTTCTAACAATTTAGTTAACCAATTAATCAAACCTTTTATCATGAGTCATGCATAAAAGGGGGAAAAAAATCATAAACAATATTATCAGATGTATCATTATACTGTAAAACATATTATTTTAACTAAGATATCAATCAATGATTTTATATAATACCAATCATACATGCACACAATTTATTATGAGCCAAACATTTCTCTTGAAAAAATAAAATCAAATCATATTAAACTACCCATGATTGAACCCATGCTATGTTGAGCTTGAGCTGGAGTTGCTTAAATCAATTGGTAACCTTACTGACTCTTTTAGCTAAATTCATAAAAAGTACTGCAATGCCATATTAATAAATATTCCCTAAAGTAAACAATCAAAGATAAGATCCAGTATCATTTGTTTCAATGAAATAGACTTGGATATGCTATTATAGCAACTAACAGACTTATTCCTGAAGAACTTGTCTCAAACTTTATATATATGGTATAGATTGAGCTCTTAAGTGATATTTGTCATCTTTGATCACTGTTGGCTAGCTACTATTACTCATAATTAATCAGTATTAGCTAGCCATTGCTTGTTTGTTACTGTCACTAGTCATTACTAGCCCATGCAATTATTTTGATATGTTTATATTTTTTCTAAGTCTCTAATGTAGTAGTATGTATGCTTGATTTTTGCTTATTATGTCTGTTTTTCTGCATCCAAATATTATGATATCAGCTATCTCTTTCCTTATATTTTGAAGTACTTCTTTTTAAAAGAAAAAGAATGAGATTATGGACATTGACTTCTACTCTTTGCAAGAAGTCACAACGGATTTGGGAAAGTTTTTGAGATGGAGAATTAATAAGTATGCAAATGTGAATGATGGTTAAAGAAGTCCCATAGAAACAGTTTGCAACAATGAAAACAGATGTTGATTCAGTTGAGCACCATTTAAATCACTGCATGGTGATTTAGTCTAGTTATATGGGTATGGCCATTTATTTGCAAGGTAGTGGAACCAGTAGTGCATGTGGTCTAATTAGGAGAGAAGGATTACAACGTCTCAAATTCATCTACTAGTTTAATTAATTTATTAGCGGATCAAAATCATATGGTGCTAAAGCTTCGAGTGTAATTTAATTGATAGCATGTGAATTGAAATTATAAGCGATTCAAACTTTTCTTTTTTATCCGATATATATATATATATATATATATATATGAGTATTACAAAGATTCATTCAATCACCATTAGAAGTCAATGAGGGTTGTAGAGAGTCTTTCCCCATAGGACAATGCACTCTTGTTCTTCAAGGCAATGTAACTATTAGTGAGAGCATCTCTATAGTGTTTGAGAAAAACCAAGCGGAAATAAGAGCTGAGTGTGAGAAAAGCTATCACAGAGTATATCACACTAATAGTGAGAATGAAGTTATTTTGAGGGTGAGACCTTTATGGTTTGACATGCAGAACTCTCATGCCACACTTAAAGAAAAAGTATAATGATGTAAAGTAGTTTAAGCTTGCGCTCAACCACTTTGCTCTCCTAAAAGAGTTCAATTTCAGGTTTATAAAGAATGAAGCTAGAGGGGTGATGGCAAAGCCTACAACCAAAGGATGTCCATGGTGTATTCATACTTCTCACACGTCTGATCAATCTATTCATTCATGCTAGTATTCTATATTTTTTAGAATTGCATATCTTGAATTAATTTATTTCTATATCCTAATTTTAGTTAAATTTGTGAAAGCTTATACTGATG
This sequence comes from Calamus simplicifolius, assembly GCA_900491605.1. Lineage (NCBI taxonomy): Eukaryota > Viridiplantae > Streptophyta > Magnoliopsida > Arecales > Arecaceae > Calamus > Calamus simplicifolius. Next base: position 120,119 of record UESW01001767.1, on the reverse strand, counting down.
AGTGTTTAATCTCACATTAGCTAAATAATATTTTTTGTTAATTTTTTTAATGAAATTCTTGGTTATAGGAATGTGATTGATTTATTGGATTGCAAATATAATCTGATGGCAAGTTGTATACTTGTTCGAGTGTTTTCTACCCTGGTTTGAATATTTAGCATTGCGGGATATTATTTTGTAATAAAAATATGATTGGATTGTGTACAAAAATAATTGGATTGTTGGGTTGTATATTCAACTTCATGGCAAGAATATTAATTCAAGTGCTCTTTACATTGATGTGGATGTTTGATATGCATTATTTGTCAATAAAAAATCTAATACAATTGTCAGACAATTGTGGACAAATATGATTGGATTTTTGGTTTGCATGTTTAATCTCATGGTAGCTTGTATATCTGTTTGACTATTAATTTTATTTAATATTGCCAAGTATTATTTATGTCTCTATAGATTTTTACTTGCTTATAATGTGACAGTGTATTTTCATGCTTTTGCAAGTTCTTAAGAACGCTTCTAAAGATCATATATGCAGTTCAAGATTAAACTAAATGAATAGAGTACTTTCATATTAGTTTGAGATATTTGTTAATTAACCTACAAGTGTATGGGGTTTCAATATCCAATTTGGACAAAACCTTTACCTTTTTGTTTTAGGTTGATTGGAAATCCATTCATCACAAGGCTTATGGCATTCACAATATAGAATTGCATGATATGTGTTCTCTCTTGATTGTTATGCATTAATTTGTCTCGTTTTGAGTCCAAAGAGGGAGAGAGGAAAAAAAATTATAGCAGCCCAAGGAAGTAGAAGGGAAAGGGCATGCATGGATTCAAACAGAGAAAAAAAAAAAATGGAGGAAATTATTAAAAAATAAAAACATCTTCCAATGATCAGTTCGCTCATGTATGGTTGGAGACTTTTTCAGAGAATATATGTGAAATACCTAGGTAGCAAGCTTAATTGACCGTTGAAAAAGTTTTTAGGGCATTAATTCAAAAGGGTGATTTCATCATTTAAATTCCAAATCGGAGGATTCTTAACATTTTTAGGTTGAAAAGTCAAGACAGGGTAAATCTTCAAAAATAAATTGGCAACAGTGCAAATTGTAACTATCTAGGAATGAATATTTAACTGGTCATTTTTGTAGGGGTTTGTGTGTGTGCAAGCAAAAACTCCATTTAGATTCCAATGCAAGTCCTGTTTCATTTTTGTGATGGTGAACTAAATGAAATGAAAAGAAGTGTTGAACTGAACGCAAAGTACAGAATTTAATCTATAAAAATGCAAGATATTAATGAGACAATATTTTGTTATTGCAAAATATAATGATGTTATTTTGTGGTATCATTTAATATTCAATTGGGTTACTAATCTAAGAGATCTGCCCTATAATGTAGTGGTTTATTTTGGATAGGTTTGAACAGGATTCAAAAGGAAGGTATTAACACAATCCAATCTGAAGGGTATGACTTCCTCTGATAACTTTTTAATCCTAAGATTCCATATTTTACTATCAAAATGACTAGTTTATCAGCACTATAGTGAGAGGCAATAAACTGAAATTTCGAGGCTATCCACTCCCTTAAAATGTTTAGTCCTAGTTATTTTTATCATTTTTGAGAAAAGCTTGATCAATGGCATACTTCTAATTCAAGAAGAATTTACGAACACCATGTAAAATAAATTTATAACTCTGCCGAGACTTATTCCAAGTCCGGATAAAGAAGAAGGGTTGCGTTATATAGTTGATAGCTAGCGTAAAACTCTGTCAAATCTCCTAAAACATGAATCTACTAAATCAAATTATGCGAAGGACTAGAACGTTCCCATTAATATAATTTGAGTATCGACTTAGTCTTGAATAGAGCAAAGTAAAGGAAGCAGATTAATGTAGCCAACCTCATGTAGTTGGGAAAAGACTTAGATGAGTTGAGTTGAGTTAAGTGTATGTAAAATGAACTTATATGATAGATGGCATCTAAGTTCCTAACTGGCATGCTATGCATTTTATAATTTTTTTGTTTATAGAAAGAATGTTGCTCAACTAGTTTAGGACTAAGGTTTTATCACTATTGTTGCAGTTGTCGCCGTCATCATCACAATCTTCAACATGAAAAGTGGAACATGTTACAAAATAATGAACATCAATATATCATTTACAAGCTTGAGTTCATTTCCTGTTCTTTTAAAGTCTAAATAAATAATTTTGTCTATGATTTCAAAGATTGAGAAATTTTCTGAATCTAAGACCTTGTTATTTTTTGATTTTGAATAGTTCTTCACACAAAAAGCTCCAACCAATATCCTTTAGTGTAGTTCTGGTTGAACCTAGTTACCAACGCTACTCCAGAAATCATTTAACATTCATATATAGATGTAGGAACTGGCAAATTGCTGTTGTAGATGGAACATAGGTAGTAGGATCCTTGTCTTACCAAATGAATGTACACAATGGTGTTTAACTTTACCATTGAAATAAATATTGTATTCTTTTATAATGTACAAGTTAGAATAAAAGTATCCTTTTATTATCAATAGTGAAACTTATATATATTTTTAATAGTGGCTCGTAAATCTTTTGATATGCAAATTAGAACAATATATTCTTAACCATATTAAAGTCTATAATGTATCCTAGACGTATAGTATCTTGGATTTTCAAGGATAAACCATATCATACCATACCTCATACTAATATCCATATCATAAAATTTATTCGGAACTATAAGAGTGGGATCCACTTTTTGGGGAATATGAATTGAAGCAATAACAAGAATATTTCTAGTGGAACATCTTTCCCATTCCCTAGAGAGATAGCTCTCTAATAGACCGAGGGATAATGGGACCTATTATGAGATATACAATGCATTATAGACGTATGATCATTATGCTTCAATGGGGTTATTCTATTTCATCTGGTATAGAGAAAAGAACTTAAAGCAAAATATATAACAATATGATGATACATTTATACAAAACTTCTACCTCGAGCACATGCAATAGAGCCATAAATAGTCAAGTAAAATCATGTTTCATAGTACAACAACAGCAACAATAATAATAAAGCCTTAATCCTAAATTAGTTAGGTTTAACTATATGAATCCTTATTTTCTACAAGATGCTTCATAATCAACTATGATATTTTTTAATATTATTAACTCTTAATTCTAAACTAGTTGAGATCCGCTACATAAATCCTTTTTCACTATTCAATTCAGTTAAGAGTCATATTTTTTAATAAAAGAGAAGAATTTTATGTCTTTGTAAATATTGGGTTTTTTTCTCAGTGAGAAAAAAGGCATAATCTAAAAAATGTATTCTTCAATGTTGTTCATCTTTGGCTCTGCTCCAATTTTTTGACCGAATCCCTCTCCAGATTGCAAAGATGGTATATATATATATATATATATATATATATATATATATATATATATCTGGACTTGTAAATGCTTAAAGCAAACACTGGTTGATCTTTGTGCTTTGACTAGTAATTTGAGACTAAATAGCATTGTCCAGGTTATTTGAGCTAAATGGAATTGTCCGATTTGGTTTATAATTCTAAATCTGTGTCTCTGTTTGACTTTTCTCCTTTGGACTTTTCAGAAATGTCAAATCAAAACAAGCAGACTGAGTTACAGAAATATTTTTAAGAAATAATTTTTTCCATCATAAAATTATCATCAGATGCCTGGTCCTTTGGCCAAACCAAGAGAATAAAAAAGAAAAAAGAGATCAAATATCAGTTGGAAAACTTAAACAGATCGACAGTAAATGTGGGAACATGTTGACATAAGAAATACCTTTGAAACTTAGGACAAAAAACTATTCCTCAACTTAGAGGGAGAGGAAGTGACAACACTTGCTGTAGAAATAATTTGATTATCCAACAGTCTAATTTTGGCATCAGGATCAAGATCTGCAGCAATCTTAGCTCTTTTAGAAGCACCGCAAGTGACTCTCCCAGGGAAGCTGGCCCTACCAATTTTGATGCTCCCAATTCTTCCCTAAATAAATAGTCTGTTCCAGTGTCTTCACCATGATTATTAGTCTCTTTCTGAGATACCAATAGAGAATCTACCAATTTTGATGCTCCCAATTCTTCCCTAAATAAATAGTCTGTTCCAGTGTCTTCACCATAATTATTAGTCTCTTTCTGAGATACCAATAGAGAATCTAAGGGACGAAATATTGAGAATGAATGAATGTCAGCAGAATAAAGAGGGATGCCCATGATTTTATAAACTAGGTGGCATAATCGCAATACTAACATATTCTAAGACATTAAAGTTTAATGGTGTTTCTTATTTAACACAAAATAGTGAGAATAACATCAAAAAGTTCACTAAACAGACATGAGAATAGTTAAGTTGAGGTTATATTTGGTTATGTATAGATGTTCCCACATGTGGGCATATAATACAGGAATGTCTGATACCATACATAACCTAGATCAACGTGGATTAGATTACATACAAGCATAAGAATTATCTCATACCGCAACTCCTAGCCTGCTAACCTGTGCATTCAATCTCTTTCTAGTTTTCTTCTCCAATGAATCAGAATTTTTGTTGGAGTTCATTGGACCAACTGTGATGCCCTCCCAATAGTCGCACATCAAGAAATTGGGAGTTGGTTGTATAATTTATAACCAGTTAAGGAAGATGAACAAGTACCAATTGGATCGTTTTGGCTGTGGTGGCCCAAGTTGGTGTGAACCTTGTCTATATTGCTTTCTTGTAACAAAATGGGTTCGTGGGTGCTATAGGCCCGAAGCTTGGGTCGTTATAATTGCTATCAGAGCCACGCACTAGCCGAAAGTGCAGGAGTTAAGTGCCACACAGGACAAAGTGCTACATCGATGGAAGCCACCTCTTGAACCTATGGGGGCCACCTCTAGTATCCTGCCTACCTAGTGGTTATGATCAATTGCCTCTGGCGATGAGAACGTCGCCTCTGTAAGGAGGGTAGATTGTAATACCCCTTTCAATAGTCCCACATTGGAAAATTGAAAGTTGGTTGTATGGTTTATAATCAGTTAAGGAAGATGGACAAGTACCAATTGGATCCTTTTTTGGGCTGTGGTGGCTTAAGCTAGTGTGGACCTTGTCCATCTTACTTTTTTGTAACGAAACGGGTTCGTGGGTGCTGTAGACCTGGGACCCATGTTGGTTACACCAACAGAATCCGAAGCCTTGCATTTCTTTGATTTCTCCTCCAGCCCTCCTTCCAAACTGCCAGTGTCTCCATGTTTCTACAAAATCCACTTCCAGATTCATTGAACTAACATGATAATAACAGATAGGAGTTAAATAAACTCAGAAATAAAATATTTAAGCAAAAATGTAAAGTAAAATAAACATACGATTATAACAATGACCACCAAGCCTCATCCCAATGATAGGAGGTTAAAACAAAAAATTGTTGAGAAAGTGCAGTTATCTTTTTTTTTTCTCTTTTTTTTCTTGTTGAGAACTAGAACAAGAAGAAGCCCAACTGATATTAGGGTGAAGGCGGTATCTGATCCCGGTCATTCACATCCAAAACATAAATATAAGAATATGCCCTAAAAGTTTGGGTTAAAAAAATGAAATGAGATTGCAAAAAATCTTGATAAACTTAGGAATTCAAGCACCAAAGCTATCATGAGTCCATAACTAAAACTTGGTTCACTATAGTCCAGAACAAACCTCAACCTTAAACTTTCTTTTTTAAAAAAATCTCCCCTCCACATGTTTCACCATCATACAAAGTACCATGATCATCTTTAGAACATTTTTATGTGTCTAACAGTAAATGAAAACACTGCTAAGTATCAGCAATAAACCCATCAAGTAATATGATCATTCTGCACAAATTGCATCTGAAAGCATGAAGGGACCAAATATCCTGTCAACTGAAGCCTAAGACAGATCAACATCATCAGCAAAGTCATAACATATCTGCAAAAGAAATTTTGATAGTACCAGTATGGGCTGAAAAAGAAATACATCTTCACACACACAAGCAAAAAAAATCACATCCCACTTTCTACTTCCCACTTCTATGTTCTGGACCCAGATTTTAGGTTCCAACAGCACATCCTATGGGATGTTAGGACAGATTGCTATCCTAAGAATTGGGACGAGAGTGTCCCGTTATTATCCCAATGTCCCAATTGGCAGATCTTGGAATACCACATGTCCTAAGTTTGGGACTAGATGCGATGGCAATGCATCCCATTCCATAAAAATCGAGACAGTCTCATCCAACAAGATTTAAAACCTTGTTCTAGACAATTATCAACCCAATTCATCAACCATTTCCATCTAAACAAATCTGAGTTGCATTATAACATAAGCAATGCAAAATTCAAGAAACAAAGGACTATGATAATCCCCCCAACTCTCCCTTTGGAACCTCAAGAGTTCACAACAGAGAATATATGGACTGAATATTTGTATACTAACAGGGGAAGAATGGTGATACAATGTGAAAAGCAAATACAAATTTCTTGTCAGGGAAGAGTCCCCTAAGAATGCTTGACATGAATTACACAGCATACAAAATGAATGCTTAAAAGCAATGTTGGTTAGACACTTGGTATGGGTGCCAACTTTTCTCAAGGGTCAAACAAAAAACAGCCTCCCAAAATGTAGGCATGGAGACATGACATAAATAGATAAATAATATGTGTTTGTGCGTGTGCATGTGTATATGTGCATGCATGTATCGCATAGATATAAATCACATATAAAAGTGCATATGCATATGTCTGTTTTGATGTTTATTTAGAAAAAGAGAAACTTAGAATTACATATGCAATCTAAAAAGTAAATTAATTGAATAGCCATGAGTTGGCAGGTTATTAAATTTATTCTCTAGGTTAGTTATTTAAGATGCAGTGAAGTGCCAAATTTGATAGCTAACCATGACATATTTATATTTAAAACAAACATCATTCCACTTAAAGTATTCATATAATTATGACAACTTCATATGAAAAATGTAATGACATTTTGTTTTTAAAACACTCATATAATTTTGATAACTTTATATTAAGAATATGAGGACAATTTGATTGAATTGCCCACACAAACTTGAAGACACTTTATGTAAAGTGTCGAGCACTTAAACCAAGGTTTTAAATCCTATGGCCTAAGGGTGTTCTGGTGTTTCCACGAAGTAAGACGCATGTTGTCCTATCTTATAACAATGGCCATCCTAGTAATCTTGTCTCGATCTCTCCTTTAATCTTCCTTTTATTTATTATGTTTTTTTTTCTTCCTCTTAAATCGAGATGATATAGGACATCCATCATCCCTAGTTTCATTACAAGGCATCCCAATACATGAACGAATAAGGATGGCCCTGTTCTATAGTCAAGATTCATCATATTAGAAATCGATAACATTTTGGTACCCAACCGATACGGCTTGATGTGGGGTATACCATACTGAACCAATAGTATACCAACCAGATAAACTAAGAGGCTTCAGCACATGAATTGCCCCATATCGATTCAATTAAGTATGGGATAGTTTGATACAATATAAGGTTGGTTTAGGGCAATATGGGTGGTACAGAGCAGTATGAGCGCCATAACATTTCTTTATGGTGAACCATACTAGTTTCATACTGATATAGTTTGATACGCCCCATTTGATCATTTTTACCATCTCTAAAGAGGGACTTTGCCCAATTACTGCCACCCATAAGAATATTTTGGGCTTCTTCTATTCTTTGATGATACAATCAAGACCACACTAGATGCCCCAATCAATGCTCCTCAATGATGTCCTCAATATCATCTTTGTGAAGTGCAATTTGAGGACTCTTCTAGATTCTTGTATCATTAGAAGGTCAAGGTAGGGAGGAAGTTTCATCTAAACTTTGCACTTGATGGGGCCATAATAGCAATATTGCTAAGTTGCTTTTGACACCTAGCAAGCTTCATAAAGCAGGCAACTTTTTATCCTTCATCATTTTATTGGCATTTTGAGTCCATTTTCAACCAGCCTTGAGGTTCTCTTGCATTCAATTTTAGTCTTTTTTTATTATTTTCTAAAATTGCTACCCTAAAGAATGGCAATTCATGAAGAGCATTTAGGCATCACCTTACCAAATTAGAGAAGTTGAAGTTGTTGAATTTACTTCTTGGAAAAGAATGGTGGCATGATAACTCCCTTTCCCGTCAGTACCTAGTTTAAATGATTTAGAAATCTCTCGCATGGTATTATGAAATTTAATTATGAAAAGGACTTCTAGGCTGATTTTGAAGAGCAGAATAAAACTGATTGGGAATTTTCAAAGATCGATCACATAGAAGCAACAAGATACAATCTTCTAGAAATTGGTGTACCTGGGATGAAACATAAGTCTTATTGAACTAGTTAGGTTTAAATTAGAGAAAATCATAAAAGTGAAGCTTACCAAAGGAAATCATGAAAAGAAACATCCACAAAACGAGCAATGGAAACCATGCCAGTCTATCACTAATTCAGTACCAAATGGTTGGTATATCCAATAATGGCAATCCAGCCTTCTTATTTGGAGATCTCAAGAAGAAGCCTTAATAGGTACTAACAAGTTTTTAAGTGACAGAAGCACTTTATGATTTAAAGTAAATTATATCTTAGTCTTATTATAGTGAAAGTGCTTTTAAATGCAATAACTAGAGAATGGATAATAACCTTTAATGAGTTCACAACTAATTGTTCTAGATGTTCTTCCATTGCATAACATCCTTGAAGGACTTGCCCATATGAGTGTGGTTATATGGCCATAACCTATGAGATTGGGTTGTATTTAGAGCACTCATAAAACCAAGATACTAGTACAAAACTAAAAAGTGCTAGCTCTAATGGACTCAATGATTGCCAGCACTAGGCTTATGGCATGTAAAATTTTTATCAAAGAACCTACTTCAAGCCTTTATTCACTACGGACTCTACAAATGGAACATGCCAACATTTAAGTAAAGTTTCAAACGCATAATATTTTTAATCTAGATGCAATTTTGTGTTATATGATTTTTAAAATTTTGAATTATGTGAGGATTGTTAGGTATTAGTTTATTAATTCAAAATTTAGTCCAATATTGGATAGATAAAGAAATATGAACTCACTTAAATATAAATCTTAGTTTAAGTAATGTAATCTGCTAAGATATTTAAGTGCATAAAGATTTATTTTTCTCTCTCTTTATTCTTACTTTTCTCTTAAAAATACATATGCATCTCTTATGAAGTGATGCCTTCCAAGGATCCATCTTATGACTAATCTAACAAAGAGCTGCATTTGATTAAATCAAAGTAATGTAACCATGATGGATCAAATCCAAGAAACACAACCCTTGGTATGAATGGATACATCTAATTAAAGAAAGTCTAAGCATCCATTCACATACACCTCTTTTCATCTTTAAATAAGGGATCTGCTCGCATCCATCCAAAAATAACTCAATACAATTGTGAAGAGAATTGAGAGTCTTTAACTATTTGAAATTGAGTCAAAAACTTGAATACATGCTTCGAGTATTTAAGAAGAAAGAATTAAGTCTACATAAACAGATTTTTTTATAATTATCCTAATTTTTTTTTTTTTTTGTTAAAAGAGTACTTTAAGAATAATGCTCGGTGGTTTGTTGTATCTTAAAAGTAGATCATCATTAATTGATTGCATTTGAGCAGAACAAATCTACCATAAAGAGATCCTCATCCTAGTGTGCTGCAAAGAGGTTAATATTATTTTTAACTATTTATTTATTTATATATATATATATATTATATAAATTAGAGATATAATAACATTTTCAACATGTGCCTTAGGACAGGATCTACACAGTCAATATGCCTTGATGCAAAAGTAAAATGGATGAAAGGCAAATGGAGTCAACGAACCGGCTTAACATTTGGATCGTGAGTTAATCGGTTCGATCGGATAAACTGGTTTGATCAGACCGATTAATATTATAATTATTTTTAATTTAATAATATAAAAAATAAAATATAATATTAATTAAAAAAATTTAAAAAAAATTTAAAAATCAGATTGAACTGGTCAAAACTCATCAAGTTCAATGAATTTTTTTGATTTTTATCCGAAAAGGACTATGATTGGTTTCCGATTGAATCAATAGGTCCTATCCAATTTTAAAACACTGATCCTCACCTTGACACACGGAAGGAATATTTTCGGTCCTTGCTGGAAACGGTCCAGTGCTTTTAGCGCTAATTGCGTACTAAAAAAAGACAGCTGTAGCATTCATTGTTATCCACCAGCAAATTCCAGCAGGATGAATGTCGTCAGAAATTAATAAAAAATAATTCAACGAAAATAGGATCAATCTTTAAAACCAGATCTTTGAAAAACAGAAGAAAAATAAAAAGCATGAAAACAAGCAAAGAAAAAAAAAATCAAAGATTAAATAAAATATATCAAAGCGAATATAACAACTCAAAATTCAATTTATTTAAGCTTTTTTTTTTTTTTATAAAGTCGACTATATGGATCTGTTTCTTTGCTCTAATTCATTTAGAACTAAATTTATACTTAAAATATAAATAATTTTATATTTTTTAATTATTTTTAATAATAAATATCTTTCAAACCAACTTCCACTGCATATTTGCATAGAATTACTATGCGGTCAGGGCACTCATAATTTAAAACCTTGGCCCTCTCGTCAAACCAAAAATTTAAAAATATTGACCGGTTGATATATATATATTGAGGGGGTAAAATCAACGGTTCAGATATCATTTGCATGGAATGTTTTATGCGACCATTCGCAAAACAACTGCTTCCGAGATCCATACACGGCGGCGAATGCATTGGCGGACTCGAAGAAACTATTAATTTTGGTTTTGAATGTCTTTTTTTTTTTTTTGTTTTATTTAAAAAACCAGGAGACGAAGGGATTCGCGTGGACTTGCTGCGCTCCGTCTTGTTTCCCTTTTTGTCCAAGTTGGAGTAAACCCTAGGCACCCTACCACGCGAAGGAGGGGTGTTTTTCCAATAAAAGGAGGGATTTTTTATCGATAAATCGAGGGAAAGAGATAGAAAATGTCAGGGGCGGTGCAGGAGGAGGACAAGAAGCCGGCCGATCAGTCGGCTCACATCAATCTCAAGGTTAAAGGCCAGGTATGGTCTTTCTCTATCCATCGCTGTAAATTTTTTTTTTTAATTCCTGTGACTTGTTCTCTTTAGTTCAGTGCTATATTTGTAAGATTTTGTTATGTCTCTTCCCTCTAATTTCTATTTGGATAATTATTACTTAGTGGAATACGGAAAATTCTCAAAATTATTCAGAGTAGGGAATGTTTTCTTTTTTGGTTGTTTTAAATATTAAAGTTTAAAAGGTCCGTGTATGCTGGATAGTTCTAGTTTTTGTACTTTTGATTTTAGTTTGTGGGGTCTGTTTGTTTTTTGAATCACGTAGCTATATCTCTTCGGAAAAACCTACAAGATATTGCTGGCGAGCAATTAGTTGTGGAAGTGATTGGTTTTTGGACCTTTTTTTAAAAAAATTCTAGTACTGCCACAACACTAAATGCCTTTTGTATTTTTGGAATGAGTTATATTTTAGATGCAAAATTATATTGATGGGTTAGTTGAATTAAGTGCAAAGATCTGCGAACTACTGGTGAGTAGCCGTAAGATATGAAGTTCAGAGTGCAACTGGATTTTTTTTTAAATTTTTATGTTTTAAAATATGAAGGGAATATATAAGAGATACAATTTAAAACGATTAAGAAATTGGCTGGAGGAACTGAAAAGATGCATACATAATCTAGAAGACTTGGATGGAGATTTGGAATGATTTTGGAATGAAGCAGTCACCTTGTTATCCTCCTTGTCTCATAGAAATAAGGATTTGTGATGGATGATCCTTTATAGTTTTTCTGTTGGACTTATTTCTGTTGTGCACACCCCTCATGGAGACACCTTTTTCTTGGCTGAATGCTCTCTACTTATGAATTAGGGCATAATGATTACATTCCCTTTTGAGAAATAAATAAAAATTTTGTTAGGTATTTGGAAGTCTTATGATTTAGTGATAATGTAGAAGGGGATGGGGGGATTACAGTTTGTGCCATTAGCTCTTAGTTTTACAGGGACAAGGACAGACATAAGGTTACAGTAGAGGGCGGTGTTTTCATTTTGTGAGGTTTTGGAAAGGCACTAGACAACATTTTGTCCTGATTGAGCATTATACATAAGGTTACAATACGAACCACAATCTGCTCAAGGGTTTATTGTCTTTCTGTTGGGTTGAATCTATAAGGAGGTGCTGGACCTATCTAGTCCTGGACTGCCACCACAAGTGAGTGGGAGGGTGGGATTTGCTTTTGTGCTGAACTGTTTTCCTTGACTATTATTATCATTTATCGAGATGGTTGTTTGCTTCAGATGTCTTTCCCAATCACTCTAAAATGTACTTTATCCATGTGAATTGTCTTTTTAAATTGATGAATGAATTTCCAAATTGTGGAAGGTACCTTCCATTCATATATTCATAACCAGGAGAGACAGTAATTGGTTAATAACCTTGCACAAGAAGAGTAAGATTATGGCTTGTGTCAAGGTTGCTAAATGCGAACAATGTTTTAGCTAGAGGATGGTTGATAATCTCTGGATTGCTTGTTGAGTGTAAAATAGATTTAAAATTGATAATCTCTGGATTGCTTGTTGAGTGTAAAATAGATTTAAAAAAGATCAAGACTGATTTTGGATTAATCAGACTTTTTATTGTTGTTATGCTGTCGAATAGTTGCAGTAACTTCAGGTCTTGACTGAATCCAACTTTTTATCACTATGGTAACTTTCCATGGTGGTTGTCATTAATTTATTGTTGATCAGTTGGTGTGAACATAAACAAAATAATGGGAACAAGATCTAAGAACTCAACATATAGGAACATTCAGGGCAAAGTTAAGTGCTTAGCATGTTGAAATTTTACTATCCAAGGAAAAGCATACCAGGAAATGTAGGGCATTTTAGAAAAAATAGGCTTATGCATGCATTAGATAATAAGGGGTACTGTTGCTAATCTGGCTATCACTAACCTCTTATAGGGTTTTGGTTCATCACACCTGCTTCTTCGCAATGTTATTGGTGGTCCACATGGTTTTGTAGTTGGCAGGGTAGGTTGAATTGTGCTGGTTTGGGCCAAACCAAACCAAACCAAACCGATCAGAAAACAATTTGTTTTGCCTTACGGATCAGTATGGTCCTTGAATTGGTTCAAACAGCCTTGTTTGGGTGGTTTTTGGGTAGGGGGCTATAATGATTGTCATGTGAGTTCACTTTTTTTTTTTTCTTCTCTTTCATTTTTATTCAAAATCATTTAGGTAGTGTTTGAAATAGGGGATAAGATGGGATATCCCCTCTTATTCCCAAAGCCATAACTATAAGGGATAGCTGGGAATAAAGTTAACCAAGGGATAATCCATGGTTAACCATGGGATATCCCCTCAATTTATTCCCTAGAGAATGCAGGAATAGCTGGTTATCCCTTCAAATAAAAATAAAAAAAGTTATCCCATGGATTTACCTTTTTGCATTTGATATGATCAATGAGATAGTCAAGGGATATCCCTAGGGATAACCAGGGGATAAACTTTATCCCGTACACTTATCCATGGATAATATTTTTTCTATCAAACACTACCTTAAGTAAATATCATCCTCTTTTAAGAGCTGACCTTCTAATACTGCCTCTCCCTTAATATATTTTTTATTTTGTAATATATTTTGAATATACACCATCAAACGTCCCCCCCCCCCCCCCCCAAAAAAAAAAAAGTTTCAAGGTTCTTTCTTCTCTTTTTTTTTCTTTTCTTTTCATTTAAGGTTTCTCATCAAATAAGGGAATATCCTTCATTTGATTTCAATAAAAAATATTAAAAAAAATCAATTTCTTGAGAATAAAAGTCAACTCTCGTTAATAATAAATTTGAAATTTTTTTGAAAATTATGGTTTAGCAAATATCAAGTTAAGATACTTTCATTTCGGATAAAAATTCTAGAAAATTAATTTAACTTAGAAATGATGAGAAAACAAATATCATTAAAAATTATATTAAAATTTATTTTACAAGGCTTTGGTCAATACTTGGTGGTCAAACTTAAAGTTTTGTAGTGTTAAATAGGATCACAGTAACCGTGATCTTACATTGATTTATGCTGACTTGATTTATGGCTTATTAAAATAATAGCATTAAACTTGCCATAGAATCTTGAGGTTAAAACGTATACTTAGGATTCAAACTATAATGTGTCACTAGAATGGAGTAATATTTTAATTTTTCTTTATTTTTTAAGAAAATTGACTTAAATTTTTTTTTAAAAAAAGACCAATTGGTAGATGAGTGGAAAGCCCTTGTTTAGGGATATTCTTAACAAAAAATGAAAAGAATAAGAAAGTGATCATCTATTCTTGTGTACTTACTTCAAAGGTAAAGTTGAAGTATTTGCTACTGGTCTTCATTATTTCTTTTTTTTTTCCTTTGATTTGTTGTCTATTATTTATCATTTTATGTATATGGCCAAACTAAGGTGGTCTAGTGGCACATCATAGTCTAGACGTTGAGAAATACGTTTTAACTTTAGGATTTTTTGATAAGTTTAATTTTATTATTTTGATGAGCTGTGGATCAAATCGGTATAAGTTAGTGTGAGGTTCATTGTTACTGTAATTCCATATAAGACTAAAAACCCTGTACAACGAAGTGTTAATTAAAGCCTTACAAATTATATTTTAAATATTTTTTTGATATTTTATTTTCTTATCATTTTTGAGTTAAATTGATTTCTTAGATTTTTAATCCAAGGTGGAACTCTCTTTTAACTTAATATTACTAAATTAGAATTTCCTAAAATTCTTTGAATTTATTCTTGAGAGGGAGAGTTGACTTTTTATTTATAAAGAATTTGATTTTTCTAATATTTTAATCAAATTCAAATAGGAGGTATTTTTCTTATTTTCATGAGAAATAGTAAGTAAATATCTATTTTGAATGAAAATAGGAGAGAAGATAGAGGATTAGAGTCATGTGAGGCTGTCAGCCTTATATACTACATGCAAAAGGGAAAACTATAACAAAATAAAAAAATGGTGGACCAGTTTGAACCACTAGAACGCTACAAGTTCGGTATCGGTATCTGGTTTCACCAACCTTGATTTTATGGAAGTTTTGATGTTCAAACTATTTAATATTCAAAGGTTTTGAAACTAGATATGTCAAGAAGCTGAGATCTAGTACTCCTGAACAAAAATCAGTAGAGGATTGACTGATTAAAGTGTGACAAATGGTTGTAGAAGTGAGGGCATGATTTGATAGCATTTCTAAGTCATTTGTCCTTTGACAGTTCATAAAAATATAGGACCTTGTCAACAAGTATGTGGAATGCCTTGAATTTGAATTTTGTATCTTAATAGTAGATGAATAAGCCATTAATATATTCACGGTTGGTCAAACCATCCTGACTTGCCCGATTTGAGGTGAATCATGTTGAATTGGGATCGTTTGCCTGTTCAGCTCGGTACAAGGCCTGAACCAGCTTGTATTGCTTTGAATCATGTTGAACTCCCGGTTCGGCTCAGTGAGAGCCTGTCTGGATTGGTTTTGTGGCTTGGGTGGGGCATGGATGTGGGCTTAGAGAATAAAAGAGAGGGAGGTTAAGCAAAAATCAAAGTGAGGCACAAGGCGCAAGTGCGCTTTTGAGCTAAATGAGACACGCATTTTTGAAAATACGATAGAATAGTTTATATAAACAAGGTTTACAAAAAGATTCTTCTTTTTTAACAATCAGAATCATCTAAGTTATTTTAGAAAAAAATATTCAAACTATTTTTAAAATCTTTTCTCGTTAAGAGATTCATGTTCGATCTAAATTTTCCTTTTTTCAATGAATAATTGATTTATTTGATTCTATTTTATTCCAAATTATTTATTGTTTTTTGCATCGGTTATAGAATACAATTTATAAATACGAAAAAGTAGACAATAACAATAAAGCCTTAATCCCAAACTAGTTGGGGTCGGCTATATAGATTCTTTTTCTCCATCTAACCTTCTATATTGCTTTTTTATTTTTTTAATCATCGTATAGTTTTTATATATTTCTCCATTCTTATGTAGAGGTAGTTTTTTATAGCATTCTCTTTTAATCTTAACTGCTAATTGAACTTTCTCATTCCATCATCAAGTTTTTTTTATTATATAGTTCTTTTTCTTCTGATTCTTCTAACACTTCTATAGCTACTTTTTTAATACTATTAGTCATCTCTTCCTATATAGTATATGATATTTTCATCTATACTTCATTATTCTTCCTTCATTACTCTATCTTAAAAAGCTATTAGTTTTTTTTTTTTTTTCAAATTTTACCATCTAGTTCTTGGATTTTAATATTTTTAGTTGTTTTCTTCCATTTTTGATTGCATATATTTATAACCGTTAATTTACGTTGTGCAGCTATTTTAATCGGCATAACTTTACAATCTTTATAAAATATTTGGTCAATCTTTTTAATAAGAAAAAATTCATTGTACTAGCATTATATCTTACAAGTTATTAAATAAGAGTTTTTTAAAAAATATATGTTGGCTTATACTAAATCGTATGCCATTTGAAATTCTAAAATGGTATTTTATTCTTCATTTCTATCTCTGAATTTATAACCTTCATGTGCTCTTTCAAAACCTATGTTATATTTTTCTATATGCTCATTCAAATATCCTCCAATAAATATTTTCTCCAGTAGGAATCTCTTGAATCAATCATTATATCCATCCAAAAACTTTGCTTTGTTGAACTATTTAAACCTACTTGAGAAGTATAACACTAATAATATTAATTGATTCCTTGTTTAGCACTAATTTAATCAAAATTATTTATCTTTTATCCCTTTAATATCTACAACTTCATCTTTTAGGCCTTTATTTATAATAATTATCACTTTATTTTTATTTTTATCTTTACTTATATATTAAAGTTTAAAACTATCAATCTCTTTTATTTTTTATTATAATAATCTACCTAGTCTCTTGCAAGCAATCTACGTTAATTATTTTTCTAATTATTGTATTTATTAGTTCTATTAAATTTTTTCGTTAATGACCCCTATATTTCAAGTTGCTAAATGTATTTTATTTTTATTTTCTTTGACCAACTTCTTTACCAACATCCGTCAATCAAAGTGTGAGAACTCTTGCTTACTTTGTGCCATACCCGGTTGTTGATGTAACACATTGCTTCGAGAGACCCCCCTAGCTACCCTTGCATTTTTACTACAGTGTATGATGTAACGTGCCACTTCCAGGGAATGCTCTGGTTTTAACGATTTTCTTTATGGATTCATGTTCATAAGATGTGATTATAATTTTATATTGGTTGTCAACCTACTGCAACCCTCTTTCGTTATTCAGACTTAGGACTAGCTATGTATAAAAGTTTTATACCTAAGCGAGGTTTGGACAACTGATTGAGATAATTTAGGTATTCTTTTTAGCAGCCAAAATTGATGGTTTGGTTTAAAAATATTATTGATTTTAGAAACTGAAGACTGATTTTGATATTGTTACCAGACCTCTATAGAGAATTCTCCTTCTTTGACAGTTAGAATCATCTATGTTATTTTAGAAAAACCTATTCAAACTTTTTTTAAAACCTTTTGTCATTAAGACGTCTATGATTGGTCAAATTTTTTCTTTCTTTAATGGATAAATGACTAATTTTATTTTCAATTCTTTCCAAAATATCATTGATTTTTGCATTGATTTTAGAATATAATCTACAAATATAAAAAAGCGGATAACTAATTGAGATAATCGATGACTTGGTTTCAAGAAATTATTGCAAAATATTATTGTTTTGGGAAACTTGATACTGATTTTGATATTATTACTAGACATTTAAGGGGAATTCTCCTTTCTTTTTAATCGGATTCATCTAAGTTATTTTAGAAAAACTTGATGTACCGGTCTATTTGATATGTCCACTAGTGATTTGATACGATAAATAGTATATCAAGCTGGTACTAGTACCCATATTGGTACGCAGTATTGGTAAACCTTGAATATATTGAATTAATAAAAGAACAATTTAGATGGCTTGAACATATACAATGTTACGAAGGAATGATTTGGTACAAATAGAAAGAAAAAGGGCCGTCGCTGTCCAGAGATCATGTATGGGAGGAAATGATAAAAACGATTTGATAACTCTATATCTTACAAAAAGTATGACTCTAAACTGAATGAAATGGAGGAAAAAGATTTGTGCAACTAACCCCAACTACTTTGGTATTTAAGGCTTTGTTGTTGTTGTTATTTATAATGGTGGATGAATGAGCAACTCCAAGCAAGATTAACTAAAAGCAGCATACTTGTGGGTCTCACTTTCGGCTCCAACTTTGCCATGTATGCTCTTATCCCTTTCTTGCACTTCTTAGTACAAGTACTTTTTCTTTTCATCCTTTATCAGCACATGACTCCTTTTCAAGTTCCATTATAGTCCAGATATCCTTCTCAGTGTTGTTACTAAAATGATGAAAATGGTCAGAGTGCAGAAGTATAGCAGAAGTCTACTATTTGTTTGTAAATCAGAAGGAGCTGTATCTATATTTATGGCTATCTAAACTACTATTCTTTAGTTTGTTACTTGTAGATATTTTATATATTTCAATAGTTTGTTTTTCCATGAAGTTGTTTTTGTTTGTTATGTTATGCAGGATGGGAATGAGTTGTTTTTCAGGATCAAGCGTAGTACTCAGCTTCGAAAGCTCATGAATGCATACTGTGACCGACAATCAGTGGATTTCAATTCCATTGCTTTCCTGTTTGATGGCCGTAGGCTGCGTGGGGAGCAGACTCCGGATGAAGTAAAACTGCAAATATCTTTCATTTCAAATAAGAAAATATTATCAGATTTCCTTTTAGATTTTTAAGCTATATTGATATTTCTTTGATATTTTTCAGCTTGAAATGGAGGATGGGGATGAAATTGATGCTATGCTGCACCAAACAGGTGGTGGTATGATAAATGTAGATGGCCTTTAGTTCTATGGTGATTTGTGGACCTCGTGAAGCAACTGGTAGACATGGTGTTCGGTTTGTTTTATAGTTTAGACCATGGAGGCTTGTCATCTGATTATAATGGGCTCTTAAATTCATCATTGTGTTTTCTAGGTTGAATCCTTTTGAAGTGAATACGTTGGAATTATATGCTGTTGGAAGACGCGCTGTTTTTCATGTTGCTGTGGCACTTGTGATTACCATGGAAATTGCTGCAGAATCCACCAGTTATGTTATCGGTAGTTATAACTCGTGCGTTCTTAAATTGGATTCAAAAATTAGACCGATCTAAATTTTAAATTGGATCCAATCTTAAATTGTTTTTGATCTGATCTATGATCCGAACTAACCTATGCCATATATCCTTTTGGTCTAATTTGAGTCAACAGAAAGTGGATTTGGTTCAAATCTGGTTCGGCTCAACCTATATAAATCTGAGTCTTGAATTGTTTTTGATCTGACCCCATGATCCAATCTTACTTACGCTATATACACTTTTTTGGTTTAATTTGAGTTAATAGAAAACAAATTTAATTTAAATCTGAACCGGCTCGGCTTATAAATTTTAATTATATAAATTATTTTTTAATTTTAATTATTTTATAAATTCATTGGATGAATTTATATGTAAACTATTCTGTTTGTGATTTAGAAAATTGTTTTTGAAAATATGAATTGTATCCAAAAATTTGAGTTGTATTTTATTTTTAGTATTTAAGAATATGTTTGGTTAGTATTTTTAAATTTTTTTTTGGAAAACGATAGCAGCGAATCATGGAGAAAGAGAAAGAAGGTGAATATGTGAGTTTTGGGTGTAAAAAAGGAAGAAGGTGAATTAGTAGTTTTGAGCCTTTTGAGAGAGGGAGGATAAAATTTGAAAAATATTTGAAATGAATTCAAAGAAACGTCGCTCGATATTTTTCAAATCCATTCACATTTTTAGAATAGTTTTAAAAAGTGTTTTTAAAAATGGTTCGGCCAAACATGTTTTTATGTTATGGGTTAAATTTTTTATTTTTGAAACAAAAAATTAACCCAACTACCAAATGGCCCTAATTTTTTCATTTATATTTTCTCATCTATTTTTTAATTATATTTAATAATATTATATTTCATTATTTTTTGTTGGATTTTTATTTATAATATTTTTTGTTGTATCAATATATATTTAAAAATTAATAATTTATAAATCTAAGAATGATTAATTATTTAGATAGAATTTAAAATTTTCAAATAAAAATTTAAATTGACATTTTAAATTTTTTTTAATGGCTGTATATTTAATTAGTAATTACTAGATTTCAACTATAAGGCAAATAACTAGTTGTTTGACTTAAATGTAAATACGACTTGACTTGATTTGAACTGGAATCTAAATATTTTGAGTTGAATCTAAATCATATTTGACTCCGGCTTGTGTTGAATGATCCTTTGGATTTAATTTAATTTAATTTAAATTTTTTTTTAATGCATCCTGCTTGATAAGCAAATGATATGGGTTTGGATCTAAAACCAAATCTAAATAAGAGACTAGGTTAGTTCAGGGTCAAACATGATCCTATTTATTTGCAGCCCTAGGCCTGACTTCTTTGGACTGCTTATCGTCATGCTGATTCAGGGTGTGACGGGCATCTGGATAGTAATGGATGAAAAATTCATTGCAGATGCAAAATTTGTTGTCACATGATGGGCAATATACTCTCATGAAGCATCGCCACCTGAAATGAGGTCAGTATTTTAAAGAAGTTTCACAAACAACCTGAATTCTAAGGAGTGAAAATAAAGAGGCTGCAAGCATGGAGTAAACAAGTCGACTAACATATCTGACCACCTTGGAATTCTACCACAAATGTTTCCAGAATTCGCCAATTAATGAATTAGGACCGAAGTATGCAATCCAACGAAAACCTTTTCTATGATGCATAACATAAATTTCATGCCATGCTAAAGTTAATAAGAAGCATTGACACTGGATGGAAGTATGATTGGTTCATGATTTGTGAGGACTGTGTGCAAGGAAAAATGTGATTGAATTATATAAGCTAATTACTCAGAAGAATGTGGAGCTAGATGGACAGCTGATTCTTGAGAACTACATAAATTTTTTTTTTTTTTTCCAACTGAAACATTTCCTCTCCTAGTTACTGTTTGTATTTCTTTGGTGAATGAAATGTTCTTACTCCTATGTGTTTCTTCCTCAGATATGGTAATTTAACTTTAATCACCAAATACATGAAGCAGGTGTGTTACATGGAAAGAAATATAAAAGAGTGTTCCAAGTTGTGATACTTGTATTTATTGTCTCTGGTTTGCTAAAAGACAATCAAACAATTTTTTTGGAAGGCCTGAACACATTTAATGTGAATCAGATCTATTTTCATAAGCAATGTGTGCTAGAAGAGATGTTAGGATGAGGTGCCATACCATTAAATAAATTTGAAGAAAATATGGTTTTTTGTCCAATCATTTTCAAGTTCTTTGTAATGCCGAAAAGGTACTAAATAATTGCAGTACTGTGACACAATTTTGAATCACCAGTAGTTGTGGACCTTCTTGTCAGATTGAACCATCGACCTTCATTATTTACAATATATTGAATGGTTTGAATGGTACACCATTTCTGGTCTCATTACTGTCATGTGTTTTTTTTTCTCTTAAGCCTCAATGGTATAAATGTCTTCATGTCCATTATTCCATATAATTGGGATAAAGTTGATGAAATGATGACCCTACAGCACCTGCTGGCCATCAATTTTTATGGAGCTAATTTTCATATCAATTCCTATTTTATTTGAGCTCCTCGCTATAGTTCTCTGCCTTCTCTTTTCAGGGTGCATACTTGAAAAATCATCTAAAATTCAGAACAGCCTTCAAACTTTAAGAAAGAGTCTGAGTTGTCTCCAGTTTCTTAAAGATTTTTAATGTACAAAATCATGGATTCTATAATTTTAGCTTGTAGCTGAGGTTACCTCAAGATCATGGCATTGACAGCTTATAGCTGTGTTGGTGAGGAAGACAATGTTCAAATATAAGAACCTAAATTCTGAGCATCTTATTCAGCTTGGATGGTTCAGGCTTTCATCTGCAGAGGTTGGCACTTGCTCCAGTTGCTGGCCTCTCCATGGTTGAGAATGCTATGCCACAATCATAGTTGAGGGCATTACAAATAACCATTAGGTTTATTGCAAGGTCCATGCATGGTTCATGTCTCTTTTCTTCTCTCTTTTTGTTTTTATGTTTTGTTTTGTTTTGTTTTGTTTTTTTGCTGTTGTTTTTGTATAGAAATTAAGCAAGAGAAAACATGGGGCTGAACCTTGGGGGGAACACTCAAAGCTGAAATGCTTGGGTATTTCTAACCTATTTATTGGGCTGAAATAATTACCAAGTCTTAGAAAATAGGGCAGCTTGATACATAGTGTTTTGATGTTCATCTTGTTGCTGTGCTTAATTATGATCTTCATTAGGTTCTGTTCACATTATGATGATGGGAAGGGCAGTGTCATGCATATCAATGTGGTATTGAGGCTTCCATTTTAGCCTCCAAATCTTTTTTTTTTTTTTTTTCAAGGGTAATCACACCATATTTGGTTAGTTTTTATTCAATTGATCATGAAAATTTGATTGATGAAACATAAATCAAGCATGATCAGTAGAGGTGGGATGGGGACCTCCAACATGCTTTCATGACCCAAAATCATATGGGGTTCCCTTATCCATTAGCGTAGGCAAAAAAAAAAAAAAAGGCACATTAACTCGTCAAAACTGTTGCCCTCGCATACTCTTGCACATAATTATATCCTAATAAAACTAAAACTTGATAGGAGGCCAATTTCTATTGCAACATTAACTAGGGCTTTGAACAACTAATCAAAAGCAGTTCTAATTAAATTAGGATTGGAGTCCTATTAAAAATACTTTTAATTAAATAAATATTAGAAATGAATAACCGGTTCAATGCGTGGTTGGTGTGCATGATTAAAATAAAATAAAAAAATTTGTTACAAATTGTTGCGGAAAATATATAGCAAGGCGTTGTCAAATGTGTAAGTAAAACTGTAAACATGTAGGAGGCGTTGCCAAGTGGGAAAGATCACAAAAAAAAATAAAAGAACCCTCATTTGGCTTCCGAGGCTAAAGTTTCTTTGAGGCTAGGGCAACATATAAAGCCAACGCGGCCATCAGAAAAGAGGAAAAAAAAATCTCCACCACCAAACTACTCCACCACCAAGTGGTTGGCAAACCATCCTTCAAAACCACCTTGTGTTTTATTCTTTAGCCACGCCTACCAAGCACATTCTTACATAAATTGCTCCACGGTGGACCATCCTTGAGTTTCCATTTGGGAAGACTTTAACTAAGACAACATGAGTATGAGCCTAACAAAGAGTTTTGCTACGCAATGCAATTCCTAATCAAAATGGGCTTGAAATTGCAACTGTATGGATCAAGAAGGAATAATCTTTGTACACCGCCTCTGATGCAAAATGGCCTGCACTGAGCGCGGCGATCCATCGACGCACCCACGAGCAAACCTCTCATATGGGCCCACATGTAGGTGAATACCGGTGTAGCCCATTCTGCACCATTTGGTGTACAAAAAGTTTTCTGGATCAAGAATACTATTGGGAAAAGTCTTTGTACACCGCCCTCGGTGCAGCAAGTCCTACGTGGGCTACACCGTCTCTCCGGATTAGTCCACGTGGATCCTATGTGGCTGACGTGCTGGATGGTATGGCTCTGCTACGATGTTACGTTCTGATCGTGACGGCCATAAAAAGCGCATCGCCTTTTTTTTAAAACCCGCCTCTCCGGATTGGTCCACGTAGATCCTATGTGGCTGACGTGCTGGATGGTATGGCTCTGCTACGATGTTACGTTCTGATCGTGACGGCCATGAAAAGCGCATCACCTTTTTTTAAAATTAGCGTGCAGACGAAAATACCCTTTCCCTCCAACCTACTTCTACCGCCATTTTTTCTTGGATTTCATCTGTGCAAGAAAAACTCTTTCTTCCCCCTCGCTCTAGCTTTCAGATGCTAAGGAATCAGTCAAAGGTTTGAGCATGATCCTACGCCCTCGCTCTGAGAGTCCGGTCGAAAGAAAATATTTCAGCTACTGGAGTCGTTGTACAAAAACCTCTGAAGAAAATGTCATCCGCAGCAGGAAGTAAAAAGTCCTTGCTTCCACTTCTTTGTAAAGCTCCTTTATTTCACCAATTGTTTTTTATCGTTAGAGGAAGTTAATGTGTGAACAAACCGTTTAATGCACGGATAACTTCCTTAGAGTTTAGTGTTTTGTAGCACGAATGTCGTACTCTGTTAACTAGGATGTTATAACTTATGAACTGGGGTGTCGTCAGAGCGTTTCAATCGCCATAAAAGCTACGACACCCCAGATTTATTGTTAAGACACCGTGGAGAAAAGCCTACGATACCCATGCTTAAAACTGACCATGGAGAGAAGCCCCGCGACAACCCTGGAGGAATTCGGCCGAAAATATTTCGCGACACCCCAGTTGAAACCTTACGACACCCTAGCACCAATGCTACGACACCCGTGCTTATAACCGACCACGGAGAGAATCCCGCGACACCCTAGGAGGAATTTGGCCAAAAATCCTTCGCAACACCCCAGTTGAAACCTCACGACACCCTAGCACCAATTCTATGACACCCGTGCTTAAAATTGACCATGGAGAGAAGCCCCGCGACACCGCAGGAGAAATTCTGTCTAATATCATTCGCGATACCCCAGTTTAACCCTTACGACACCCTAGCACCAATGCTACGACACCCGTGCTTATATCTGACCATGGAGAGAATCCCCTCAGTTCAAACATCACGACACCCCAACGATAACTCCTACGACACCAGTGCTTATAACCTTACGACACCCAAGGAGGAATTCGGCCAGAAATCATTCGTGACATCGTAGTTGAAACGTTACGACACCCTAGCGGCAACGCTACGACACCCATGCTTATAACCTTCACGATCTTTGTTTGTTGCTTTCCGGGTATCGTAGTTTGTTCTCGGGGGTGTCTTTAACTGCTAAATGGTGTGTCGCAAGGTTTTAACTGACCCTGGAGAGAAGACCCGCAACCCCCCAAGAGGAGTTCGCCCGAAAATCTTCGCGACACCCTAGTTGAAACGTGACGACACCCTAGCGACAACGCTACGATACCAGTGATTATAACCTTTGCGATCTTCGTTTGTTGCTTTCCGGGGTATCGTAGGTTGTTCTCTGGGGTGTCTTTAACTGCTAAGGGGGGTGTTGTTATTTTTATATGGGGTGTCGTAAGTTGTTTCATGGGGTGTCGTTAGTTTCTACCTGAACATTTTCAGCTACGGTATCGTAATATCTGAACCTTGGTGTCGTTAGGCCCTTCCTCAATGTGTTATGAATTGGTGTCATAATTTTACAGCTTCGGTGTCATTTTTGTAAACTGAGGTGTCGTGACTTCTGAATTCAGATCATAGATGGCATGTATTCCTGGTATCTAAGGTTCAATCATAATTATATTTCTTCAAGTAAGGTATCGTATGTTTTAACCTTTGTGTCCTAATCCTTTGTCAGGATATATTGACAACTAAATCTATGGATATCATTGTTCATGACTGTGTGCATATATTTCCACAGACGATGCTGAAATTATAGATCGGAAAGAAATCGATAACACTCCCAGCCGTGCACCTTCACCCATCGCTCCAAATGCAGGGATGATACTGTAGTTCTTCAAACTGGAATGGAATTCAATTCAGCAGATGATGTATATACTTTCTACAATGGATACGCGAAAAGAGTTGGTTTTGGAATCACAACAGTGTGTAGCAGGGCCAACAATAAAAAATAACTTTGCTTCAAGCACCTGGCGTGTTGGAGGCAAGAAAAATCTAGAAAAACAGAGAAGAGTATGAATCATAGGGATACTGGGAAAGTTGATTGTATGACATCCATAAAAGTAAGACTGAATGCTACAAGTGGTAAGTGGATATTGGTTGAGGTTTCTCTAGAACATAACCATGGGATGTCCATAACATCAACTGGTTATCTACGGTCGCATAGGAGGATCAGCACACCAGAGAAGGCAGAGATCAGCAATTTACATGCTGTAAATGTTCCGACAACTCAGATATACTCTGCCATAGCAAGGAGAAAAGGGGGCAGAAGATAATTGGATTTCACCGAGAAGGATGCTCGTAATTTCATTTGTCGCGAACGTCAGTCTAAGCTGAAAGAAGGAGATGCTCAGTCGATGGTAATTTATTTCATCGAAATGCAACTCAGAAATCCCAATTTCTTCTATACCTTAGACCTCAATGATAATGGTCATATGAGGTCTGTCTTCTGGATTCATCCAAGGTCAAGATTGGCATGCACATACTTTGGTGATGTTCTAAGCTTTGACTCAACCTACTTGATAAACAGATATCAAATGCCTTTTTGTCCATTCGTCGGGGTCAACCATCATGGACAGTCCACCTTGCTTGGTTGCGCATTGTTGTCTGATGAGAGTACTAAGACATATAAATGGGTTTTTCAGGCATGGCTGGATGCAAATGGTGGTCAAGCACCTGTTGCCATAATAACTGACCAAGATAAGGCAATCGAGGCTGCTGTCAAAGAATTTTTTCCTAATACACGACATCGATTTTATTTTTGGCATATATTGAAGAAGATACCTAAAAGATTGGCCATATTTGCACAGCAAATCCCAAGTTTATGGTTGATTTCGATGAGGCGATATATGATTCATTGACCATATAGTCATTCGAGGAAAGGTGGGCACATGTTATGAAGAAATATAAAGAATGCAAGTCTATAGATTGGTTCAATGTCCTTTACGAATGTCGGGATAAATGGGTCCCAGTTTACCTAAAGGATAGATTCTTCGCAGGTTTGTATGTCATTGTCTTTGGTTCATGTTCGCGTTCAACGCTTTTTTTTTGTTGATAAAATTATGAACATGGATATCATCTTCACAAAGGAGCGAGGGCATAAATCACTTCTTCGATGGGTTTATAAATTCGAAGACTACACTAAAGGAGTTCATAGGTAAGTACGAAGATGCCTTAGAAAAAGGTACGAGGCTAAAAATAAGGAAGATAATAGGACATTGCAAACGATGGCTTTCCTAAAGACATCATCACCTGTTGAGAGACAAGCTGCAGAAAGGTATACAAGGCGCATTTTCAAAAAATTTAGAATGAGATCCTTGAAATGGCTGCATCAAATACTAAATTGATCAAGGAAGTTGGCAACTATTATGTATATTCTGTAAAGTCGTACTAAAGGATTGAAGTCGATGGAATCGGCAAGGAGATGATCAAAGATTATATCGTGTCATACGATAGAAATATTGAGGATGTCCAATGCCAGTGCCGATCCTTTCAGTTCAAGGGGTACCTGTGTAGACATGCCTTGTTGGTTCTTCATCAAAGTGACGTATTTCGTTTACCAGATAAATACTTCTTGAAGAGATGGTGCAAGGACATGAAATACCAATTCGACGAATTCGACTTCAATACTGAAGGTTGTGATAAAAGCACACGAAAATCACGGTACGCAGTGATAATTTTTTAATTGAAATGTCTTAATATATGTTTTTGATAATATTATGTTATTGATTGTATATATAGTTTGCTGAGTCATCGGATGATGAAGCTCGCAGAGATAGCCTCCATGTCTGAAGATACATTTAATTTAGTGATGGATGGTCTAACACCTATATTCAAAATTGTCGTGGATGCCAACTGTGCAGCTAAGCCAGGTACAGAGCTTGTAATTTAAGATCCTGAACAAATTAGACGAAAGGTCACCCAAGAGAGAACAGATTAAAGAGTGGAGTCGAGAAGAAGTCAAAAAGATCAAGGAAAAATCTGGTCAAGGCAACCGTTGACGCTCCACAAATGCAAAATGAAATAAGAGCTGCTTCAAGCAACAGGCAGACTTGTATGCAGTCAATTAACACCAGAGAGGACAAGGAAAGAATTGTACCACCTTTTGAAACTTTGATGGATGAATTTGATGCTTATGTATTGAGTCAACTTACACAGGAGAATATATAAAATACGGGTGTCGTAACTTTCTAACTAGGGTGTCTTGGTCGCAAATGAAGTGCTTTCTAACTAGGGTGTTTTTACAGTCAAATGAAGTGCTCATCTTGTCTGCCAAGAAGATTTGATATTTACGAATATGCTTGCACTGTTACGACACCGAAGCTCTAGGCTAACGACATCCCAGTACTCACGAAAGGACACCGAAGCTTTTAGCATGATGACACCCCAGCTCTGGGCTAACGACTCCCTAGCTCTACCGCGGTGACACCCTAAAGGCAAATTCCTACGACATCCTAGTACTCACGAAAGGACACCGAAGCTTTTAGCACGACGACACCCTAGCTCTGGGCTAACGATTCCCTAGCTCTACCGCGGTGACACCCGAAATGCGGAAGGCAAAATCGTACGACACCGAAGCTTTTAGCGCAACGACACCCCAGCTCTGGGCTAACGACTCCCTAGCTCTACCGCGACGACACCCGAAAGGCGGAAGGCAAAATCGTACGACACCGAAGCTTTTAGCGCGATGACACCCCAGCTCTGGGCTAATGACTCCCTAGTTCTACCGCGATGACACCCGAAAGGTGAAATCCTACGACATCCCAGTACTCACGAAAGGACACCGGAGCTTTTAGCGCGATGAAACCCAAGCTCTGGGCTAACGACTCCCTAGTTCTACCGCGACGACACCCGAAAGGCTGAAGGCAAAATCATACAACACCGAAGCTTTTAGCGCGACGACACCCCAGCTCTGGGCTAATGACTCCCTAGTTCTACCGCGACAACACCCGAAAGGTGAAATCCTACAACATCCCAGTACTCACGAAAGGACACAGAAGCTTTTAGCGCGATGACACCCAAGCTCTGGGCTAACAACTCCCTAGTTCTACCGCGATGACACCCGAAAGGCGGAAGGCAAATCGTACAACACCGAAGCTTTTAGCGCGATGACACCCCAGCTCTGGGCTAACGACTTCCTAGCTCTACCGCGACGACACCGGAAAGGCAAAATCCTACGACATCCCAGTACTCACGAAAGGACACCGAAGCTTTTAGCGCGACGACACCCAAGCTCTGGGTTAACGACTTCCTAGTTCTACTGCGATAACACCCGAAAGGTGGAAGGCAAAATCGTACGACACCAAAGCTTTTATCGCGACGACACTCAGTGCTCAATTTACGACATTATAGTGTTCAATTTACGACATCATATATGAAAACTTAAGAAATTATGAAGTAGAAAAGGCATAAATACGAATAAATCGAGGACACCCCTGTTCTCAATATAAAATTTTTGCATTTGCATTAAATCTGAAATAGTGTTAATATGAATAAATTACATTAAATTTTCATTCAAAGAAGAAATAAAAATTAAGAACATTTTTTTGACAAGGTCGCTGATCTTTTGGTTCAGGCCCTCTCTCAATATCGTCGCAGCTAATTATCACTGGTAATCTCTGACTTCCTCATCCGTGAAATCCATCTTCATATCAGGATTGTCCCATCGAGCAAGACATTCAATGTATCTCAGACAGTATAGGCTGCAATCCAGCAATCCGGCCGGTTGGCTTGGGCAATCCGAAATCTTTTCCATCGGCCAAGTCATCGCATCCTCCTTATCGTAGTAGATATTGAATATGTGGCTAAGAATTGTATGCCATTTCTTTGCATTGGCCTTGTACTTGGTGTTGCGTTTTAATGAATTCAGGTGCATGAACACCTTTCTTTCCATGTCGACAGCAACCAAATGCCAGTGCGAGTTATCGGAGTTTATTATGGTAAAAAGAAATCAGAATTGGGCCTTATCTTCATCGAATACATTGTCAAATATTGAGGCCCCTGATGTTCCAGCGAGTTCATGAGCAGGTGATGAAGAAGTCAGACAAAGAGCGGATACGAAAACTGATGCAAATATGCACTTATGGTATCGGTCCGGATGCTCTGTCTAGTTGCGCATCAGAAACTCCTAGCCGGCATCAATTATCTGTCAATGCAATGTAAACCGATTAATATAATTCTAAAATCAACAACTAGAAAAGGTTTCTTGATATACTTACATCATCTATTATCATTTCATTGTTAATGAGATCTTGAAGACTTTTCCTTGTTACAACGCCACCTAACATATTGGTGTAGACGATCTCGTCAGTTAGTCGTTCGCTCAAAAAAAATTTTATAATAATTTGATCATCTTTGACCGTTGTGTTGGGCTTTGATGTGCCCACTGTCTTCGCCGACTTTTTAGGACGGGTTGTCTCATAACAATCTCCGACGACCTTGGATGCCTTACGCTTCCTCGACTCTATTTTAACCCTCCTAACAAGCGAAGGCACTCCAACGATTTCTATGTCCATATCATCACCCTTTGGCGCAGGGGTGCCAAGTTTATTATCGAATTTGGACTCCTCTTGGCCCTCCATAGAATGCCCTCCCCCTCTTCTCCTCCTTTTTATTTTAATTCACATGCTCTGTTTTATCATCCAATGAATCCTCCTCCAATCTCTTCTCCTCTGCTTTTGCATTCCCCGTCTCAGTTGGACACTCGGATGAATGGTCCTCCTCCATCTTCTTCTCCTCAGTATTTCCATTACCAGGCTCGCGAAGGATCAACTCCAGGGAAAGCCCTCCTCTGTTTTTCCGTCTCCCTTGTCCTCCTCAATTCTTGCATTACTTTCCTTTCTGAGCAGTAAACTGAGGAGGCTCTTAGCAATGGACAGCCTGTGCCTGACATCGTCAAGTTGAACCTTAACGCACTCTAATTCAGTCCTCAACTCGGCACATCCTACGCAGCTATCTGTTGGTTGAGGAGATGCTACTGTCTGCTGAGTGAGAAGCCAGCGCTCTTCTGACAGTGGTACAGTAGCTCCCTCCTTCTGCAAAGCAAGATGATAACAAATTAATATTAAGTGAAAATATTGACACATTAAGTTGAAAAATATGGTCAAAGCAATGAAGCAATTGTTGGGAATTGTATCATAAAGCCAATCATTTGATGATTGTGCTGATGTAAATTGTATATAAATTGATATATTAATAAAAGTTATTTGACAGTTTATTCATTACAAGAATATCTTCTTAATACTCCTGAAAGTAATGAAGCCCTTAGGATCTTCCTCACGATAAAGGAGGATTTATCTTAGAAGGTCCTTAAAAGAGTTCGCGACCAAATGATATACTATGACAGGGCCATAGTACTATCAATTATAGGACGTTATATATCATATTTGTTGGTTATCCTCTTAACCAAGGAGTGTAGAGACACTAGTATGACATACAGGTGAAAGTGTAGGAGTATATTTCACCGAACGTGACTCATTTCCGGATACTCTGCTGTCAAGAGTTAATCCGAGAAGATATAGGTATAAGTATCCTTCAGACCTGAAGATCACAACCAGTGGCTTACAAGCAACTCATTGTACTTAGGTGCCGGACCACCTGGATTTCTAATCCAGCTATGAAAGGTTACTGGGTGCAGTCAAGTACTTGTGGTAGTCAGTTATGGATCAAGATGGAATTTGACCTATCCCATTAAAAGGAGAAATGTTTGTGTTTCAATTTAGCAAGACCTTGGCCAAGGCACTTCATGTGAAAGTCACATGATCACTAAAGTTGAAATTACTTTATGGATTTGCTATTTAGAGTTGACAGGCTCTTAAGCCATCCTTAGCATTTGTGGTCAAGAGGATGAATTATACGGTAACTGTTTCTTAGGGTTCTTGGAGTTTGCTCGGCAACTCTTCGACCTATCCGGACGTCGGGTTCCATTGCTAGATGGGCACATCGATTAGTATAGAAAGTTGTTTCTATGCTACCGGCTTAGGTTCAAACCTAAAGAGTCACACGCATAGAAGTTTTCTAGGATGATCTATTTGCTGATCAACGATTGAGAATCGTATATGATTTAATTAATCAATTTGATTAATTGAATTATCTCAATTGGGTTAAGTACAATTGAATAAGATTCAATTTGGTTTAAGTCTATTAGAAGGACAAGTCAATTTCAAATATTGATTTGAAATTAGACTTGATTTGAATTTAAATAGATTCAGGACTAGCCAAATTTGATTTGGACTTGGACCATGATCTATGTGGGTTAAGTCAAATAAATTCAGATCAGAACCTAAACCTCTCGAATATGGATCTCATATGATGAGATGGCTAAAATCTCATCTCATGAGATAGAATTTAATGCATGACATTTATTTACCGAACGTCGGATTTATCCCTCGTCTCTTTGGTTTTCTCCGAACGACGGAACAAAACCAAACGCCGCGACTCCTTGGTTTTCTCCGAATATCGAAATTAAACCAAGCGCCGCACCTTCGGCGTCTCTTCACTTTTTGCCAAACGATGGATTCTTAAATGTCAGAATTAAATATCAAGGCTAAATCTAGACTATAAATAGAGGGCATTCCCTCATCAGAGAACACAAAACAAAAATTAGAACAACAATACACAATTTGTCGTGGATTGTAATTCTAAATTGTCGTGGATTGTAATTCTAAAATGTTAGAATAGAAAATCCTGGTGATTCTGGTGTTAGCGGAAGCCTGGTGGATCTTGGAGGAAGATTCAAGTGAGAGGATTCAAGATCAGCAAAGCTATTTTTCCGCGAGCTAGCACTCCCGAAAATCTGATCATTCGGGGCTTCGCGTGGACGATACTAGAGGCCGGACGATTGAACGGCTGCAGAGCAATAAGGATTTACCAACTGTTCTTAAGGTAAGTGATTTGATCCCTAAATCTTAAGGCAGGCTTCAAGATATTAGTGTGACTAGTCATCTTGAAGATCAAGATATGATCTTGATGTTTTTATATGCATATTTTAGATCAAACGACCCTGAATATATAGGCAAAGATATGATCTTGATGCATATTAGATAGATTAATATGTAATCTTTTAATTTCCGCAATGATAATAGTTATCAATTTTTAAAAATATACATGCCTCGGAGACTATTTCTCCCTACAGCAATGTACTAGCTTACCAAGTCGTGAGGCTGCAAGTTGGCAACCCAAACCGACTGGATCTTCATTTGGTGGTCATACCACTTCAACAGCCGGGGCAGTTTATCGGGATATGCTGGTGCTCGCATTGATGAATGCTCGAGGAACCACCTGAACATGATATTTTTTGGATATTAAATAATGTAATATTAACAAAGAAATTATACTAAGAATACTATTTCTGCATCTCAATAATCCTTACCACCAGTGCTGCCGAGCATCCGAACAGGTTAGGCTGCCTCCTAACTTTTTTGCATTCTTTGAGTGGACCGGCTCCTTGGAACACAAGCAAGCAGCTATTTCTGGGAGAGCCAGAACAATCAACTCCTTCAATGCTGAAGCCCAGTCGATGCTATCCAGTTGACTTAAGTCATCCAAGTGCTGGATGCGATACCGTAGACATCTCTGATTAGACTTTGGAGCCAAAAACATGGCCAATATGTAGGCGATCCAAAGACGGACGGTGTCCTTGACATCCTCCTGTGCCTTAGATGATCGGAGTTGAAATATTAACGTCTCCAAACCTTCTTGACGAAGATCTAAACCCTGGCCAAAACGTCTGAATAACCTTCCGTTGAACAATTGGCTGGACGTATCGATCTTCTTCCCATGAGTTGGAAGACCCAGAATGAGTGCGACTTCGTTGGCACTGAATAAAACTGGCTTTCCGTAGAAAATGAACTCGTCGCCTCCATTGTGACA
The DNA here is from genome assembly GCA_900491605.1 of Calamus simplicifolius. Lineage (NCBI taxonomy): Eukaryota > Viridiplantae > Streptophyta > Magnoliopsida > Arecales > Arecaceae > Calamus > Calamus simplicifolius. Next base: position 86,286 of record UESW01001767.1, on the reverse strand, counting down.
TCTTATGATGTCTGCTAGCAGTCGCCCGTCGACTGTGAACGTCTGCATGTCGACGAAGGCACCAAATGGGGCCCTTCGAATAAGTTTTGTATGCCGTCTAGTGAACCCCATCTTCCAAACCTTCTAAACGTATACGGCCGGCCTGCAACTATTCTTAAACAGCTGGGAAGCCTTCACTAGGGGGATTGGAACAATTTTCATGTCAACTGAAACAGGGGGTAAGACATAAGACATACTTGTCAGCTAGGTGCCATTATGTATGTAACTAGGGTGTCATGAAATTTTAAGAGAGGATGTCATAATTTTTTAACATAGGGATAAACATACCTGAAGGAGCCGCATCCTCATTCGAATGAAGAACGATGTCCTTGCTTTGTTCCGCCATTTTCTCCTTCTGGTTATTCCTTGTTCGCGGTCTTCGTCCACAAACGAAAGCACACATCTCCATGAATGAAGTAGATGGAAGAAAGAACTATGGAAGAAATTTAGGACACCAGTGGCTTCTCGAGCAAGAAACAAAGGATGGCTTCTCAAGAAACAAACGAAGGACCTCTAGGGTTTACAAATTTTTTTATACCGACCTCAGAGAAATACGAAAGGATACCAGGATTGCCACGATCACATCACACTGATACGCAAACCCGTAGGAACTGGCCACATTTTGCAACTTTTCTCGAAAAGATGGCATAGCTGAGTTACTAGGGTGTTGTCGAATTACAACTAGGGTGACGTCAAAATTCTTGTCTTGTTCAAATATATCGTAGTGGTGCCATAAGTTTATAACAAGGGTGTCGTAAAGTTTTAACTGGGGTGTCGAGAACGGGTGTCGCGGGGATTCTCTCCGTGGTCAGTTATAAGCACGGGTGTCGTAAGCACGGGTGTCGTAGCATTGGTGCTAGGATGTCGTGAGGTTTCAACTGGGGTGTCGCGAAGGATTTTCGGCCGAATTCCTCTTGGGGTGTCGCGGGGATTCTCTCCGTGGTCAGTTATAAGCACAGGTGTCGTCGCCTTAAAGCTAGGGTGTCGTGAGATTTCAACTGGGGTATCGTGAAGGATTTTCAGCCGAATTCAACTGAGGTGTCGCGAAGCATTGGTACTAGGGTGTCGCAGTATTTGGCTTCCCCACACTCTCTTCAATAATGGTTTCTGTTCACGAGGGGGGCGAATTCCTCCTGGGGTGTCGCGGGGATTCTCTCCATGGCCAGTTTTAAGCATGGGTGTCGTAGCATTGGTGCTAGGGTGTCATGAGGTTTCAACTGGGGTGTCGCGAAGCATTGGTATTAGGGTGTTGCAGTATTTGGTTTCCCCACACTCTCTTCAGTAATGGTTTCTGTTCACGAGGGAGGCGCAACCTTTCGTTTCCTGTGAGCGCCCACTGAGATGGTGGCACGTGGCGAGTTTCCACGATAGGGGCGCCGGAGCTGAAGGCTCGGGCAATCGAAACACCTGCCAGGAGTAGCTTAAATATGGATGGGGAAATGCCATCGTTAATCACCTTTTCAGCTGATCTTCCAAAATTTTTGGATACTGAGATGGCTTCTGGAGGTGAGGGGCGATCGACTGGCCTCCATGGGAGCCGCCGCACAACGGTCACCGTCGATGCGGAGGTCTTCGCGTCGTCGCTCGCAAACCGCGAGCAACTCCAAAAGGCGGCTGAGCAATACCTGGCCGTTTCAATGAGAGAGATCAAGCTCCTATGTCGGGCCAACAGCCAGCTGGAGGGGCAAGTAGCATCCCTCCAGCGGAAGATTGCCGAGTTAGCCCCATAGCGTGGGGGGAGCTCGGCAGCGCCCGGAGAAGATGACAAGCCCCAGTGAGGACTCTTGTACTTTTTTCTTTTCTTTTCTTCTTGTCTTTTCTGTGTGATGAATAAAAATAAATTTTAGTAACTTTTGTATTTGCTGCCATTCGCTCTTATCATGTGAGCATTACCAAACGGACCATCCTCTTGGGGGGTCTTTGGTGATCTTGACGACGCTAAGGTGTAGCGTCCCTGAGAGTAGTGGAACTCATAAGTTCCAGCCGGAGTGCGGTATATTGCTCAGACTCGCCGAAGCATGATGAGTGTCCCGTTAGCATCGGTTGAGACCGAAGGATAAGGGAGCTCGGCTTAGTTCGAAACCCACGACACCCTAGTTGAAAACCCACGACACCCTAGTTCAAAACCTATGACACCCATTCAGAAAACGTTAAGACAAAGCATTAGTTCAAAACCCACGACACCCTAGTTCAAAACCGACAACACCCTAGTTCAAAACCTATGACACCCATTCAGAAAACGTTAAGACAAAGCATTAGTTCAAACCCACGACACCCTAGTTCAAAACCCACGACACCCTAGTTGAAAACCCACGACACCCTAGTTCAAAACCTATGACACCCATTCAGAAAACGTTAAGACAAAGCATTAGTTCAAAACCCACGACACCCTAGTTCAAAACCGACGACACTCTAGTTCAAAACCTACGACACCCATTCAGAAAACGTTAAGACAAAGCATTAGTTTAAAACCCACGACACCCTAGTTGAAAACCCACGACACCCTAGTTTAAAACCTACGACACCCATTCAAAAAATGTTAAGACAAAGCATTAGTTCAAAACCCACGACACCCTGGTTCAAAACCTACGATACCCATCAGAAAACGTTAAGACAAAGCATTAGTTCAAAACCCACGATACCCTAGTTCAAAGCCTACGACACCCTAGTTCAAAACCTACGACACTCATTCAAAAAACGTTAAGACAAAGCATTAGTTCAAAACCCACGATACCCTAGTTCGACACCCTACTTCTACCCGCCATCTTATCTGGTAGGAGGTTCTGAAAGCAATCGTCAAGCTCATAAACCACAACCTTAACCCCAGACTCCCGCTCCGCGGCACCATCATCCACAGAAACAATGTTTTACAATCAGAAAGAGTTTTTTATTATCAAGCTCATAAACCACAACAACATCATAACGAAAGAATGTTTCGTGCTGCGGATGACATTTCCTTCAGAAGTTTTTGTACAAAGACTTCAGTAGCTAGATATCCCAGTTTCGAAGCTAAAATATTTTCTTTCGACCAGACTCTCAAAGCGAGGGCATAGGATCATGCTCAAACCTTTAACTTATTCCTTAGCATCCGAAAGTCAGAGCAAGGAGGGAAGAAAGAGTTTTTCTTGCACAGATGAAATCCAAGAAAAGACGACGATAGTAGGCTAGAGGAAAATGACATTTTCGTTTGTACGCTCATTTTTAAAAAAAAATAGCACTTTTTATGGTCGTCACGATCAAAACGTAATATCGTAATAAAACCATACCATCCGACACGTCAGTCACATAGGATTCACGTGGACCAATCAGGAGAGACAATGCAACCCACGTAAGACTTGCTGCACCGAGGACGGTGTACAAAAACTTTTCCATACTATTGACTCACCCAGCCCATAGTTATTACTCCCAGATCTGGAATCCTGCAGTTCGCTGTATCTTAGAGTCAACGAGATGCTGATCTGAAAACCAGAACATATATTATCCTTCAAGAACTTAATTATTCCAGTTGAGCTTCTCACCTCAGTTGTCTCGGTAACTAACATCATGCCATAAATGGTATGCTTGCTGCTCTCTGCCATTCCTCCACCATTTCTTGCGGGCGAAATAAAACCTGAACAACGTTCGAATTAGAGTGATTCAACGGAGACAAAATAGATAATACCAAGGCTTTTTACATGTTGCACCAATGTTACTCCAAATGATCACCGATGAGCTTGTGCAAACCTTGATTTGTTTACATAAAGGAACAGCAAACTTTGCTAAGATACAGCCAACAGATCTTTTCACAAAGTGATACATCACAGCTGAGAAACTTTAAGGTCGTACTCTAATTTGGAAAATCACATGACCATATAGTTCACTGATAACAGCTTGTCATAGAGATTCGTGATGTTTACACAAGAAAGTAATAGAGCCAACAGATTAAATTCACTTTTCCTAGACTGAGGTCCATAATGGTAGATTAATCCCCAGGACTAAAAATAATCCTACTTGTCCTATGATTTGACAAGAATTCATGTCCTACATGATGCCCATGATACACCACAGATGGACTGAAGTCTGAGATGCAGTTAAGCAGGTAATTCAAGCTTGACGTTGTTCTTCCAGCTGCAATTTACATGAAAGTTGGGGAGTCATTTATGAAAAGACTGCTTTCTTGAAAAGATGTTCAGAAAACTATAATTGTTTACCTGTTGATGTAATAATAAAAGAAATCGGCGTAAAGCAATGTCTGGACAAGTCCAGATATCCAAGCTGTGAAAAAGACAAAAGCAACATAAACATGAGAATTGATAGTGAAAAAGGAAACGTTTTTACACGACAAAGGACCAAGGGCGAATTAGAGGATACATACTTATCCAATGAACAAAGTGTGGCTCAGTGAAGTAGCGATATATCCAGTTGGCGATATACAACGCTCTGTATGCACTGCCATCAAAACAAGCTTGATAACTAAGACCACTTTGTCTAGGTAACGTATAGAATAACATTCCATAATTTGTGTAATAGATGCAATTATAAAGAGCACAAAAAAAAATCAGATGTGATGGAAACTATATTTTTGCAACATTTTACTTTAAAAATTGTAGCAATTGTGGGCAGGTCGCATTCCTGATGGAACTTCTAGCTATGTAGCAGAAAAATTACATTAAGCTGTGGAAATAAAGGAATTGATTCTGCTAGTGAATGTCTGGAGACATCATAAATCCATTATCAGACCATCATGGCTGAATTTAACTCATTCGAAATTTTCAAGTAGTTGGGGCAAGCGTCCAGTTTTTGAAGTGATGAGAAAGCAAACCCAGATCACAAGAAAGCTTCTCAGTGTCAATCGGATTTTTTCTTTTTTTACCCATTTTCTGAAGGATATGATGAGAATAATGGATGAATAGAAACTTGAAACTAAGGTTTTCTATCTCAATACCAAACCCTGCACCACAACCATGCTAGTACAATGTCCATACGCCCGGCATGCAGGTTGATTCACCGTAGTAAGACTCAATTTGGTACCAGTATGATATGATATGCCGAGGATGGATGGAGCAGTACGTTACGACATACCATTCATGAAACTAGTCTTAGAATTAATGCCAATATCTTGGTAATTCATTTCAGAATTCACAGTTAAAAATTCAGATTATATATCATAGACTGGTACATATTGTGAAAAATAACATGAAGCTAAATTTACCATAAATTTACAACGCCACATGAGCAGCAAAAATATAAAATTGTGACATGAAAGAAACAATTTGGCAAAGTTATGCATAAACTCCTAGAAGGGATACAACGTTTCTTCTTTTCCCTCCCCTCTTAAACCAACTCCATAGCCTACAAAACTTCCTAATAAAAGAAATTCTGATTCTTATTTGCCATGTATAGCACGAAATACATCATCATCCCAGGTATAGGAGGCCTATCACACATCTCTAAAATGAAAATCCATACGACTTCTCGATAAAGTCGCAATATGAATTTAGTGTTACAGGTTTCAGAAGCAGGTCTGAAGGTTTGAGAACCAAACACGTCCTTACAAGTGTATCTGGTGCAACAATTTAGTGCTTCTTATAAGTACTCACAAATCATAATTCTGGAGTCAAGCAATTAAAACAAGTTACTTCCAATACAAGCCTGATGATTAACATATTCCAGATCAATTCAAAGAAAATTTCTTCCCAAAATGTTAAAATTTGTCTATTACAATAATAGATGATGCCAGTATCAAGAAACTAATGGTTAACCAAGTCATAGACTTGAAAAGTTAACATTATTTAACTTTTGGCACACATTAATGTGGGCCACATTTTCTCTCTCAGAAAATGACTTATATGTCCAGGCCACACTCCTACAAGGTAAAGTTGCAAGTAAGCTGTGCATACAATGTTGCAACCAAACCAAATCCTTTGGCTGCATTTAGTACATAGGACATGATAAGATAAAAGGACAGGACAGCGTAAAGAACTAGATATGATAAAAATTATTCTTTCTCGTGTTGGGTGAAGAACATGATAGTAAACCAGACAAAACAGTTATAACCTTAGAAAAAATAATAGTATTCATGATGAGGGTAAAAAAAAGAACAAAGTAGTAGTCCAATAGGATAAAATAAAAACATCACTTTTGGTAGGATAAGTTATCCTCCTTCCAACGGGATTATCTATCCTATGGGGAAATTTTATTCTGTCCTTAGGAAAAACCTCTTCTAATCCAATGTGCCAAATGCACCCTATACATATATCAAAACCTCTCAATTGAGTGTTATCCCAATGTTTTTTAAGGCACTAGATGCAGTTTTCTAACTGAGTCAGGTATGGATGTGGTCACGTTAGAATGCATCCAGATTGGCTCAATCTCATCTAACCTCACAAGAACGAGTTATCTTAAACTTGAAGTATTAGAAAGTGGATTGTTGGCTAGAAAGTTTCATAATGGATACTACAAACCTAAGTAGGTTGTTAAAACAAATCAACATTTTTGCCAGCTACGTACTTTATGCAATAAAAGGAAAAAAAAAGATCAAGGAGAAATCTATAAAATATCACCTTCATAAGTTATTGATCTAGTAAGTTCTACAACCATAACAATAACAATAGCAGCAGCAAAGCCTTAATTCTAAACTAGTTGGGTTAGGCTACCCATTATGCACTATTTAGAGCCATTTTTTTTTGTAAGATGTAAAGATATCAAATATTTTCTTTATTACTTTTTTCTCATATAATTTTTGATGTACTTTTATTTTTATTTTTTTCCTTCTAAGTGGATCAACATATCATTGTATCCCTAAGTATATGTTGTAAATGTCCAAACCATCTAAGTTGTCCCCTAAATGTCCTAGAGAAGGACAAATTATATAATAAGTTATGCCTTTAGATATTTTATTCAATGATTAAAATATACATTATCCTCAATCAAGGTTTGTCGTGCTCCATACCAAACCATACTAGTTAGTAAGAATATGGGGGCCCAAGCCATGAACCACCACAAATCGAGCTAAATTAGGATGGTTTGGTTCGGTTCAAGGTTGTTCAGTCGTTTGGCACAATCAGTTCGATTGGTTCGGGGTTGGTTCTCCCCTTGTACCAAACCAATAGGTTAAACTATCCTAACTTCGAATTGGTACGGTTCGATCCACCCCAAACATCACAATTTGGGACAATTTGCAGTATCATGTCTTTAATATAAAACATATATCACATGACCTAAAGACATCATTGATGACCTTTCTCTAGCGGCCATATTCCTTTCAAATGATCCAATATCTCTTGTATAGTGGAATTTCTCTTGAAACTTCATTTTGCAAATTTTGGTCTTTAGGATAAAATTTCAAAATGCACTCAATCAGCCCAGTCAAAAATTGTCCATCATTTTCAATTTTATTCTTATCGGCATAGAAGTACGGGGTACAAGAAGTAGCCCACCGTATGCAAGGCATCTTCAAGTTTTGCATCCCATCTTGAATCAATAATTGCTCAAATTGGCAGAAGCTTCTTCCATCTTCATAAAAAGGAAACGCTATATCCTTCTTAGCATTCATTAAATCACTCCAATATAACCCATAGCCATGCCTAAAATGTTCTACCAAATGTCACCACAATTTCAAAGCAAGTACTACATTATTCCAAAATTTTAAGTTCGGAATTCCTTGATCTCTATGGCACCATTCGGAATTTTTCCAATTACTAACTCAGTCCTCTTACTCATCATACTTTTTAAGCTTAAAAATAGCAAGCTGAGTCTTTCTTGGTCTCTACAAATCCCTTTCACTGGTGAATTTTCTCATTATGTTAAGGTTAAAGTATGCCCATATAAACCTGTTTTGGCGCATGGCACCCACTAACCAAAAGCGTAGCAGCCACTAGTAGCAGCCTTTTAACCACTACATTAGGAGCTATAAACCCCAAAAGTTATAAGAGGCCACCAGAGCACAAAGCAAAGTGATTTAGGTCCAAAACCACTACAGCAGCCACTATGGCCAATTTTTAAAATAATGCATAAATAATGTTGGGCCTTGAATTTTAGAACCAAACACCCAGCTCGCATTAGATTTACTGAGACATCAATTTGAAAGATATATGGGTCCATACATAGGTCAGGTACCTAACCAAAATATTTGGTTCACATAATTGGTTTACAACCTCACTTGACTCATTTGTATCATTAATTAAGATGATTTTGATATTTAGCAAATGCCTGGCTGCTTTAGTGGACTTTTAGAAGTATATCTTAAGCATGCCATATTGTTAAAGGATTCAAGATATGGTGAAGAATAATAAGAAACACATACCATAAAGTTATAAATGGGTTATCTAACCTATACAGTTTCATCTCTTTAAGTGATAACCACAATCATCCTTGTTAACACCAAAACTCACAACTTTTTCAACAATTTTATTGCCTCCCAACACAACATGTGCAATCTTTATTGGAAACTGACTTTTCTAGCATATAAGAGCATCTAGCAAACCTCATTCTCCGAAAGATGGCCAATATAGTAGTATTCTTGTAGAACTTATCTTGCCTATCCTCCTAATCTACTACTATTCTTTGGTTCACCACCAATAAATTCTTTCCCATGATATTAGTTTTTTCTCACAACCACCCATATTTTGAGAAGCCCCAAAGTTCCAAAAGAGTATTTAATAATTTCATCAGACAGTTGATTTGGGATTGTAGGATGCTTATGATAATTATAATTGCATTCTTATCCTTAGGCATGAAGGATGTGACCTAGGGAACAACTAAGAAGGAATCAGGAACATCAAGCATATTTGAAACTGAAGCCAAAAAAGAATTTTAATTGCAGAATAAATCAAAAGAAAAGGTTGGACTTCAAGTCACCAAAATGAGAAAATGGGTACGTAATCTTCAGTTTTTCCAAAATTTATTTCAAATTTACATAAAAAAAATAAAAGGGCAGAAAATTTAGAAACACAGGATCTGGTTCTTAGAGAAGAAAGGGGATTAGGATAAAACTACCTAATTTTATGCGCTTGCTACAATTGAGAGACACATCAGTACAGAAATCTATCATTTAGCTCTTTATGGGCAGGTAAGTGTATCATTTCGACAAGGAGCTGTGGCCACAAGCATTGCAAAAAACAATTATAGAATTTAGAGGCATGATGGTGACATACTAGAAGAAAAGAATAAATTTTCCCCTTAAGCATGAATAGCCTCTTCAAAGCTTCTTCTAGACAAATCAAGGCTTGTCAATATGCGGCTCCTTTTTTTCCTCTAAAACCATCACCAGATACAAGCACCTACACTGTCATTACTTATTACCTTTTCTTTCTACATATTAAGCTGTTTCTTTTCTCATAAAGTTAATGCTAAAAGAGTTGACTCAATCATGCAGTTTTTAGCCACATTTTTTGAGATTTACATGAGAATTTCAAATGCATAGCACAACAATGTGTCAGTTGCAACACAAGTTTTGGAACTCACCTGTTATTTTGTCATACAGTAACAGCTAATAAATAGTGCATTTAAAATATCAATCCCAAGCTTCTAAACTTGTGTAATAACACAATACTTTCGATATAGTAGTATATTCAAAAAATGAGAGTTCTGAATATTTAAAGGATTCGTAACATCAGATATCCTTCATCAGATGCCATTACTCTTTAAAGAACCTGATAAAACACTAATACTTTTGTAAATACAAACAACATGACAGCATGCCCTTTCTTGTTGATGGTGATCCTACAATAAACCCAACCCACAGATTCCTCCTCATGGTTAGGTCTTAAGCAGAAGTCAGGATTTGATTGCTTTAGTTAGAATCACCCTTTGTGATCGTTAGATGCTTATAAGATTCAGTAATGCTATCATTTCAGTTCAGAAAGTTTTGTTCAACCTGATAGATCTTAATGACAAAGTAAGTTTGATTGCCTTGATCAATTGATCTCTCTCTCTCTCTCTCTCTAAAAAAAAAAATCAATTGCATAATGCATGCTCTTAATATCTTTTCCTTTAGTTTTGGTCTTCCAAAAAGTTGCCAATCTCTTATTTAACCTACAACAATTCACAAAGAGATTCACAGAGAGGTACCAACAAGATGCCCTTCTCCAAAGCATTCATTCTAAGTGTCTTCTTTTGTTACCAACAACCAGAGCTGGCTGCTCTCTGCCATCTTGCCCCATTGCAGGATCCTCAAATCTAGCCACAAATACCTAGCAAAGCATCTTAACCATGCCCCAATCAGAATAAACAATAGACGTGTGGCATGTACACCAAGTGAACAATGGGAGAACATTTACATGTGCTGGGCCATGACTACTGCACCTATAAGTCACTTTCTAAGTTATTGCTCTGATCTATTATGAACTCTTTGAAAAGCAACAAGCTGAAAACCTCTCACATCCACAAGACAAAAACATTCTTCAAAACTTATCATATTGCTTTTTTTCCTTTTAATTACTTATTTTCATCATTGCTTGTTTTCCTTTTGAAACCGATGTGATGTCCCATCATTGTCAAGTGCTACATAAAGAATTTGTAGGATGTCAGCCATGTGAATGCTTACTTTTCTTAAAAATAGTTGAAAAGGTTTTAACTCTTCCATCTTCTTAGATCAGAGGCATTTTATAGTTAAAAAATAATTACAATTCGTGATACTATAGTAAGCATTGTAGCTCAATTATGTTTTCTTGATAATCCCAATTATTTTTCTACATTTACTTTTTCTTCTTATCTTCCTTTTTCTAACTCATTTCTAGATCATCGATCATTCTGTTCCTTTGTTGGTTTTGGTCCTCAAGTTTAAACCTCGGATAGAATGGGAATGTTCTTTAATTATAGATATTTCATAGCTAGACACGAATTCTTCCTTGAGTTTGCATCTACTTCCACGTGATATTATTTTCTTAAATAGTTATAATCATCATTTAATGGATCCAAGTTTGATATAACTATAATTTTACACTGGCCATCAACCAACCATAACCCTCCTTTATCATCCAGCTTGGGATGGACTACATATATAAAAAAAGGTGAAGCAGAGGAAAAGGATTAAGGCTTAAGTTTGTGATTAAGGCTTAGTTTTTAACTTTTTGTTAATGTTGTAGTAGTAGTTACAGTCCTTATCAATTTAAATTTGAAGAGAACTTAAAAGGTATACCAATAGACACAGAGATTGAATATAAAATAAGTACAGTAAAGTTTCACTAAGTCCAAATGCACAAATGACTAGAATCATGTCAAGTTATGTTATGCAGTCCATGCTGATTGTGATACAAGATTTGGATTCAAATTTTACAAATTTACTTGTTATTTAAAGTTTTAGGCAAAATGATTATTAATAAATCTTGATATTTAGTATATTGGAGCATCTCATACAAAAAATGATACCAAGATTTTCAACTAGTTCATACAATAATAGTATTTCTTTTTTAATATTTCCAGATCATCTAATGAAATAGGAAACTTAATGATTATAGCAATGCTGCCAATTACTGGTTTGCCCACAAGCAGGGAGATGTTCATTGAATGGAAATGCGGTTAACAGAATATTCCAAGTTGCATTTCCTAAACGAAATTTAGGATAATATTTTTCAAAACATATCTTAGCAACAATTTTTTTCACATCTATCTGGGATAAGAAAACATACCACATAAGAAAAGGAGCAATTAGCTTTGGATTACTAGAAGTAAATCCAAACTAAATGAGAAAAGATATCATAATGTCTGAACACTGAAAGCATATTTTGAGCACCACAGGGAAACACTATTATCATAACCAATGCACCTTTGAACCTAAAATACTGAGAACAACTGGCCTCACATGCTTGTATGTTACCAGCATTAAGAGATGGATGAAAAGAAATCAGTGCCAAGCTTCCAAACAAGAATAGAACTTTCTCATTTTCATTAATGCAAACAAAATGCACGTTAGGTGAAAATTTTCAAATTTTATCAGTCAAAAGATCCTTTCTAGCCATCTTGACTATAATTCACCCAGCATCATAAGATGATAAATTAGCTTCTTAATGTTTTACTAAAAAAAATTGGAGTGCTGCCAGTTGTATGATGTCCAGATATGACATTCAAGATCCGGTGACAATGGGAAATGTGATGTAAGCAGTCAATATGAGTTGAAGCTTCCAATCGGCAAACAATCAAAATGGAATGTAGGACAGTTGTTTACCCCAGGAGAAAAACATATTGCCCAGTCAAGTTGTCAATATTCCTTGTCCTCTGCAGTAATACCAGCTGAGGAAGTATAGCAACTGCCTCCAAATACAAGGAGAATGCCCACAATACCTGGTACAAAATATTGCTAACAGTATTTAGGAAGGCAGCAGACCTAAGAATGAAGTGAGATGAAAGGTCCCAAAGGAACACTAGACCATAATAAGAATTTTTTTAAAAAAAACTTAGACATGCATATGACTATTTTTCCAATTACAAGTTTAAAATTTTGAAGGAAAAAAAAGCTACAAAAATATAGCTCGACTTACCTCTCTTAAAGTGAATTTCTCATGGATAACCAATGCCAAAACCAGGCAAGGTAATATTAGAAAGTAATGGCGAAAGGTGTCTTGATCCTTATCATAAGATCTACGGACAATCTTGTGTTGTCTCATATACCAAACAATGGAGAATGAGCTTGCCAAGAAAATTAACTTCATAATTGTATTATAGAGTGAGATAAATTAATAAAAATATCCAAATAACGTGTAGCAAAAACAAGAGCATAAAGCTCTTGGGTCTTCAATGAAATACCTGCAACCAAAAATAAGATGAAAAAGTCATGCTGCATGTACATGTTGTGGAAAAAGAAGACTTTAACCAGCATCATATAGGCAATATATTTACACAGAGCAGCAAAATATTTACACACCATATGTCCATATCATATAGGCAAAATCAGGACTCACAATCAAACTAGCTACATGGAACAGTTTATTGAAGGCTAATGTTGAAAAACTCATATCAATGCTGTACCATGCAGACGAAGCCAGGCCATAACCCCACTCACAATAATACATGTGACAATGACTGACAATCAAACTAGCTAAATAGATGCATTTATTCAAGGATAATCTTGACCCACTAACATTAATGCTATACCATGCATTTGATTTATTGATCTGGTAATACAGATTAGATAAAGCTGTCCAGTTAAGATTAACAGAATGCTGGTTCAAAAGTTCAATTCAGGTAAAAAATATCCTCAGGAGATATTCACCATGACATTTCAACTCAATCACAAAGCTTATTTTGATTGAGATGCAGTTGGATATATGTCTGAAGAATACTGATTCAGGACTAATAAATAGTGATATAAACTTCCACAAATACATAAAGACAAATGCCTCCACAAAAAGTGATAGTCTGCTATATAATGCTGCATAGAGAAACTAGTATCCTCTTTAAGCAAAACCCACATGTGAAGCAAATGGCATTGCCTTTATGAAGTCAGCATATTTATTTTTTTCAATATTTCCAGCATAGATCATTCTGTGCACTGTTGAGGAATGCTTGTTATGGTGTAAGGACCATTCATAGATCCAACAACAACAGGAAGTTTAGGCTATGTGATTTAGACCCATAAGAGAACATAAATATCCAGAGATGAATCACTATCAATGTTCAAGCAGACTATGGCAATCAAAACACATATTTTTATAAGAAAAAGAACATCGAAAATTGCTACTATCACAGTTTTCTACTGCCGCTGTTGCATTGAAAAATACACCATGCATGAAGATCAATGACTTGTGAATACCAATTTGGTTATCAGCAAAGTTAATTATGTAAAACAATATTTCATTAATGTTGCCTATAAGTATACTCAGCTTTCCAGTATACTTGTTGTGCAAAGATGCATCATCGTACCAATATTTCTTCAGAAACAATGATGAAATTTTGAATAGGTATAAGGAAGTTAAACAAACCACAATACCATATCACAACAAACATATTCAAAAAGGAAAATTATAAATCTATATACTGAAATGTTATAAACGATTTTCAAACAATCAACATCCCCTGTGAGGAATAGAGCTAGCTATTTTCGGGCTAAATTTACTCGTCATGCGAGTCAATAGACAGGCAGCTCTAGAAAATGGATATTAGCTTATTGTTTGGGTCTTGCCCTTTATAGATTTAGTACAAGATTACTCAAGCATTTATTGACTCCATTTCTTTATCAATACTACTAAATTTTTGCACTATTTCTATATGCTAACACTTTAATATACATAAGCCAAATATGCTTAATGTGAAAAATTAATTCCACTTTGAAATATATTGTAGTTCATAAATTTACATTGTATTGACAACAGAGTAATAGGAGCAGGAAATATAAAATAGTTGTCGATGCTCAACTCATCTTGCTCAGCTCCCTTAATCGTCAATCTTGCTAGAGGTTAGAGAACAGGTTAGGGTGTTGAATAAATTATCTTTTTGCAAGAACTTATTTAAACTTAAACTCTATATATTAATTATTCTTGACTCCTCTTTGGTGTCCAATCTTGCTTCCATATCAACATTCCAAGTTGTTTATAAATTGAAGTTACCAAAAAAAACTTTCATAACACATTTGTGTGTGCATGAGATGGACTATGCACCTCTGAATAGGAGAGGGTATCTACTCATTTTATTCCAAAATCAATGAAGGGGCATCCAAATCAGAGATCCACATTATTGATCATGATCTATACCAATAAATATGCTTACAAACAAAAAATAATTAGTTTTGATGGTCCCTAACCCATATATCAGGTGGTTTCAATGGTTAGATGATATTAGACCATGTTTTGCTGAGACTTAAGAGTTAAAATTCATTGATTTTCAATCCACACATATATGTATATGTATATATATACAGATACATATATAGATACATATATACATATTTACATAGATGAATATAGATACATCTACACACATATATGCACACACACACACACACATAGATAGATAGATACATACATACATACATACATATATATTAACATGTACATGCCATGATTGATAAAGTGGATTCACATTTTCTACCAAGCATTTTAGAATATTAGCACAACGAAGGCCATCTATTTTTCTGTTCATGTGATGCATAAATTAGAGAACACCAAAATATGTGATTTTTATTTCCATGCAAATGTAAATGTGTGTGCATGGATTTATGTATGTTATACAAATGTGCCTGTATCTCAAAGATGCAAGATTTTTAGTTTCTAGCCAATTTAAATGTCAAAAATCATGATCAAATATGCAGATCTTTTTTGCTCCTGACTAGGAAGAATTTGGAGCTAAATGCTCTTAGAAGCATCTCTCTATCCGCATCATCCATCACCTAGATGTTTTGAGGTTTGTTTTAACGCATTAGAAGTAACCCATGTGACTAGGCAATTGTTTGTGATGACAGGGACTAGTGCATGATCGGTAACAATTGGCAAAGGTTAAACATACTGACATGGATAGACCCATAGAGGTGCAACATACCATGTTAAGCCCTACCAGAAGTTAAGACTTTGCGTTCATTTTCCCCCCTTTTTCCACCTTTTTTTTTTTTTTTTGCGGAGAATGAAGAGGTCTGAGCCATCCCACTACTAATCTATTATAGCTGGGCAGTCTCAGTGCTATTTCTAGCCAGATCAGATTTTTAACTTTTGAAAATCCCAGCTGGATGGGGACTGAAATTCTGGAGATATAACACCACTCAAGATTCAAACCCTCAACCACTTGCTTAAGAGGAAGGAGGCAGTACCATTAAGCTACTTGCTCAAGTAGACAATAAACTGTGTTTGTTTCACTATACAGCATAAGAATAATGAGCATCTCACGACTGAATCACAGCAAGGATATTTTGGCTGTTATTTCCTTTATCCATGCTTAAGGAAAATAAGGCCTATGATCAGATGTAAAGCCCATTCCAAAAATGATACAACAAGATGGGCTTCCAAATGGTATTTTGAATACAGAGAAAGCTAATGAAATGTTACAACATGGTGCATAATGCATAGGGTAACAGGTAATAGTTAACCATATCCACAATATAAGCATTGTAAGGCCAAAAGATACCAAGACAACCATGATCCCAAAAGTTAACGGTGGTATGCAGAATCAAGTGAAGACTCAAAGCCGTATGCTCCTAAGCTTCAAATGAAGCACAATTGACATCATACTGTGAGTGCAAACCAAGTGGAGAATATAATATCAACTAATAATTTAGCTAAGGGAATAATCTAGACTAAAACTGTATAAAAAATTCAAGGCCTAAGGGTGGGATAGAGGACTGTTCATCTCAAACTACCTGTGCAAGTAACACAGGCAACTCTTGACTATGAATGTCTAGATTGGTAGCATGGATCCAGACAAGTAAGATAGTCCAGACTCGCAAATTGATAGGCATATCCACTCTTGCCACACAAAAACCTACTGCCGATATTGATATACTTATAAAAGCATTTTTAGGATAAGAAAGACAAAGGATGGGTTAGGAAAACCAAGGGAAGTTAAAATATAAATCTTTAGAAGATCACATGAATGTGCCCTTCATGAGCTAACATGATAGGTACTTAAATAAACCTTAGCAAATGGAGCAATCTCTCCTCATTACTGACACCATGTAAGCCATGGGATAGGACTCATGTTTTGCATCAGTTGAATCATATGACAGTATCTAGTTTTGTAAATACATCACATAAAACAGATACCTTGGATTGAAAGAGAAGACTCATTGTTTTAAAGGCAAATAAGATTTTAAAACTTTAATAAATGCGATTAGACTGAATAGCTACAAGGTAGTGCTAAAAGTAGTGAGAACTTTCTGGTCATAAGCAGACAAGAAAGTCTTCATGAAAGATAACATTTGTAAGGAGGATAGAATTATACCAAAGATCAAAAGGAAATTGACTGAAGAATGAAGAGTCAAAACACAGGGATTAACAACAAAAAGGAATGTGAGGAACAGATTGTGTCTCCTAGTACCAATGCAAAAGAAGGAGCCGAGCAAATCACCACAGGAGCATAAGAATGCAAGTAGCTTAGTTCAAAGCTAGAAGGTATAAGGAAGATAACTGAGTTAACAATAGAAGGTGGAACCAGCAGCAGAGATAGATGAACATAGAACATACAGGAAGGTTATGAGTATAGAGGCAACACAAATCTGTAACCTTAAGAAGTCAATGATTACAGAAAATGAAAACTGAAACCATCTTCAAATAAAACTGGATAAGGAGACAACTGAATCTGAATGATATGCATATTGGTTGTGCCACAGAGATATAGCAGTATCTGCAGTTAACAACACTAAAAGTGTTTTAGGCTTCTAACAACAGCCTTGGTATTAGGCAGCTTGGTAAGGCATAGGAATATTCCAAAGTGGAATAGAGCCCTACAGATTGGGAGTGTGTGGCCATGGCAAGTGACTAGCCATTGGATTAGTTAATGCAGACTGTTGAGCTCTCTGTTCTGATTGTTGTTTTTTGGCTCCACTTTACATAGCACATAAATAACCTTGAAGATGCACAGTTTTACCAAGACAAGATGAAGAGATTAAAAAGAGAGAGACAGGACGGATGGACCAACAATGATGAATGTAGTAATAGCACCACCATCCACCATGAGCAGGTGTGAGCAACATTTTCCTGCCTTTCCTCTATTCTCTCTTTTCCACAAAGTTATGCATGCAAGAATTGGTCAAAATAGAACAATTTTGATCAGTGCTGTTGAAAGAACCATCCAGGAACCTAGGCAAATCCAACTCGATAGTTAGATAGCTTCGATCACCGAGGTAGCTAGCTAGGGTCTCTCATTTTAAAAGATCATCATCTTATTTTGTGCTCTCTTTGTTTTCACTGTTGTGATTGAGATGAACTTATTTTAAGTAAATTAAAAGTAGAAACAATATAACTTAATAATATTTTCACTTTGCTCATTCCTTGCCTCATCTATCTCAACACAAAACCTCCCTCATCTCATGACACTAAGGCAAGAAAGCAGCCCTTCACCAGTTGTACTCTATCCATCTGCCTAAGAGATACCAACTAGAAGCTCTTGCGGAGCCCTCCAATAGCCATCCACAGCTGGCAGCTCTCCAGTAGGCTGCCAACAACCATTCAACCATCCAAAGGCCTCCAATAGTATTTTCTTGTAATTTTTTTTATGTCTACACCTTTTCTTTTCTTCATTTTCTCCTTTCATGTCATTCCTCTTATTCCTTCCCATCCCATTTGAAATTCTTCTCCTTGCCCTTTTTCTATTTTCTTTTTCCCCTTGTTTTTTCTATTTGTTATCTGTTTTCCTCCCTGTTCCAATCCTTGTTTTCTTTCCTCAGAATGCACATATGGGATTTCAGCTATGACTTATGAACTTTATTCTTTTAGACTTGCCATTTTTTTACTTTTCACATTTAACATTTAACTAATTGCTCTCGCTAGCCCTTATCACTCTTATCTTTGACTTGGCTGATTAAGACAAGATGAAATCAGGTGATGGTTTTGATTATTCTAAACTCCTATTATACTATAATGGAGTATATGTTTATTTGTATGTATGATTTAGGGGGATGGTGGTGGAGAGATGAGTTGTGTTATTCATAAACCTTTCTTGAATATTGCCCCTTTTGAAGTCACTAGGCAGACCGCATAGGTGCCTAGGCACCACCAAGGTTGCATACCAACTGGGAACTACCCAGCTTATTTGACAATCTTTACTTTGATTGATATAACAAAAAATTTCCCAGGTTCCAAGTGAGACATCAAAATTGAAGTAAAGATAAACTGGTTACTTATGAAGAAATTTCTGAAAAAATATCTGAAAACTGTGCCACATTGTTTACGAATTCTACAATTCATGAGGTTTTGTTGCGAGTCAGTAGGTTATGGCCTGACTAGACCCTCGATCTTGAGTTCTACTCTGTTAAACTCTGAATCTTCAACTGCTCAGCCTAGAACCCTAGCAGCTGAGAGTTAGGAAAATGTACATATCAAATCAAAATACACCCTTTTCAGTTTCACAGATTATCCGCCTTTAAAATTAAAGACAAAAAGTTCTGGTTGCTTAGCTTCATTTAGCATGCAAAAGAAGACCACCATAGCATTTAATGAGATGATGTCACGCACTATATAATGTTATATGCATTACATTACTCAACACAAATCCATCAACCCTATTTGTTTGGGTGGTTAACACCTCTCTTTCTTAAAATTAGAGAGAAATTAATCGACAGCCAGCAGCCCAACCTAGAATTTCTCTGCCAGCTATTTAAACTCAAATTCATTCCCTAAAATGCATCCACAGATCAAATCCAGCAATCTTATTCCCAATTCTAAATTCTCAATCTCTTAAAACATAATTAATCTGATTTATTCAACAAAAAAGACAAAAATTCCAAGATTCAAATGAAGAAAATCCTCAAATTTCCAAGCGTTTTTTTTTAAAAATATTTTTTTTAACGAATCTAGAAGCCTAATCATTCCAATCGCAGCACCATTCTCGTCGGAAAACCCTCCTTCACTCGAATTAAAACCAGAAAAATAACGAAAAATCAATAAAAATTCAGATCTGAAGAAAGATAGAGGGGCATGTACCGGCACAGGACTTAATGGTGTGGATCTTGAGGAGAAGGACGATGACGCTCATCAGATGCGTCATGTCACCTGCTAAACGGAAGATGTTCATCTTCGGGGACTCGCGGGCGGGATCTTGGCCGACGGTCCTCCAATCTAGGGCCCCAACCTACCGATCAGAAATCCAAGATCTCACCTTTTCCCCTTTCCCTCGCCCACTCGCTCGATCGCTTGCTCTCTTAGATTATTCCCCCTCTTATCCTTCTCGATCGGAGACCGGAGACGAGGGAGAGGGCGAAGAAAGCGGCGCCGACTATCGTTAAGATGCCTTCGAGCAGGACGTAGGTCGAGAGCATTGCAAGAGATTGGAGTTGATCAGAATCGTTCGGTCGATCTGATCTTTGTGGACATAGATTCTTCTTGCCCGTCCGTTTGATCGGGTGGACGGCAAGTCAACCAGGTGTCTTCGACGGTCGGTTGACCAAGAAGCCAATGAACTGCGCGTATTGTTGGACACGTCGGATTACATTGCAGGCAGCGGACCCCACTTTTTTTTTATAAAAAAAAATAGCGTCTTGATTTTGAAAAAAATCCCAACAAAGATCTCTTTTCAAACACTATGTCAGCCATGCGTTGAATTCGTTTGGCAAACAGATGATTCCCATATTTATTCAATTTCTTTCGATATTTCCTCATCAAATATTTCTTAATCTTTTATACTTTTCTATTTATATTTTGTCAAAATCGATATGATGCAGTATAGTAAAATCGGTAAGGATTGTTTTCCTTCTTTTGACTTGAACTAATATAATCTAAGACCCAAATTGGATCTAGCAGCAAGTTTTCTATCAACAATAACAATATGACAATATGGATATTGCTATCAAATTAAATTTGATGCGAGAGGCTCAGCAATTATCTTTTCTAGCTCTAGATTACACCAATACCAATTCAGTTATTTGCCCATAAACTTCCTTATCTAAGTATTAATTGACGTGATTCAAGTGGCATTCGAAAGCTTAGTTGATGATAGACACAATGGAAGAACTTTAATTTTAAATTCCAACTGTGTTGAGTAATATGAAGTTATATAATTCAGATTAACATGTACTGGTCTTAATTTATGTTAGCAAATTGTCATAATTTACAAATTGTTGAGCATTTTGTGTACTAATGAGCTAAATATCACCTTATATTCATCCATCATTGACGACAAAAATTGTTTGATGTTCTTCTAGGGGCCTTGTGATAACAAACAGCATAGAGTGTAGATTAAGCCTTTAAACATGCTTTGACATATTGTTGGTTCACCCATGATTATTCTTGATCCTTGGTGACAATTAAGCTATTTGAACTATCAACTTAATTATAGTTCATGTGAGGGAACAAGGTTACACAACTTGTTAAATTAAATCTCCATAGGATCAATAATTGCTTTATTTTCTATATATAAAGAATATCTTACAGATAACTTCTGATCGGAGTGATTTCACAGAAGAAGAGAAAAAATACCCTTTATCCATAGCGCAAGTCCCTCCAGAAATCTTCAGAGATCTTATCAAGAAGAACATATCAGATTCTCTTCATTCTCTGTTTCTTTGTTCGTACTCAGAAATATAAAGAGAGAAGACCCCTTTTATAAAACGAAACCACGTAATAAAGGAAACCACATTCTCTGTGCAGTTGCAAAAAACTGCAACACATGTCTATGTAATTATCATTGTGGGCATATATTTTCAACATCTCCCACTTGCACATGATGATAATTTCATTTATAACATATATTTTTTATTTAGATTTCAAAATATAATTCATACTAGGAAAATGGGCCGTGTGACCAGCAAGTTCAGCTGAGCTATAATGTTAACGGTTAGTACATAACAGCTCCAATAATAGAGAGAGAACAAACACATATAAACTTGTTTATATCCTAGACTAAAAATTTCACATCATTACATATCTGATCTCTCATAAATATCAAAGAGCATGCTTAATCTTTCATAAACATAATGTATTCACAATTATGTCAAGTGAATTACATAATTGGTCGACCTGTGAATACATACTATGATATAAATTAAATCAATCTTTCTTCTCAACTCGAATCTTTTAACTCCATATAGCTACTTTCCTAGACATGTCCCGCAAATCGCATAATTCTTGATTATTGATAACATGCTAAAGTAGCAACACTATAATAAAGTGTTAAGAGACAGTTAAAAATTATAAGGATATAAAATAATTTTAAATCTTCAGGGTCTTGCATAGAGAAGAAGTAGGGATCCATTCTTCTACTACCCTTATTGGTCAACTAAACACAAATGGTATGAATCGCGTGCTACGATGTTTCTTTCTTTAAAGAGAGCATATGTCTTCTTATTTTAAACATCGTACAGACTTAAGTTCAGACACACTTCAGTGTCTAACCTGAATTCACCAACCATATCTTTCCTAACCTTGTGAATTCATATCTAGCTATTAAACAGGCAAAGTAAATAGTGAAATATTTACTTCGATTATAATGATCTCATCTTGTTATCTGATCAAGGCGACATAGGCTTTAGCTTATCTCTCTCAAAAATTTCTAGATAATAGCTGTTTCATCTCTACATGTTATACGAACATCATAGGCTATACGAGAAGACCAATCTCAGCTTGACGACATACTTTTATAATAGATGCTATTACCATATCAAATCTCATGAAGCCATATCAAAGATGCTAATCATGGCACAGAATATATATAGATAAGAATGTATTTCTTTGCATTCACATGCATATCATATTCTACGTAATCCAAGAGACTTTACATAAACTTGAAACAAGTCTCTACTAAGGGCTTTGGTAAAAGGATTTGCAAGCATATATTGCGTGAAGATATATTGCAAAACTATTTCCTTTTGTGCAATTATATCTCTTATAAAATTATATTTGATGTCTATATGTTTGGTCTTACTATGATATTTGGGATCCTTGGTATAAGCAATGGCTGCCTGATTATCACAATGAATAATCACTGGACTCCCACTATCTTTAAAGAATCCAAGATGCTCAAGAAATCTTTTCAGCCAGACAGCTTCAGCTTCTTGTACTGCTCCTAAACAGACTATAAATTCAGCTTTCATTGTTAATAAAGCCACATATGTTTGCTTCTTACTATTCCATGAAATGGCTCTATTATTCAGTAAGAATGCATAACCTGAAGTTGACTTTCTTTCATCTCGATCTCCAGCCCAATCAGCGTCAGAATATCCTTTAGATTTAAGTCTGATCCTTGATAACAAAGATTGTAATTTATTGTGCCTTTTAAATATCTAAATATTCTTTTTATCGCTTTCCAATGTAGTTGATCAGGATTTGATTGGAAACGGCTAACAAGTCCCACAGCATAACATATATCTGGCCTTGTATATAACATAATGTACATTAAACTTTCAATAGCACTAACATATGATATTCTGGATATTTTCTGTTTTTCTTCTAGAATTATTAGATACATGTTGTTACTCAAACATTCTCCCTTTGCTATAGGGATATCAAAAGATTTACAGTTTTTCATATGAAAACGTTCGCTTCTCCCATGTCCTTCATATCAAATTTTGAGGACAACCATTCTTTAATGGAATATAAGAATTCTTTATTATTCCCAACCAAAAGAATATCATCCACATATAGTGATAATATCACAAACTTTTCTTTAGATCTTTTAATGTACACACGATGATCTTCATTAATTATCTCAAAGTTATATGAGACAATTACATCATGGAATCTCAAATTCCACTGTCTTGATGCTTGTTTTAGGCCATAAATTGATCTTTTCAATTTGCATACTTTGTGTTCATAGCCTTTAACAACAAAACCCACAGGTTGTTCCATGTAGATTTTTTCATCAAGCTCTCATTAAGAAAAGTTGTTTTGATATCCATCTGATGCAATTCTAAATCCAATTGTGCTACAAAAGCTAGGATTAAGCGAATAGAAGTAAACCTTACAATAAAAGAAAAAGTTTCTTCAAAATCTATACCCTCTTGTTGGATATAACCTTTAGCAACAAGTCGTGCCTTATATCGATCAATTGTTCCATCTGCTTTTCGCTTGATTTTGAGGACCCACTTATTCCCAATAGCTTTGCGATTAGCATGTAGATTGTTGCCTAGATGTAGTAGCCCAAGAGGGGGGTGAATTGGGTATTTTAAAAATTAATTCAATGGATGATATTGACTAACGCAGATATGTGCTTAATCAAAAGTTAATTTGCAGCGGTGTAGTGGAGTGCACAAAATAGAAAATACACAGATCAATCAAACACAAACACAGCAGGGTTTATAGTGGTTCGGTGCCAAACTTGGCTCCTACATCCACTCCCCAAAAACCCTTGGGAATTTCACTAATCGTATCACAACGATTACAACCCCTAGCCTTCCCCGGCTAGTCCTCTTATTTTCACGGCACAAGGCAGCCAAATCCCCTAGCCTTCCCGGCTAGTCCTCTTGTTTTACTGGCACAAGGAAGCCAATCCCCTAGCCTTCCCGGCTAGTCCTCTTGTTTTACTGGTACAAGAAAACCAATCAAGAAACTAGGGTTATCTCTAACCCTAATACAAGATTTATCAAAGAATAACAGATAGCTCCAAATATGAGCAGATATTCAAATAAGAACTTTACAACTTTTAGAAGCAATAACCAGCAGCAAATGTAGAATGTCGACGCAGCTGAGATTTGAATCTTGCTTCAAAGGCTTGGACGATTTTTGAGCAAGTGTTGAAGGATGAAACTTCGCAGCACAAAGACTTGCTTCTCAAGATCCGAAAGTTGTAAGCAATAAGCACTCTCTTTTGATTTCTTTCTTTTCTCTCTTTTGTATTCTTGATGTGTCAAAAAATGTAAGAGATTCGTCAAGGTTTTCTTCTGAACATCTCTATTTAAACCAATCAAAAAACTATCCGTTAGATTCATTGGTAAATAGAAGAAAAGAAAAACGGGAAGAAATAAAACCGTTTGAAATATTTTCCGAAATGATGAAAGCATTAAACCCATTGCTAGTGAGGGATTCCTGTCCATAATCAAAAGGAAACGGTCAGCATTCATCAAAATAGAAATGAGAGAGAGAAAGAGCATTAAATGAGAGAGAGAGAGAGTAAGCATTTAAACAGAGTTGGCTGAAATAAATTTTCAGCAACTCCCTTCAAGAAGTCATGCGGCCCATGGAGGAAAAGAGGGAAGAGCAAATGCTAAAGCTAGCTACCCAAGCTAGCTAACTCCCAAAGCTAGCTAACTAGCTAGCAAGGACTCCACGGCAAGAAGAAATCAGCAGAGAGGAGAATAAAAATAGCTAGCTATATGACTAGCTCTTTTTCAAAGTCCCACGGCTAGGATGAAAGCATTTAAAAAATAGTTAGCTTATAAGTTAGCTAGATAAAAGGCAAACCTTTTCATGATAAAAATAGCTAACTCCCAAGCCATGAAAACAATAAAGATAGTTAGCTTATAAGCTAACTCCCAAAGGGAATCATGAAAAGATGGTTAGCTTGTAAGCTAGCTTTCTCAATAAAAGCTACGGGAGATGGTTTCATGAAAAGAAATCTTGTCATCCAGCTAACTCATAAGTTAGCTATCCATAAAGGTGTGAAGCCATGATAAAAAGATAGTTAGCTTGTGAGCTAACTCCATTTTGAAATCATGCGGTTGGGAATGAAGGATTTATCAAATAGTTAGCTTGTTAGCTAACTAGATAAAAAGCAAATCCTACCATGCAATAAAGTAGTTAACTAGTTAGTTAGCTAGATGTAAAGTTAACTCTATTCATGACAAAAGTAGCTAACTAGATAGCTAACTCCCAAAGATGCTTTTCATGAAACGTAGCAAGGAGGAATGCTTGGACAAGTTAGCTACCTAGCTAACTCTTTTTATCATGCTCACTGCCAAGGGAAAAACGCCCAAAACAAGCTAGCTCTCCAGCTAGCTGGATTTTAAACTCATTCGGCCAAGTAACCTGCAAGAAAAAAATAGCTAGCTTGTTAGCTAGCTAGAGAGGAATTTCATGCAAACATCCCAAGACAAGCTAGCTCTCCAGCAAGCTAGATAGAAGCACCATTCGGTCAAGAAATCTGCAGGGAAAAAGTAGTTAGCTCCAAGTGTTATATAGCTAGCTACATGACCTAACCAGCTAGCTCCCAAGCTAGCTGATTCCAAGAAGTGTTCGGCCAAGTGGAAAAAATCAGCAATAGATAGCTAGCTTGCAAAGGAAAACAGCTAACTGATGGAAGGAACAAGCTAGCTTCTAAGACAACTCTATTTATGCATGGTTCGGCTAGGCTCATTGTGAGTGGGAAATAAATTAGCTAGCAAGTGGGGAAAGCTAGCTAAGAGGAGAAATAAGGTAACTCACATATTCATGCAATAATTCTAAGCAATTAAAGAGTCAATTAATGTTTTGTAATCATCAAAATCAATTCAAGGGTCAACAATCTCAACAATCTCCCCCTTTTTGATGATGACAAAAACATACAAAATTATTAAGCATAAATCATTCAGCATACATAATCAGCATTCAAAATAAAATCTCCCCCTGAATATATTAATCTCCCTTGAATATATGAAGTGATTCTTATCCCCTAAATTTTAATTTATGCATTATTCTTCTCCCCCTTTTTGTCATTGATCAAAAAGATGAATTTTCAGAATATGCAATAATTCAACACAATTTATGAAGAGAAGATGCAATATATTAATTCAAGCATAGTTCATAATTCAGTCATTCATAGAAAATATATTACAATATATCAAGCAGAAATCATAATTCAGTCATTCATAGAAAACATATTACATGACATGAAACATAGATCAAACATAGAATACAATCATCATTCATCATCAGAAGATATGACTTTAGGTTGCTTGGAAGAGCCTTCAGGTCGAGTGGATGATCCGGGTACGTCATTAGGTTGAGAAGGCGGCGTCCAAAGATGAGAATGAGAGAATGAAGCTCCAGGGGCAGAAGCAGCAGCAAGACCAATCTGAATTTCCAGCAAATTGCTCATCTTCACGGTGGATGCATTCAGGTGGTCAAGAGCATTCGCGGCATCCTTCGTTGTGCTGTCATTGGTCCTCATCTGGTGTGTTACCCATTCAGCCTTGGTTACAACATCTTCAAACTGGGATTTCAATTGCTCAACGTCTTTCTTAATACAATCCACTGAAGTGTCGTTGTGAAAGAACACACGACTGTTGAGCACACCAACATCATGCACAAGTTGCTTCACGATAGTTGTCATATGATTAAGAGTTTCAAACACAGAAGAAATATGGGGTACCAAGGAGAGGTCATTGTTGACGGAAGAGTTACTATCACTGGTACTCCTATTTGAAAGTGCAATGGAAAGATCATGAACAATTTGTTTGATTTGATCTTGACTAATCAAAACAGTAGGAAGGGGTGAATTTTGATTTTGATTGGTATAATGAGTGGAAGATTCTGGAATGTCCGGATGATCATTAAGAAACGGGTTTGACTCATTCATAGCAGCTAAAAATTGATTAGGTTGATTGAAGTCGAAATTAAAGAAATTTGGAGGAGAACAAACTGGTGGAGGAGGATCGGATGGAATTAAGTTTGTAGGTTGAGAGATAGTTTTATCAGCAGTTCTGGTTCTAATCTTGGTCCAAATGCCATTACGTTTGGCATAGTCCATACGGTGTAGGGAGTGTGCATTAAAAATGTCAGTGTGACGCAATGATGCACTAGTTTCTCCTTTGAGTTTCACATTGTGAAATTCAAATACGTAAGTGAGAAACATCCCGTATGGCAAGGCGGCTTTGGATCTACCTACAGCTTCTTTCATTATAACCATCATTAATTCTGGAAAATCTAAAGGAGTTCCTTCTAATATGTCAAACATTAGTCCTATGTCCCTATCAGTTATGGCATTAAATGAACCGGCACGAGGTGCAAATATCTTTGCAATAATACTGTGTAGCAATCTATTCTCAACATTCAACATGTTAGCATCAAGATTGTCTACATGAGCATTATCATCCTCTAAGCCCAAAATAGAAGCAATTTTAAAGTTTCTTTCGCTAGGAAAATTTATCAAGACACCATCGATGGAATACCTAGGGCTGACCCTAGCACATCACTATTAAAATTAATTTTAACATTTTTAACAAGTGAAGAAATAGTTCCATCACCAAAACTAATATTTTCATAAAATTCATAAACAAGAGTAGGATAAATAGGTTTCCTAGTAGATAATAGGTCAGTCCAACCTTGAGAAGCTAGGAGATTTCCTATTTTAAATCCCTCTTTTTCTAAGAAACTGAAATCTACTAACCTTCCATTGGAAATAGATCGAGTGGTTAAAGTAGGAAATATAGATCTTGAGGAGGAAGAAGAATTTTTCCGAGGAAGATCCGTTGTGTCTTCTCTTGAGTGAGAACCCTTCTTCTTTGGAGCCATCCTTTTCCTCTACAAGATGGAAGAAGCTTGATGAAAGATAGAGTAAGAAGGAGACGTTTTTGGAATGAGGCGAGTGGAATGAGAAAGTTTCTTGGTGGAGACGTGTGAGTCAAGAATTTGGCCCTTATATAGGGAGGATTCAAAAGAGCTAGCTTGTCAGGTGCCTGGATGGTTACCTGGTTAGTTAGCTTTCTTGAATAGTCCCATGAAAAAGGTCAAAAGGATAGGTGGCGTGGAATAAAGTGGACAAGCTTTCATGAAAAAGGAATGTGGGTAGTTAACTACCTAGCTAACTTACTCACTAGAAGACAAAAACATTAGGTCATTCTAAGGAATTTTCATGAAAGATTTAATTGATTAAGATGGAATTAGATAATCAATACATTTCAATCAAGATGTCCAATCACAAACAAGTGTCACAAACTTAATTAATTAGATGGATCAATCATTCCAAGTTCCATTCTTATTTCATAAAATTTTGATTCATCTAAAGGTTTAGTAAATATATCTGCGAGTTGTTTTTCAGTGTTTACAAATTCCAATACAATGTTGCCATCATTAACATGATCTCTAATAAAATGATGTCGGATTTCTATATGTTTTGTTCTAGAGTGTTGAATAGGATTTTTAGTTAGACAAATTGCACTAGTGTTGTCACATTTTATTGGTATTCCCTTTTGTTTGATACCATAATCCTCTAGTTGCTGCTTAATCCACAAAATTTGAGCACAGCAACTTCCAGCTGCAATGTATTCGGCCTCGGCCGTAGACAATGCTACTGAAGTTTGCTTCTTGCTAAACCATGAGATTAAGTTAACACCTAGGAATTGGCAAGTTCCACTAGTTGATTTTCTGTCTAGTTTACATCCAGCAAAGTCTGAATCGGTGTATCCTATTAAGTCAATGCTAGATTGTCTGTCATACCAAAGTCCTAAGTTTTTAGTTCCATTTAAATATTTAAATATTCTTTTAACAGCAAGCAAGTGTGATTCTTTAGGATTAGCTTGATATCTGGCACACATGCAAACACTAAACAAGATATCAGGTCTACTGGCAGTTAAGTATAACAAAGATCCTATCATTCCTCTATAAAGTTTTAGATCTACAGATTTTTCAGAATTACAAGCATCAATTCTACAAGATGAGCTCATAGGGGTACCGATACTTTTAGATGTCTCCATGCCAAACTTTTTGATCATCTCCTTGATGTACTTGGATTGGCTTATGAAGATCCCGTCATTGCTTTGCTTGATTTGGAGTCCGAGAAAATAATTCAGTTCTCCCATCATACTCATCTCGAATTCTCCCTGCATAAGCTCAGCAAAATCTTTGCATAACGAGTCATTAGTGGCACCAAATATGATATCATCTACATAGATTTGAATAATTAAAATATCATCATTTTGTCTTTTAATAAATAAGGTTGTATCGACATTTCCTCGAATGAATTTATTACTAATCAAGAACTTGCTTAATCTTTCATACCAAGCCCGGGGAGCTTGCTTCAAACCATACAAAGCTTTGTTTAATTTAAATACGTGGTTTGGAAACAAGTGATTTTCAAAACCGGGTGGTTGTTCCACAAATACTTGTTCAGCAATATATCCATTTAAGAAAGCGCTTTTAACATCCATTTGATATAATTTAAAATTCATAAAACAAGCAACAGCAAGAAGTAATCTGATAGCTTCTAATCTAGCAACAGGGGCATATGTTTCATCAAAATCAATTCCTTCTTCTTGATTATAACCCTTAGCTACTAGTCTTGCTTTATTTCTTATTATGTTACCATGTTCATCTAACTTATTTCTGAAAACCCATTTTGTTCCAATAATTTGATAATCATTAGGTCTTTCAATAAGTGTCCAAACATTATTTCTTTCAAATTGATTAAGTTCTTCATGCATTGCATTTAACCAATCAATATCATTCTTAGCTTCATCATAACATTTAGGTTCAATTTTAGAAACAAATGCTAAGTTATTATATGTATCTCTAAATGTCGATCTTGTCCTAATTCCATGAGATATTTCACCAATAATTTGATCTTTAGGGTGACTGTGAACATACCTCCATCCTCTTTCTAAGTCATCATTACCTTGTGAGGCTTCAGGTGGATTAGGATTGCTTTCTTCATTTACCTCTTGTACATCTGATTCATCTTTGTCCTTCAAGTGATGTCTTTGAGTTGATCTTCAATTTCATCTGCATCAACTATACCTTTTCTCTTCCTTAAGGGAAGATCATTAGTTTCATCAAATATCACATGAATAGATTCTTCAACTACCAATGTCTTTTTGTTAAAAACTCTAAAAGCTCTACTATGCAATGAATAACCAAGAAAAATCCCTTCGTCAGATTTAGCATCAAATTTATCAAGATTTGTTTTTCCGTTATTCAAAACAAAGCAGCGACATCCAAAGACATGAAAATAACCGATATTAGGTTTTCTTCCTTTCCAAAGTTCATAAGGAGTCTTTTTCAAAACAGGTCTAATTAATGCACGATTTAAAACATAACATGCAGTGTTAATTGCTTCAGCCCAAAAATATTTTGGGAGATTGCTTTCACACAACATGGTACGAGCCATTTCTTCTAAAGTTCTGTTTTTCTTTCTACTACTCCATTTTGTTGAGGTGTTCTGGGTGCAGAAAAATTATGTTCAATTCCATTTTCATTACAAAAATTTTCAAAATATTGATTTTCAAATTCTTTTCCATGATCACTTCGTATCGATAAAACAGAAGAATTCTTTTCATTTGTAATTCTTTTAAATAATTTTTGAAATGATGGAAATGCTTCATCTTTACTGGCTAAGAATAAAACCCATGTAAAACGAGAGAAATCATCAATTATGACAAAACCATATCTTTTTCCTCCTAGACTAGTTGTTCTTGTAGGACCGAATAAATCCATGTGCAAGAGTTCTAAAGGTCTAGTGGTTGAAATCACATTTTCGATTTAAAAGATACTCGAGTTTGTTTTCCAAATTGACAAGCATCACAGATTTTATCTTTTTCAAAAGAGAGTTTTGGCAAACCATTTACTAAATCCTTTTTGATTAGTTTAGATAATAGATCCATGCTTGCATGAGCTAGCCTACGATGCCATAACCAACTATTATCAGTTTTATTATTCATAGCAACTAGGCAATCAACATTTCTATCATTCAAATCATTTAAATCAACAATGTATATATTACCATGCCTATGACCAATAAATTTCATATTATCATTAGTAGGATTTTTAACAATGCATAAAGATGATTCAAATGTAACTTTAAATCCTTTATCACATAATTGACTGATACTTAGTAAATTATGCTTTAAACCTTTCACAAGTAAGACATTGTCAATAAAAGTATGAGGTGTGATACCTATTTTTCCAATGCCAATAATTTTTCCTTGGCCATTATCACCAAAAGTAACAACACCTCCATCTTTTGCCTCTAAAGTGATGAATTGAGACTCATCACCCGTCATGTGTCTTGAACACCCGCTATCCAAGTACCATTGTCTTTTAGTTGCTCGGGTTGCAAGACACACCTGCATACACAATTTTAAGTTTTGCTCTTAGGTACCCAAGCTTTCTTGGGTCCTTTCGGGTTAGTTAAAATAGTTCCTTTTGGAACCCATATTTGTTTAACTTTGTGTGTGTGACAAGTATATGCTTTGTGTCCAAATTTACCACATTTAAAGCAAGTAATTCTAGTTGAATCATCAGCATGCACATAAATATTTTTCAAAAATTTTTGTCTTTCAATAGGATTGTATCCAAGACCAGCTCTATTGTAAACAGCCCTTTGACTATTTAATATCATTTCTAACTTTTCTGAACTCAAAGTAAATTTATCAATAATAGGTTTTAATTTATTTACTTCATCTTTCAAATCTTGGTTTTCCTTTAGTAAAGAATCATTGTTATTTGAAATTCTTTCTTTTTCAAGAGTAAGTTCCTTAATTTCATTTCTCAAGTCTTTATTCTTTGAACTTAATTTAGCAAAATCATCTACAAGTTCATAAAAAGCACCATGCAATTCATCAAAAGTAAAGTCATCTAGAAAGCTAGGACTTACCTCATTTTCATCAGCCATGAAGCATACATTTGCAACTTCAGTCTTTTCTTCTTCTTCCGAACTTGTTGCTTCACTGTCACTCCATGTAGCCAACATAGCCTTCTTCTTTACTTTCTTAAAACCTTTCTTCAACAGTGGACATTCTGGTTTGATATGTCCAGGCTTCTTACACTCATAGCATATAGGAGGTTCACTTCTTTCCTTTTCTTTGCTATGATCTCCTTTGGTGAATATTTTTCTTTTTCCAAATCTTTTTCTTCTCATAAATTTCTTGAACTTTCTAGAGATGAGAGCCATATCATCATCTTTTTCACTCTCACTAGTTTCATCTTCACTTTCCTCATTTTGAACATTACCTTTCAATGCCATGGTCCTTCTCTTCTTTGAATCGTCTTCATCAATGTGTTGACGTTGTTGTAGTTCATGAGTCATCAAAGATCCGACCAATTCTTCAAGTGATAGATTGTTGAGGTCTTTAGCTTCTTGTATAGCTGTGACTTTTGCTTCCCATGATCTAGGCAAAGATCTCAAAATTTTTCTCACAAGATCACTGTTAGCATAAGACTTACCCAAACTTTTTAAACCATTAATAATGTCGGTAAATCTAGTAAACATATCAGTGATATTTTCAGATGAATCCATTTTAAATAGTTCATACTTATGAACAAGCATATTAATTTTGGATTCCTTGACTTGGTTAGTACCCTCATGGGTAACTTCAAGTCTATCCAAATCTCTTTAGCAGACATGCATGTAGATATACGATTAAACTCATTTGCATCAAGAGAACAATAAAGAACATTCATTGCTTTTGCATTTAATTGAGCTAATTTCTTATCTTGCTCATCCCATTCAGATTCAGGCTTTGCAATATCAATATTATCAATCTTAACAGTGGGTGTGTGAGGTCCATTAATTATGATTCCCCATAAATCATAATCAAGTGCTTGAATGAATATTTTCATTCGTGCTTTCCAATAAGTGTAATTTGTTCCATTGAACAAAGGTGGTCTATTAGTTGACTGTCCTTCGGTCAACATAGATCCCATTTGGATTACTACTGATCTTTAGCTCCAAGCTTATCAAAGCTATAGGAATCAAGAGCACGCTGCTCTGATACCACTTGTTGCCCAGATGTAGTAGCCCAAGAGGGGGGTGAATTGGGTATTTTAAAAATTAATTCAATGGATGATATTGACTAACGCAGATATGTGCTTAATCAAAAGTTAATTTGCAGCGGTGTAGTGGAGTGCACAAAATAGAAAATACACAGATCAATCAAACACAAACACAGCAGGGTTTATAGTGGTTCGGTGCCAAACTCGGCTCCTACATCCACTCCCCAAAAACCCTTGGGAATTTCACTAATCGTATCACAACGATTACAACCCCTAGCCTTCCCCGGCTAGTCCTCTTGTTTTCACGGCACAAGGCAGCCAAATCCCCTAGCCTTCCCGGCTAGTCCTCTTGTTTTACTGGCACAAGGAAGCCAATCCCCTAGCCTTCCCGGCTAGTCCTCTTGTTTTAATGGTACAAGGAAACCAATCAAGAAACTAGGGTTATCTCTAACCCTAATACAAGATTTATCAAAGAATAACAGATAGCTCCAAATATGAGCAGATATTCAAATAAGAACTTTACAATTTTTAGAAGCAATAACCAGCAGCAAATGTAGAATGTCGACGCAGCTGAGATTTGAATCTTGCTTCAAAGGCTTGGACGATTTTTGAGCAAGTGTTGAAGGATGAAACTTCGCAGCACAAAGACTTGCTTCTCAAGATCCGAAAGTTGTAAGCAATAAGCACTCTCTTTTGATTTCTTTCTTTTCTCTCTTTTGTATTCTTGATGTGTCAAAAAATGTAAGAGATTCGTCAAGGTTTTCTTCTGAACATCTCTATTTAAACCAATCAAAAAACTATCCGTTAGATTCATTGGTAAATAGAAGAAAAGAAAAACGGGAAGAAATAAAACCGTTTGAAATATTTTCCCAAATGATGAAAGCATTAAACCCATTGCTAGTGAGGGATTCCTGTCCATAATCAAAAGGAAACGGTCAGCATTCATCAAAATAGAAATGAGAGAGAGAAAGAGCATTAAATGAGAGAGAGAGAGAGTAAGCATTTAAACAGAGTTGGCTGAAATAAATTTTCAGCAACTCCCTTCAAGAAGTCGTGCGGCCCATGGAGGAAAAGAGGGAAGAGCAAATGCTAAAGCTAGCTACCCAAGCTAGCTAACTCCCAAAGCTAGCTAACTAGCTAGCAAGGACTCCACGGCAAGAAGAAATCAGCAGAGAGGAGAATAAAAATAGCTAGCTATATGGCTAGCTCTTTTTCAAAGTCCCACGGCTAGGATGAAAGCATTTAAAAAATAGTTAGCTTATAAGTTAGCTAGATAAAAGGCAAACCTATTCATGACAAAAATAGCTAACTCCCAAGCCATGAAAACAATAAAGATAGTTAGCTTATAAGCTAACTCCCAAAGGGAATCATGAAAAGATGGTTAGCTTGTAAGCTAGCTTTCTCAATAAAAGCTACGGGAGATGGTTTCATGAAAAGGAAATCTTGTCATCCAGCTAACTCATAAGTTAGCTATCCATAAAGGTGTGAAGCCATGATAAAAAGATAGTTAGCTTGTGAGCTAACTCCATTTTGAAATCATGCGGTTGGGAATGAAGGATTTATCAAATAGTTAGCTTGTTAGCTAACTAGATAAAAAGCAAATCCTACCATGCAATAAAGTAGTTAACTAGTTAGTTAGCTAGATGTAAAGTTAACTCTATTCATGACAAAAGTAGCTAACTAGATAGCTAACTCCCAAAGATGCTTTTCATGAAACGTAGCAAGGAGGAATGCTTGGACAAGTTAGCTACCTAGCTAACTCTTTTTATCATGCTCACTGCCAAGGGAAAAACGCCCAAAACAAGCTAGCTCTCCAGCTAGCTGGATTTTAAACTCATTCGGCCAAGTAACCTGCAAGAAAAAAATAGCTAGCTTGTTAGCTAGCTAGAGAGGAATTTCATGCAAACATCCCAAGACAAGCTAGCTCTCCAGCTAGCTAGATAGAAGCACCATTCGGTCAAGAAATCTGCAGGGAAAAAGTAGTTAGCTCCAAGTGTTATATAGCTAGCTACATGACCTAACCAGCTAGCTCCCAAGCTAGCTGATTCCAAGAAGTGTTCGGCCAAGTGGAAAAAATCAGCAATAGATAGCTAGCTTGCAAAGGAAAACAGCTAACTGATGGAAGGAACAAGCTAGCTTCTAAGACAACTCTATTTATGCATGGTTCGGCTAGGCTCATTGTGAGTGGGAAATAAATTAGCTAGCAAGTGGGGAAAGCTAGCTAAGAGGAGAAATAAGGTAACTCACATATTCATGCAATAATTCTAAGCAATTAAAGAGTCAATTACATGTTTTGTAATCATCAAAATTAATTCAAGGGTCAACAATCTCAACATAGATCGACTAACTTCCATACTTGATTCTTTTCCATAGATTCCATTTCTTCTTCCATGGCAATTTTCCATTGTTCCTTAGCAGGGCATGATAAAGCTTCATTCACAGTGTTAGGTTCCTCATCATCTTCTGGAGTAACCATGAGGGCTTCTCCCTCAATTTCAAATTTTGACATGGAATGCTTTTTCTAGCACTCCTCTCTAATTCAAGTTCTTGTGAAGAAGATGTAGGTATTAAATCACTCCTACTCGGTTGAATATTTTCAATTGCAATTGCTTGAGTGATATTATCATTTAAATCCTCCAACTCACATAGGGAGATATTTTTATCAATCTCACCCCTACTAGGAAATTCATTCTCCAAAAATACAGCATCTCATGATTCTATTTTAGAGACACTTCCATCCATTTGATCACCTATGAATACATATCCTTTGGAATGTTCAGAGTATCTAATAAAGATACATTTCTTTCCTCTAGGACCTAATTTGCCAAACTTACTTAACATGTTATGAACATAGGCACCCAACCCCCATGGTCTTAAATGACCTAGTTCAGGTTTTCTGCCTGTCCATAATTCATAGGGAGTAGATGGAATCGATTTGGAAGGTACATGATTAATTATATACACAACAGTCAATAATGCATCTTCCCAAAAGAGATTGGCAAATTTGCTTGTGCCATCATTGACCTAACCATTTCAAGAAGGGTCCTATTCCTTCTTCCAGCGATACCATTTTGTTATGGCGTTCCCAAAATAGTTAGCTGCCCTAATATATCCTTTTCATTACATAATGATTTAAACTGATCTGACAAATATTTTTGCCCATGATCAGTTTTTAAGGCTTTTATCATTCTCTTAAGTTGATTTTCAATTTCATTTAGGTATAATCTAAAACAATCTAATGCTTCAGATTTGTGAGAGATAAGATACACATAACCATAACGTGTAAAATCATCAATAAATATAATGAAATATGATGCACCATGCCTAGCCCTTATACTCATTGGGCCACATATGTCAGAATGAATCAATTTCAATGAAAATTCTGCCCTAATAGCTTTGCCAAATGGTTTTCTAGTTGATTTTCCAATAAGACAATGTTCACATCTGAATAAATCAGTTTTGACTAAAGAGCCCAATAAGCCCTCACTAGTCAATGTTCATTCTTTCTTGTCCAATGTGTCCTAATCTAGCATGCCAAATATTAATATCAACATTTGTATTGCTAGAAGAGGTAATTAATAAAAAATAACTATTAATAGAATCCAAAGTACCATAATTTACATCAAGTATCATAAAACCATTCGATACATATCCAGATCCATAATATATGTTACTATAGTAAACATCAACACATCTATCATAGAAATTTAGTTTATAACCTAAAGTCAAAAGAACAACAACTGAAACAAGATTTCATCGTATGTCCGGAGCATAAAGGACATCATGCAGGATTAGAGTTTGGCCACCATGCAGTTCCAACTTGCAT
This sequence comes from Calamus simplicifolius, assembly GCA_900491605.1. Classification (NCBI taxonomy): domain Eukaryota; kingdom Viridiplantae; phylum Streptophyta; class Magnoliopsida; order Arecales; family Arecaceae; genus Calamus; species Calamus simplicifolius. The sequence goes on along the minus strand of UESW01001767.1, from coordinate 49,251 downwards.
GTCCCAATTCCTTTGACCTTAACTCTAGCATTGTTTTCCACGTATATCCATCTACTTCCAACAGGTATGCGACAAAATTCTACAAATGCTGCTCTATCTCGAACTACATGGTCGGTGGCTCCTGACTCTATTGTCCACAAAGGATAAGAATCAGTAAGCATCATAGTACTAGAAACATAAATATCATGAAGAGAAGCAAAACATAACATAACCTTTTACTTGGGCTCTATGCATTCACGAGCAAAGTGACCCTTTTTGCCATAATTGTAACACTTCATGTTTGCTTTATTTCTCTTCTTGAAAAATCGGTGTTTATTCTTGTTGTTCTTTTACTCAATAGATCCTTTCTTGTTTCTCCTTCCCTTGCCATTCTTGTTCCAATATCTCTTGCGTTTGAAATCAAAAATTTGTTTGGAGCTTTTAGCAATATATGCTTGTCCCATGGGTTTAATCGACTCCAACCGCTCATCTTCCAACTCAACATGACGAGCAACATCATTGAAAGTTTTGATACTGTCATTATAAGTCAGATTAACCTTCATGTGCTTCCAACCATCAAGAAGAGAACGAATCACAGCTTGTACTTACTGTTCATTAGTAAGCTCATGATCAGCTAACTTTAACTCCCTAATCATATTGGACATCTCTCTCATATGTTGCTTGATTGTTTGATTTGGGCGTTTTTTGTATGTGTCAAATTTTATGGTCAGATGTCTAAGTTTGATCACACTTACTCCACCAAATTTATCTCTAAGGGTAACCTAGACCTCATAAGCAGTAGAATACTGCTTATATTCATAAACAAGGTCAACTGCCATTGAACTTATCAATATTTCCTTAGCTGCGGAATCTTTCTTTTTCCAAGCTTTATATGCTTCCTGATCCCTTCTCTGCTGAACTGTAGTATCCTCACCAGGATCAATCATGATATGGTTGATGGCTTTCAATGCCTCTTGTTCCTCAAGTACATATTGTATTTTGAGGTGCCAGACAGTAATTATCACCATTCAACTTATCACCTTTGTTCAGATCAGCTATGATATTCTTTGATGCCATGATTTAAATAAAAATGAAACACATAGTTCATTTATCAAAAACACAATACTATTATTTGTCAAGTATAAACTAAATCTAATAATAACTTAGCAAATCACATGGAATCAAAAGGTTGCTATGCTTTCAATCATCATCCATTGTTCAATGCCTTATTATTATTCATTTAGTTTACTTGAATAAAATAATGCATAATTATAATTCACAAAGAATTAAAAAAATGCACATAAATATATGTATTAAGCAACTCCCACTTAAACATAATAAACATCATAAAAAAAAAGAACATAAATATAGAGTTTCATGCTCCAAGTATCATTAAGCAATTATAATTCACAAAGAATTAAAGAAATATACATTAAGTAACTCCCACTCAAACATAATAAACATTATAATGAGTTTCATACTCCAAGTATCATTACATGATCTTTTCGGTTACATAATTAAGAACTTAACAAATAACATAAAACATAATTAAATGCCTAATAAACAACATAAGCCAAAATAACTAAGCATATAATCATAAAGACAACACATATCTTCATGAATCCATAGGCACCACTAAGAGAAACAAACTTTGAGGTTCTTTCAAAAGTTGTCTGATATTCTTGATGCCATTTTCTCAGTTTAACATCAACAACGTGACAATAATCCAAGGAAGACTGATACTCCAGATGACCCATCCAAAAGTCATACACAAATTTTGCCCAATGTGGTGGAAGTGATCTATAGAGTACCCAAATTATATTCTGATATAGTCTTATAACTACATTCTTCTAGCTTAATAATCATACGATTAAACTTGGCAATATGATCAATCATGTCACTTCCAGGATGATACTCAAAAGTCTCTTCCCTTAATTGCCTTTGCCTTAGTTCTTGTTTGGTCAATGTGAGTATTTGTCTTGCCTTCTATAATCATAATAAAATATTTTATGGAATTATCATGAATAAAGAAGCATAAATAGAACATGCCAAATAAAAATTATAAATTATTAGATATTTGTTTCAATAGCAGCATCTAAGACCTTAAATTAGAAGTTGCATAATATTGCTACAATGATTATCATAGCACAAGTTATGAGTAGTGCTGGGTGCAAAACTGGGTAAATTGGATACACTGTAAAAGCCTTGATTTCTTTGTGTCAGAGTTTGGGTCATACATCTGAGGTGTGGCACAATCTAACTCCACTAAAAAACTCTGCCTCATTTCATGTAACCTGAAGCATCCGCCATGAAGGAAAAATTGGCCACCAGTCTCTGTTCGACAGTGGTTCCAAAGACTGTTCCATGGAACAGTGTATTCTTGGCCAACCAATTTGTCTCTAGATCTGCATTCGGAGTCCTTTTGATGGTTTTGGCAGCAATGAGAGGACAATGGTCAATCACAATTAATGCCAAGACTTATCAATTCTTCTTGTGAGTTTGCTAACCAAGAAAGGCAAGAATACCAAAGTCTCATGTGGATGAGAACACTGAAGTTAGATGATGATAATTATGACATCATCATAATTATCACTGAAGTCAGATGGGAGCACGGGATGGAGCAATTAATGAGTTGGAAGAATACGTTGTAGATTTGATATTCCAGATGCCGTGAATGAAACGTTGCATGGTGGCAAACTCCACATCAACCAAAACTTGTTAGGTGTAGGAGCGTGCGAGAGGTCTTCAAAGGCCTACGCCATTGTGAGCATGGCCTAATGAGTTCCAACGTGTGAAGTTAATGGCCCTCTTACGTCATGCCTAGAGGCATCAAATGGACGCCCAACGCATGGCTAAAGTGCCCAGCACACTCAATCGGACTACAAAAGACACAAAACTACTTCCTGTTCCATGTATCAATTACCAGCCTCTCCCTACCGTTTGATGCAACAAGATCAAAGTTTTTTTTTATTAGGGACAGTTGGGGTCAAGGGTACTCATCTTATAAATTGTAACGGTTACTTCCCCCTTTTTTTTTTTCAGAGTACAGGATCTCTGCCATGCCTTCAGAGGGCTCCAGGAGGAGGTCTTCAGCAATTCTTTTGGCAGTAGTACCGATCTTTGGATAAGGATAACTTGAAAAGAAATTGACGGTGTTTATACAATGAATAAGTGTGATTTGCATTTCAAATTTTTGATATCATCTAATTTATTCAAAACAAACTAAATTAGATAGATCATTTTTGTTTGTTGTTATGTGAAGCATACTAGAAAGATTACAAGATAAGAAAGAAAGTAAGCCTAAAGGCTCTGATACCAATGTTAAATTAAATCTTCATAGGATCAATAATTGATTTACTTTCTACGAATAAAAAATATCTTACAGATAACTTCTGATCGAAGTGATTTCATAAAAGAAGAGAAAAATACCCTTTATCTACAGTGCAAGTCCCTTCAGAAATCTTCAGAATCATATCAAGAAGAGCATATCAGATTTTCTTTTCGTTCTCTATTTCTCTGTTCGTACTCAGAAATATAAAGAGAGAAGACCCCTTTTATAAAACGAAACCACTTAATAAAGAAAACCACCTTCTCTGTGCAATTGCAAAAAGCTGCAACACATGTCCACGTAATTATCATCGTGGGCATATATTTTCAACACAACCATTGATTTAAACATTTTGGGTTTGCATCTTGATTGTATTGGAAGTTGGATATGATCGATCTTGATTGGATGATGACTATATAATATTAATGATCCCTGCTATTGAATATGATCTACTATCTTTAAACTACTTATAGATAAAATTTAATATTACTTAAAAATCTTTAGTTGACTTAGGCTATGACCTTAGTGCTAGCTTTAGAGCCAACAAACAAAAATTACTCACTACCTAATAATCTTTACGTACTAAGAAAAAAAAAATTAAACCTAAAGTTAAGAAAACATAAACTTTAAGATCTAAAGACTTTATAGTTTATCACCTCGTTGCCAAGAAGGCTTTCTTGTCATCAAGGACTTTATCAATTGATATAATTGTGGCATGCTAAGAGCAAGGATTCTACGAACCAGCCTTGTTGATGCTCCTTTGATTCATTAGGGCTTGCCCAATATCTACCATACAATAGAAATATTTGAAGAGCAAACACTAGTCAATGTGCACCTAGGAGATATAAACTACAATGATGCAAGAAACAAGTGTCGACACTCCTTCTAGCCGACAGCGCAGGTGTCCTGTGAAAATCGAACAAAGTTTTACTAGCCTTTATGCTACGCACCATAAAGTATAAGCGAACTCCATTCAATTGGCACAGATCACCAAAGCAAAAACTCATCATGATAAAAACTTTTTAACCTGCTCAATCATATATATATGTACTTATCATTACAGTATAACATAAATCATCCTGTTCAATAATAATACCGATTCCAGACATAATTTACAAGATCGCATTCACAATTGATTTCACAACCAACCCCATTTCATATATAAATAAAGATCCAATCTATAATACATCATCAGGTAACCTTTCTGTACATTCATATATACATGTCCAAAACATTTTATCTTTATACACGTATCTTGCCTAGGACATCACCATGTCACCAACATATATACAATCATATGTACAGGCCCAAAACCTTATCTTATATACCTATACTGTTTATAATACATCACCAAGTCACTAGTATATACATCCAGATATACAAGTCTTCACCCAACTCTACATATACATTGACAACTAGATACATTTTTGTTTGCTTCACAAGGGACTGATACAAAGAACATCTAAAATCCACGTCCAAAACCAAGCTAAGGCAAAGGCCAACCTTCTAACCCTGGTAGCGAGTTCACTGATCTGAAATAAAAAGATACCAATAAGAATGGGGTGAAACGAAGTCCCAGTGACTGGATAACCATTTAGGAAAACTGAGAACATGAAACATCATTTAATTAATAACATCATATAACATGAATACGTCAAAGTACACATTTTAACATGATAACATATAACATAAAATAGCTTATACTTGCAACAATTTATCAATCTGAAATACAATTATAGTATTAGTTATTTTTCTTTTAAAATATAATCCATGCATATGCCTTTTCTTTATAAAACATGAAATATCTTTTTCTATAGCCCAACCTTTATACTTTTACTTTCTGATCCCCACTGGGATATACTTTGCCCACTGGTATTTCTTTTAAGACTTTTCCTCCATTAGGGATATGTTTGGCCCACCAGGCCCTTTTTAAAACACATAGCAAGCTTTTCAAAAGTTGCCCACTGGCATATCTTTTTAAATTTAGATGCAAGCTTTTCAAAAGTTGCCCACTGGCATTTCTTTTTCAAATCCAGATGCAAGCTTTTCAAATTTCATGATGCTGGGATGTGTGTGCATACCTTCGAGGTACCATCCTACAGCCACCCTTATGTAGGTGTTCTTTCATCGGATGTGTGACTAGCTAAGATCCCTGCACTTTGATGGCACCCCTTACTACTCATATAGTTCACTTGCAATGTGCTTTTTCCCTTGACCCTGAGACCTAGGGTTTTCTCTTTGCCCCCTCGAGCCATATAGTAACCAGCTCCATTGAGCTATGTTTCTTTGCTCCCACGGTCTGCTTGCAACTTTTTTTACTGGACCTAGTCTAGCATGTACCCACCCTTGGTCAAAGGTGAAGGAAAAATTGTTCCTAGGGAGTCCTAGGATCCCAGGTGAAGCATGCAAGTATTTTATTTAAATTTAATCTAATTAAATTTATATAAAATTATGACATATATATATAATTGGAAGCATGCAAAATTTAAAATTAAATTTTATACCTTTCAGTTTGTATACCTGTTGCAAAAGCTGGACACATATATGATCTTCTGTGAATAGTCCCTTGATGCTTTGCGAGAGTTGCAAGTGCCACTCATTTATTTCGTACGCATGCTAGAATATCTTGAGACAGGGAATGTAGAAACAAAAGGAACAATAAAATGGAGAACTCTTCTCCCAGAGAAGAGACCTTCTCTTCTCGTATTGGACTTTTTTGTTTTTGGATTTCTCTCTGCTACCATCAAAGAAAAGGGTTGAAAAGAGTTTTTAAATACTGGATGGAATACGATGTAAATCCAGCATAAAAAATAACTCAATAATAACTTTTTGATTTATTTATGGATGGGATAATATCAGTACTTCGAGAGCAACCGATAGTGCAAACGGAATAAAATTTTGATTCCATACGGATGAGTTACGTGTGTGAATGCATTGTCAATGTGTAAAAGAAAGTTTATCCAAAATTACAGATTCATAGCGTGACAACGCGTAACACAAATTTCGTAAACATCTCAATAGCACAATCCTATTTAAACAAAATTTTAAATTCACACCATCTCAATGGTAAAATCATAATTTAAATAAAATAATAGAATCATAATTTACATGAAATGGCATAATCATAAATTGTATGAAATTTTAAACTCCAGTTGCTGTAGGCATTGGAAGGGCATAACAATAATTTAAAATTATTCAAAAATATCTATAAATACAAAAATAATCAAATTAAATTTGTTTGAAGTCTAAATTAAAATTCAGAAGAACCCATGCGAAGATCTCGAACCATACTTCACATTGGACTTATCTAATTTTTAATTTGAAGTAATTTATGATTTTAAAATTCATAAATAAATGATCAAAGGCTATATTGGATATCCGATTCAAGCACTTTAAAGCCGGATCTAATTCACTCTATCGTCAGACCAACCACTGGTCTATGGTTCAAGTCCTATCCCTCAATAATTAAGTTTGAATAAATCCCAAAAATTTACTTGAGTTACAAACTAACTCATGTTCATCCCCAGAATAAGTACTACCATTAATGCCCAGTGCTTGCTAGACATCGTCAGTACAAACTCAGTATTACCCATATGACCAAGTTCCACTTAGATCATGGGTCAAGCCTATCTCCAGATCACCTGACTATATGCGTGACTCCATAGGTACGAATCTAAGCTGGTAGTATAGGAACACTTCCTATACCAATCGATGTGACCATCTAACAATGGTACTTGATGTTCAAATAGACCGAATGTATGCAAAGCAATATTCGAAAACCTAGGCTATGGTTACCATATAATTCATCCCCTTCTTCAAATACTCAAGATGAATTCAGAGTAATCACTACCAACTTCCAAAAAGCATATAAGTGTGTTTCAACGTGTACAATCCTGTGACTCCTCACATGGATTATCCTGGCCAAGGTTTTGCAAAATTGAAATACAAACCGAGTATTAACACTAATACTTAGAACGAACAAATTCATCTTGACTTATCACTAATTTAACAAGTACTTACTGTACCCAGCAACCTTTCGTCACTAGATTAGAAATTTAGGTAGCCCAGTGCCTAAGTACAGTGAGTTGCTTACTAAGTCACCATGATAGTCTTAGGTCAAAGGAACACTTATACCCATTGCTCTTTTGTGAGATACCCTTGACAGTAGAGTACTCAACAGAGGTGAGTCACTGTTCAGTGAATGTACTCCTACACTCACCTGCATGCCATACTAATGTCATACACTCCTTGATTCAAGAGAACAAACTAACCTATATGACACACAATGACCTATACTTAACTATATTATTATCCTAAGTAATAACGTATCATTTGGTCGCGAACCCATTTAAGAATTACTCGACAATTCCTCCTTTCTCAAATAAATGTAATTCTAAAGACTACAACATATAAGAGTTCTATTGGAAGATGAAAAATATATTGTATTGCCTAAATAACTTTAATTAATCAAATAAATCATGTACAATTACAATGAATCACAACCGTCTATAAGCCAGACGATTGACTATAGGATATATTTCCTAACAGAGGGATCATTATACGATCAAATCGCAAGGAGATGTTGCTTGTTTTTGTGGTGTGCAAAACTCATACTATGGTACACTCTACAGGGTGATCAGCCCCATAGCTGCCCGATGCTCTGTATGCTATATATTCTGAAATACATGTTTCTTTTTAATAACATTTTTATGAATATATGCCATGAATGCATCTGAACATAAGCTTTTCTTTGAAATACATGTTTTCTTTCCTAAAACTCATGCTATACGGTTAAAATACTATAACATCATACTGTAGCATATGCTGTAGGTTCATGCTTTTCCTCTATACACATGTTATGCTTTGAAATACATCATGCATTTTATTCTCATTTCTTAGGTTTCCAAACACCTCTCTTTTCAACACTATACATAATACCCTGTAACAATTAGTCTAATTTTCAATATTTATATAGCATTTCAAAATAATAACAAAGCTAGCATTATTCAAGTGGCCAACATGACCAACAACTCATAACATCATCAGAAAATCTTAATATTATATAGATATTATTTATATTAAAATATTTCTCAATAAATTATAAGAAGCATATTTTTTTTGGATGTTACAACAAGGGTGGTACATGATGGATATTTATAGACTTTAAGGTATAATGATGGAGGTGAATGCGAGTTAGATCAAATAGGTCTTTATAATTTTTCTGGATATTTATAGACTTTAAGGCCTTCATAATTTTTTTCTGGTTTGAGTATAGGTCAAACCAAAGGTGTCAAATGGCAGCTAGTGCAATTAGATCAAATAGGATAAGAGTTAGTGTGTTGTCTGATTTATTTTGCCTCTTAAATGAATGTGTCTACAATGAGTTTGCTTATTCTAGTAATCTTAGGATTTTGTCTTATTGATCTTTTTGACCATTGAGGTTGTTTGAGATTTAGTCTAGATTTGAGAGTAGGGTTTTTGCCATCCGAATTGATACGATGTCATGTGTTCTACCATTAAATTAATTTCATGCCATGTGTTGTGTTATAAGATTTTTGAATTTGAACTACACTACGATGCTTTAGTAATCAATCTATAACTTCCCCATCCGATGTTTAGTTCAGATATCGATGATTCAAGTAGCTAAAAAGCTTGTTCAATACTAGATGCAATAGAAGTAGTTTGAGCTTCAAACCTGTTCTACGTTGATCATGATGAAGCTATTTTTTTGATTGATATGCATAAGACTGCTACCAGCATCACTACTTCCCTACTATTGCCTCAAATTTATAAAACTTGTGCTCATTAGATGCTTATGAGTCAAATATTACCTAGTATTATTTCTTCCTTAATTACTGTTTGGAGATTGCCCATGGGCCTTGTGACCTTTCAAGGTGTGAATTTGGCTCGCGATATCCTTTTAATCTTTGGTGATATTTAGACTATTTTGACGTTCAATTGAGGCTTGTGGTTATGAAGTTTGATGTTCAAAGGACTAGTGTCACTAGACTATGGTTTCCCTTTTTTTTTGAATAACAGAGAAATACTGGATGGATTGGTTGGAATGGTGGCCAAGAATGCCATCAATTTTCAACAAAAGGATTGATAATAATGCATTTTGCCACCTTGAACCTTTAAGAGCTTTCACCATCAGGATGCTGCCAACTAGAAGAAGGCAGAAATAATAAACTAAGCTATTAAGATAAATAAAAATAAAATTTATTAGAAAATTAAGATAATAATTTGGCATAGTTTGATGTCCGAAAGAAGATCCTTTTAGTATTGAGTGACCTTAATTTAACTATTAGGATAGGCATCACTTTTTACTTCTAATTATTGTCCTTGCTTAGTTTACACCACATAGCTTATTATCATTACACAAGAGAGTATAATTTCTTCTACTACTATATTATATGTAGTGCTTCCATTCTTTCCTTGGATATTGATAGATGTTGATCGACCACCCCTTATGCCATGTTTGGTTAGGTAGAATTATTAATACCAAAATAGAATGATAATTTTAGTCTCAAATTTATTTCATTATTTGATTAACTAAAAAAAAGTCAGAATTACCATTCCTTCAGACTGAAAATTCTTTTACTTAGAGAAATGAGCATTCCACCACCTTCAATAAAGGATCACAATTCCATTCCACTACCTTATTACTTATTTTTTTATTATTCCAACTTTGCCTAAGAATGAGGTTGCTATCCCTAATATTAAATTTAATATAATTTATGTCCAATCATTACCAAAAAAGTTGAATATAACAACAATCATTCTCAACTCAACTCAACTCAACTCAACTCATCTAAGCCTTAATATAACAACGTTCATTATAACATAATATTAAATTATAATATAACATAATATTATAAAAAAAAATAATAGCTATAATAATATTAAAATTATTATAATATCATAATATTATAATAATATTAAATTTAATTTTATAATATTATAAAAATTATGTGGCAACTTTAATTATAATATCAAAATTGTCATAATATTATCATGTTATATACTTAATGTTATAATTTTGGTATTTAATATATATATAAAAGTTGTCATATTGCAATGTTGTAATATTAATTTAATGTTATATTCATAATTACCAAAAGTTTTAATATAATAACTTTTGTTATAATAAAATATAAATTATAATTCATATAATATTAAATTTAACATGATAATATTATAAAAAATTATATAAAAACTTTCATTATAACACCTTAGTTATAATACGATAACATTACAATAGTGAATGTTATAATATGAATCTTGTTATATTTTAAAGTTATAGTAAAGTTGTCATATTTCAATGTTGTAATATTAAATTTAATGTTATATTCATAATCACCAAAAGTTTTAATATAATAACTTTTGTTATATAAAATATAAATTATAATTCATATATATTAAATTTAACATGATAATATTATAAAAAATTATATAAAAACTTTCATTATAACACTTTAGTTATAATATGATAACATTACAATAGTTAATGTTATAATATGAATCTTGTTATATTTTAAAGTTATAGTATTAATAAATTTTATATTCATTATCAAGAATATAACAACTTTAGTTATAATTGATATCAAATTTAATGTTATAATTTTATAAAAAAACTTAATATTATAATAGAACTTGTCATATTGATACAATTGTCACATAAATTATATTATACCACATGGTTGTATTAAATTTATAATTCATTGGTATTGAGACTTCATATTATAAAGCCTAAAACATGGAGTTTATTAATATTTTAATCACTTTTTATATATAAGGATATAATAGCAAGAATGTAATAAATTTGAATCCATTGTTCTTGTTTTATTATATATATATATGTATGTATGTATGTATGTATGTATGTACATATGTATGTGCATAACAAATACAGAAATAAATTTAGCATTTTGGTGTGTGTTCAGTTCCATGCTTCAAACAACATTAGAATTATTATGCTGATTCCATTCTATTCCTTTCTTCTTGCCATTCTTGCCTCAATTTCAATCATGCTTTGATTCCATTCTTGTAACCAAGCTAGGCATTAGTCTATAGCCTCACAATCTCTTTAGGGATCGATCTACACCTTCACACTCAGTCCATTCTTGATCTATACCTTATAATGCAATCTACCTCTTGATACTCAATTTGCACTTAATGCACATCTTGATACTTAGTTTGCACTTGGTTTGCAATTGATTTGCACCCTGCATCTATACTCAATCTACATTGCACCTTGATACTTAGTTTGTGCTCAACTAATACCTTAATACTTGGTCTATATCTTGATTCTTGGTATGCACATTGGTACTCTATCAATATACTAAGCTTGCTCTATAAATTAAGAACTTGACTTGTAGGCAAAGTCCATCAATCTTAGTCCCCCTAAGGGTTCGCTCCCATCCTGAAACTTGATTAGCACCTTTGTATTTGGTCTTCATGATAAGAACTTGATTTATATATCACCGACGAGACTGCTCTTGAAGTGGTGTGGTTTGAAGCTTGTGATATGGCTCGTGATATGATCAAGGATTTGGATTTTCTATCACTAGATATTGATGCTTTATAGATGTCATCATGGAGTGCTTCCTGTGCTGCTCTCTACTTCGCTCAGGAATATTGATGGTTCGAGGGATTCTTCTATGATCTCGGTTTTGATGATGAGAACTACTCGAATGACACATCCAAATTATTAAGAAATGCCATCTTTTCAAGACTCGAAGAGAGGTTAAGAAGTTCTAGAAGATTTCATATATATCATTACTTATTGGAGTTCCATTCCTTTTAGAAAAAAAGTTTGCCAGAATTGTGTCCTCTTTAGCGAGAGAGTAGAAAGGAAAATGCATGGTGCAGCACTCCTAAGAGCTTAAAGAGGTTGTTATATCCAACTGGATCACAGACTTGTCCAGGATCTCCTAAGCTAACGATCAGATTGAAATCATACACCCTCCTCTTTCTCCTCCTTGTCTTTCTTTCACCTTAGTTGGCTCCTTCACTAACCTCTCTACCTTGTTACTACAAGACAATCCCAAGCTACGAGAGATTTCAGATGTTGTCTTCTTGCTGATTATTGGCCCAGATGGCAACCCAAGAGGGGCGAGGGGTGAATTGGATTCTTAAAAATTTTGGCGCTTAAAAATAATTTCTCAATTAATAGTGCACATGAAAATATGCAATGAGTGTGATGCTAAGAATGCAAAGCAGAATGTAAAGATAGAGTAAAGAGAAAAAGAGATAAGCACGACAAACACAGAGGTTTATAGTGTTTCGGTATTACTTACATCTACATCCACTCCTAAGCAACTCTTGAGTCCACACTATAATCATCCTGATTACAGCCGAGTTGTTTTACAAGCTCACAACCCAAACTTGTTGTTTTAACAACAGGATCACAACGAACCCAACCGATTTTTACAGGCTCACCAGCATACAACCTATCACAAGCTAACCTAGCTTGCTCGAGGTTAATTTGCCTTCCCTGATTCAATCACCTGATTGAATCAATAAATAAATGTAATAGTAGTAAAGTTACAACAGAGAATCAGCTCCTCAAATGAGCAAATAAACAATAATGAGATAGAAATAGAAGAGCCTAAATTAGAAGATTTCTGAAGTTGAGCTTTTCTTCTTTTCCTCTTATCCCTTGGATGATCTTCCTCAAGATAGGACTAAAGCTTTAGAAGATTCATTGATGTAGAGAATGTTAAAGAACTAGGGCTCTTTGCTTTTTCCTTTTTGATTTGATAGAAATCTTTCAAAATTGGCTTTTGAATGCTTTGAATTTCTCTAAACTCTTTTTCGAACACTTGGGATTTCAAATCGGAGCTTTTTCGCTTTGATTTTTCTCTCCTCTATTCTTTGTTTTTTTGCTCTTTTCAAACGATCGAAAGCTCCCTTTTATAATTTTCTCTTAATTCATATTTTAATGGAAACTAGACGTTAATTGTACTTATGGATGAGTTTAACATAAAAGAAGAAAGGTTCGTTAAAATCCGTTGGAGAAAAGATAGCCATTGGAATCATTTCTGACACATCTAAAATTTGCCTCTAACAGATTAGAGTCGGCTCTAATCTAGCCTAGGATCGGCTCTAAGTCGGGATGCTCAAAATAGTAATATTCGTATGTCGCAAAGTCAGCTCTAACTTTTCATGGGTTGACACATCGTGTGCTAGGGTCGGCTCTAGCGAATGCGAGAGTTGACTCTAATTGTGCCCCAGAAAGCATAATCTCTATTTGTCAATTAGAGTCGGCTCTAATTCTCTGCAGGAGTCAACTCTAACTTGACGCAGAAATAAGGTTTTCATATTAGAGTCGGCTCTAATCTCTGCAAGAGTTGGCTCTAATCCATGCCGAAAGTGCCAAATTGTTTCGATACGCTCCGGAGTCGGCTCTAATCCTTCTAGAGTCAGCTTTAATGTCTGAAACTTGACACTTGACACTAGAATTGGATTCAAACTCAATTTTTCTTGGATTTTAAATAATTAAACATTTTAAATTCCTAAAATACTTAATCAAAATCATTAGTAACATAAGAGATATACTCATATGGTTTTGTTATTCATCAAAATCAATAATTGGGTCAGCAATCTCACCCTTTTTGATGATGACAAAAATATTGAGTATATGCATAACCAATTAAAGCATAAGTAGCAATAGAACAACTTCTTTAGGCAGAGTGATAATTATCAAAATTGTAATAGCTTTATTTCAATAAATCAACAATGATTCATGCTTTGCTAATTTTAAAACTTACTTCAAGTTATCAATTCAAATACATTCTTACTAATTCAAATAAGCTCTTAATTCAACTCAAATAGGATTCAAATAGGCTCCCCCTATATATATATGCAATAACTTAAAGTCCATTTAAAATCCATATGCATATACAACTCTTTCTCCTCCTTATTTGTTATCAACAAAAAGGTTAAGAAAGCATAGAATTTCCTTGCTCAGATTGGGATGCAAATCATAAGAATCAAACATCATAGTATTCATTCATTTTGCAAAGATCAAGGCTGATTTCATTAACTCATCGAACCTCTCATACATTTGATTACAATATTTCAAGTTAAGTGTAACATAGCTTAAGAGTCTTAAGTATAAGCTAAGTATCAAAAGCAACAATATAACTTTAAAGCAAATATCTAACTACAAGCTATGAAATCCTAAAATCTAAAAACAAGTTAAGATAGATTAGATTGATTGGTTGGATTAGAAGAGCTGGCTTGGCTTGGCTTGGGGCAAGGGGTCATTCATATGGGATTGACCATTAGGATTCTCTTCAACTCTTCCAGAATCTCTTCCATTCCTTTCTCTTGAATCTCACAAAATCCTTTCATCAATTCCTCAATCTTTGATGTAGTTTTTTCAATGTTCACTTGAAGTTTTGCAGTGGAATCAAAGTAGGTACGAGAGTCATCTGCAATTCCTTTAAGTCTATCCAATATATATTTCAACTCTATTTTCAAACTATTAGCAGATGAACTTAGTGAATTTTCCATCTTCTCTACTCTTTCTTCCAAAACATAGATCACATGCTTGATATTCAGAAATTGATCCCTGATACTTTCATTCAATCCCTCTTCTTGCTCAGCCAAAGTAAATTTCATTACCTTTTTGATTTGCAATAGTTGCTTTGGAGTAAAAGTTGATAAAACAGGGAAAGGTCCAGTAGAAGCTGTCGGTGCTGGTGGAGGTGTTGAAGTACTCGGTCCAAATGGAGCAAAAGAAGAACCAGGAGCAGAAGGTCTAGCTTCTGAAGGTCCAGGGACCTCCTCAATAAAATCAATATCAACCTTTGTTGCTCTGATTGGCATGGGCACATTAGTCCTCCCTCTCCTCAGCCACTGACCATTCAATTTCCTGAAGCCCATCCAGTGAAGAGTGGAGACGCTATAATATGTATGTCTCACCTTCTTCTGCAGCTCATTCTCCAAAATGTTAACTCCTTGGCTTCAAAAGATCACAGTCAGAATCATTCCATAAGGCAGGGTGGACATTTTCTTATTTTCAGACTTAGCCATATACCCAATCATCATACCAGCAAGGTTAATGGACTGTCCAGTGATAACACAGTCCATAACCACAACATTCCTCTTAGATAGATACTCAAATCTGCCAGTTTTTGAAAATAAAATTCTACTGCAAATATTATACAGTCTTAATTCCAAAGACAACTGATTGGCATGGATTTTCTCAAATCAGTAACTTTCCTTCCTAACATTCTTGATAAAGCACCACCTATGTCACTGTGTTGGTTTGCAATTATCCCAACCACATGAATTTTCAAAATATTTTTCAATATATCCAAAGTAATGTTAACTCGAGTGCCTCTAACATAACTGACAAACCTCCATCCCCTCTACTTACATCATTATAGAATTCTCTTACTAAAGCAGGGTATGTAGGGACGTCAAGGAAACAAACTTTTTCCCAACCCATATCTTTTAGCTGTCTACCAATTGAAAACCTTTCAAGTCAAAGAAATCAAAGTCTACCTTTCTTTCCATAGTTATCTCCTTTCCAGCCAACAAATCAATTTGTGAAGAAAGAGGGGTAGGAATTGCACTTGGAGTTGAAAAGAAAGAAGTCGAAGGAGTGCATGGTGAAGGCAACCTCATAGGATGTCACATGGAGCGTCTCCTAGTGGTGACGGAGACTCCAATGGTGGATGCACGGCGTTTGAGGGCCATTGAGATCAAGGAGTTGAGAATCAAAGATCTTTGGAAGCTTGAGGGAAGTAAAGATAAATTTG